>OZ012703.1:40552980-41059658 GCA_963942595.1 Cylloceria caligata | reverse complement strand
AAAACCGCTTTCGTTGCATTCAAAGTTATGGATACCTAGTTATGATTCATAGGAGGTTGGCATCAATTTACTTGTTCATATACTGCTTTCAATTCTTCGATTTGTCAGTGCATTAACTCTATATCATTTTTTGTAATTTCCTAAATTTAACTATTTTTGTATTTATTGTTTACTTTGAAATTTTCTAAATAACACATAAACTGTATTTGGCATACTGACATGCGGAGGGTGTAATAAACCACTTTCTCTGAATACCATCTATGCGTCTGGTTTATTTTCAACCTGTCTTGTGTGAAGCTTCATTAGTTTTAATATATTCACAGGTCTGTCAAACAACATCCTCTGGACTTCTCAAACAGTTACTTATGATTAAATAACGGCGAATATCGAACGTGACTTCTTGGTTACAATGTATGTTTTTTTAAATTCTGTTTCTTCTTATGATTCGTAATCTGGTAAATATGCAGTTTAGGGGCCCCACCTCCGATGGTCTTCTAACTAGGCGCGTTCGACGCGTTTTTGTATGCCTAACAACTTTTCCCTCTGACAAAATCGTAACTCACTGTCCATTAAAAAGGTATTAACAAATAAAGTTAGTACAATAATAATAAAATTAAAATGAAATAAAAAGAACTTGAAGAACTTAAAGAATCTAATTCTGCAGTTTTACCAACTTTATTTGTTAATAACTAATTAATAATAATAATAATAATAATAATAATAATAATAATAATAATAATATTAAAATATGTAAATATGTTGTTTAGGGGACTCACCTCCGATCGCCTTCTAACTAGGTGCGTTCGACGCGTTTTTGTATGCCTAACAACTTTTCCCTCTGACAAAATCGTCGCTCATTGTCCATTAAAAAGTTATTAACAAATAAAGTTGGTAAAACTGCAGAATTAGGACCTATACACCAATGACCTTCGAAATAGGCTCATTCCTTGAACCTTTAAATGTCTTGAAACAAGTGATTCGTCCTGTAGTCGGCTACTGCCGCGTACAATTATACAGTAGCGGACAACAGTTTAAGACGATGAATTACAATTTGGTTCATAGATCTGTCATACAAGTACTAACGTTTCTTTCGGCTTGTTGTTTTTTTACAATACATTAAGACGACATACTCGTCTTATATTAAATATACCGCGGAAATGACGAGACTAAACTAGATTCACACACACCGACTCAGAGATCCATACCACACAGCACGCACACATATAAACAAACTACAGTTACTCAAGATATAGTTATACTGCCAAGCAGTATAACTATAGTCTCAAGATACATTGAAGACTCATCTACAAGCAACACGCCAAAGTATTATACACCAGAAGAGAGTATTAACGGGACCAAATGGGCTACAGGAAATGGGCTACAGGACGACTAGGAGATATAGTAATACCCTGCTATACCGACGGAAAGAAAAGAAGAGCGGGGAAGCCGGTATAAAAGGGCACGACAAACCACAGTCGAGGAGCATTCTGTTCACAGACTTTCGCCAACATCCGGAATCTACCAAAGGAGGACCACCTAATCAACCAAAGGAAGACCAGCTAATCGACTAAAGGAGGACCAGTTCTCCAACTAGCAGAAGGACCACCTAGTCAACCCAAGGAGAAGCACCATCTACTGCAACATCTCCAAGGATCAGGCCTGAAACCGCTGGCCCAGGGAAAAACGAACATCTCCAAAGCCACCAGTCATCCAAGTAGTCCAGCATCCCAGCCTACAAGATCTTTCATCGAAATTATCACAAGTGGTATGGATCCAAAATATATTAAAATCCATAGGGACTAAAAAACGCCATAGAAACGAGCTAGAGCCGCTCCTGTAGCATTTCCGATGCGCCGATGCACCGAGGATGCACCGCGCTGACGCCTCCACCGGAACAGCGGTGGGACCAGCGAGTAGATCGCTCAGCCAGAGGAGCTCGAGTGAGAGCTCCGTCCCCACTACAGTCCACGCGCTATAGATATAGAGTAGGCTACCTCCAAACACCGAGAAATAATAACAGAGGCGATATAGATATAGTAAGGATGGCAAGCCCAGCAAGCGCGTTCTATGTGTAGATACAATACCACCAAATAACTATAGAAATACTTTATTAATTCAAGATAAAATCTCCTACTTCATGCGGACGCGATTATAGAGGCATGCGTAAGCCCGGGTTAAATTCTTGTTGTAAGGTGCATAATCACCATAATTAAGGAGTATATTTAATTTTTACACAAATTATTTCACTTTTACTTGTATTATTTATTAAATGTGTCTAATAAACCATACTTTTACCTAATACAGAAGCCTATATTAATTTCCTCCCTGCTCGAGTTCGAACTAAAACCCTTTAAGGGTGATGTTAACGTAAAATACCGTTACATTTGGCGCCCGAACAGGGACTCGAGCATAGGAAAGAAAGGCTGATATTGGGCTATAAGTATGAGTTTTGAATCGATATTCGCTCAGAGACTGGTGCAACGGGCCGCACTCGACGCTAGTGGCGAACTTAATACATCACTACTAGGACGCTCTTTAGAGTGGGAATCCACAACAGCGGACGGTATCTTAAGGCAACAACGACGGATTCAAGATCGGGAAGAAATCGCTAGGCTATCCGAAATTCCGAACGTAACGATGGAAGCCAATTTAACAGATGAACTCCAGATGGGGCGATCTTCGCCAAGGCTAGGGGATACTCTTCCGGTCGTCCCAAATCCAGTCGACATGACCCAAATCTTGGCGCTCCTGCAGACGATAAAAGAAGGCCAGGATGAGAAATTCGAACAACTGCAAACCAAACTAGACAACGCCAACGATTCCTGTGTCTCGAGGACAGCGACACTCCGGGAAAATCTGAAGGAGCACATCGAACACAACATACTCGAGAGTGACAAACGGACGAATACGAAAATCGAGACAGTCCGTCAAGAAATAACCGAAGAGCAGGATGTCGTTAATAAGTACCACAGAAATATAATCGTCAACGAGCAACGGATTGTGGCCCGAATAGACAAGGAGATGAAAGAAGCCATGGAACGAGTAACTAAGAACCAAAACACGACAGAAAAACATGGAAATAGGATAAAGGCACTAGAACAGCGTGTCTCCTCAGGCATAAATAATTCCGCCCATGGTCTGTCCACTTTCCAGATAGGAAATATTACTCGTCTCCAGGCATCTACGCAAAGAACTCCGAAATTTGCGGCAGACGGCAAGCAACGGCCTACAAAATTTCTTAAAGAACTACAAGAATACTGTGAGGCTGGAGGAATTGAGGGATCGGACGTACGCATCGTCATACAAGACGCACTGGAGGGCCAAGCTAAGAACTGGTGGCATCTCGTGGAAGGTAGCGTGCATAATTTCTCGGAATTTGCAACAGCATTTTCTGCACGCTACTGGACTAGAGAAATGCAAGACAAGGTCCGTAGCAATCTGGAGTTCGGTACATACGACACAGAAGGACAAAGTCGCACCAGGGCAGAATACGCCACTCTCATTTTTGGCAACGCGCGGGACCTTGAAGAAAAAATGTCGGACGAAGCAATTATTCGCCGCCTAGCCCGACATTTTGACGAAGAGGTGCGATGTGCCGTCAGGATCCGGCAAATCATTAGCGTGCCAGAATTTCTCGAGCTTCTCGAAAGCATCGATATGGCAGGACCTCTTAATAGTAAGAGAGGACACCAGCGGCGAGACCTTCAAGGACGCGGGGGACAAAGGGACCATGGATGGCGGGGACCACCTAGGAACGAGTGGCAACCACCACGAGTCCCTGACAACCGACCACGTTGGCAGACCCCTCCAAATAATGGCAATGGTGGATATACAACATGGCAGCAGGCGGCGCAAAGACCACCACAGCCATACACCACTTCCCCACCTACGCCACAAGGAGCGTACCACCAGGGAGCGGCGCCATGGCACCAGCCACCTCCACCACCACCAGTAAAAAACGAAAGATACCACCAAACAAATGCGATCCAGGGATATCCCCCTGGACCATTTATAAACAATACGATGACACCAGAGATACGAGCACAACCGAGCGGATCCCAAAATCCAAATCCGGGAAACGCTTAGACGTTGCGCCCGTACAAAAATCCGAAAGAGAAAAACGAGGTGCAACGACAAATAAAAAGGAAATACAAGGACGAAAGGAGGGAGTAAATGTAGAAAAAAGAAAGCAGAAAAGGAAGGAACGGAGAGCGTTAAAAAACGAAGAAAGAAAATCGAAGACAGACGAAGGGAAAATCGCTAGTGAGCCATCCAGTAGTCAAGCCATCCAAAAGGATATCGTGATGCTGAAATCATCGGAACGGGAACAAGGGATCGCAACCCCAAGTACCTCTAATGATCAGCAGGAGACATCCAAAGGAGAGGCGACACGAAAGAGCGGCAATGACCAGGATGCGAGGAAGTACCAAGTATTCACAGTCACCGAGGACCTTCGAGAATTTCTACGGGAGGAACCAAAGAAAGTGGGGAAATGGTATGATGATATACACCCCCGGTGCCCGGAAATTCCAGTAGGAATCGAGGGACTATCCGTGAATAGTCTGATTGACAGCGGCAGTGAGGTGAGCTGTATTTCTGAGGAATTTTTTAAACAATATGATGAGAAATTCGAGAAGTGCCCCACACTGCCAGTCACTTCGACAAAGGTAGTAGGAGCTTTTGGAGGGGAACCAGAAAAAGTAAAAAAACAAATAATGGTTGAGGCGAAGACATACGGATCAGAAGGAGTGCTGCAGTTACTGGTCGTCCCGAAATTACTACGACCTATCTTAATTGGGATCGACGGAATGTTAAAACTACAAATTTCCGTCGATGCTCACAGCAAATGTGTAGCAGTAAAAGATAAGGTCGTAGCAAACCTTGAAAACGGTTTGTGGAAATTGGTAAAACAGATCACACAACCAAAAGAAGGTAGTAGAGAAACTTGTGCAATACGAGAAGAATCTCTACCAACACCCCTCGAATTCCAATTATCGGAGGTGGAATTCGAGGAAAAGATGATGGAATGCCACGATCTTGAAACGAAGATTAAAACAACTTTTAAACAAATCGTTGAAAAGAACCAGGAAGTCTTCGACCGAAGGCCAGGAAGAATGACTAAATATGTACATCGCCTCATACTCAAAGATCCGAAGCCATATTTCCATCGATCATATCCGGTGGCGCTAGCACAACGAGAGCGAGTCCAGCAAGAAATCGATAAAATGCTCGACTACGGTGTGATACAAAAATCAAACAGTATTTACATAAATCCATTAATGCCGGTAACGAAAGCCGATGAGAGCGTGCGACTGTGTTTAGATGCCAGAGAACTAATCAACTATATGGTAAATGACCACAACAACGCACCACCCATCGAGGAAATTTTTCAGAGGTGTGGAGGAAAATCCGTCATTTCCACGTTGGATCTCACTAGCAGCTTCTGGCAAATTCCACTACACCCAGACTCTAGAAAATATACTGCTTTTCAGCACAATGGAAAGTGTTACGAATTCACGGTCACACCGTTTGGATTAAAAACCAGTACGGCTAGCCTAATTCGAGCACTGGACGTAGTGTTAAGCGAATTAGATTTCGTCATTAATTTTGTCGACGATTTACTAATATTATCTAGAGATCAGGAAGAGCATCTCACGCACCTCGAGATCCTTTTTCAACGTTTTAAGGAGCACGGAATGACACTAAAATTCACAAAGTCACACTTTTTCCGTAAAGAAGTATCCTTTCTAGGCCACATTCTCACCACGGACGGACTCAAACCAGATCCAGAGAAGATACGGGCTATTAAGGAATATCCTGCTCCGAAAAATTTGAAACAATTAAGAGGATTTCTCGGTTTGATAAATTTCTACACGAAATTCACAAACCGACATGCACACGAGACCGCTCCACTTTTGGAATTGCTAAGAAAGGGAGTAAGATGGAAGTGGGAACCAACACAACAAAAAGGTTTCAATCGAGTCAAAGACCTGTTCTGCGAAGAAGTCATCCTGCGATTTCCAGACACCAGAAAGCCATATATCTTGACAACCGATGCCAGCGGATATGCACTGGGGGCCATACTATCACAAAAGAACGAGGAAGGAGAGAGCGAAGTCATATCCTTCGCCAGCCGGACTCTTAAGGGGGCAGAACATGGGTACATGACCACCGAAAAAGAGTTGCTAGCAATAGTATGGGCCCTAGAAAAATTCAGGACATATCTACGAGGTGCTGAGATTCAAATAAAAACAGACCACAAAGCATTAATCTTCCTCAAAACATGTCGATTCACGGCAGAACGATTAATGCGGTGGGTTCTATCTATTCAGGATTATAATCTGAGTATAGAACACCTCGAGGGACATAAGAATACGGTTGCTGACACTCTGAGCCGAGTGGAAGGATACGAAAAGAATAATCGAGGAGCAATAGTAATCGGAGCAACCTTGGCACGAAAAGCTTCGAAAGAATTAATAAAGGAAATAAAACAAATTGCGAAACTTCAAAGAGAACAAACAGATCTTGGGGACATCATGGCATTTTTGGAGAAAGAAGAAAACACTGAAGAAGAAAAAAAATTCCGCCTCCAGGAAGGAATCCTCCAGAAGAAGACCAAAAATAAAATCTGGAAGGTCATGCTGCCAAAATGTATAGTGCGAAAATTAATCATAGAATGTCACGAACTCTATGGGCACATTGGAGCAAGAAAATGCTTTAGAATTCTCGACGAAGACTTCTCGTATCCCCACCTCGGAAAATGCATCCGATCGCTATTGGCATGCTGCGATATCTGCCAACGCAGTAAGGTAACAACATAAACAAATTTCGCTGAAATGCAGACAATTATTCCTGAGAAGCCGGGGGACTTGATCTCTATCGACTTCTATGGACCACTCCCCACCTCGATAGGAGGAGTAAAACATATTCTCGTTACCATCGATGCATTCAGTAAATATGTGGTATTGTTTCCCATGCGGAAGGCGAACACGACGACGGTGATAAAAAGGATTTTCAACGACTATATCCCACAGCTTGGAAAACCAGCACGGATCCAGTTTGACCATGGTACGCAGTTCACCGCT
Source organism: Cylloceria caligata (assembly GCA_963942595.1). Classification (NCBI taxonomy): domain Eukaryota; kingdom Metazoa; phylum Arthropoda; class Insecta; order Hymenoptera; family Ichneumonidae; genus Cylloceria; species Cylloceria caligata. Next base: position 41,052,573 of record OZ012703.1, on the reverse strand, counting down.
AAAAACTGGTTAAAAAAACTAGAAGAAGAGAAAATAAGAGCAGTATTTTCCTCTATCCGTCACCCTCAAGGGAACATCGTAGAGAGAGTAAATCGAGAACTAGGACGATTCTTCCGAACATTCTTGAAAGAAAACCATGCTGGGTGGTATAAATGGGTGCAAGTAGTACAAGACTGTATCAACGAGTCCCACCACGATACCACCGAATTCACGCCCACTGAATTACAACGAGGTAAAAAACCGGTAAGACTGTGGAACAGATGGTTAGGAATACCGGCAAGTGAGGAAGACGACCCTTTGACCTACGAGGCTAAACTCCAAATTGCACGAGAAAGAATAATAAAAAAGGGGGCAAAGCGGGCCGAACGATTTAATGCCACACACCGACTAACAAACTTCGAAGAAGGAAGTTTAGTATTAGTGAAGGCTTTAAATATATCGGATCCCGCAAATCAAATCACCTCGAAATTCTTGCCTCTACGAGAAGATCCATACGTCATAGATAAGTGCGTGGGTCTAGCAACATATTTGTTAATAGATCCGCTCACTAAAAAGGTCCGAGGAAAATTCCACGCCAGTCTCTTGACCAAGTATCATACGGAAATAGAAACAGAGGAAGGAGACAACATAGAGACAAGTAGAAATAAATAGAATAAGAACAAGTAAAATTGAAAATAGTAAAAAGAATAACAGAAAACTCGATCATAGGCTGAGAACAAGAAATTTAAGAAGAGTAAAATTAGATATAAGAAATTAGAATAAGGAATTTCGATTGTGAATTCTAAATTCACACCCACTAAAATAAATTCAAAATAGTAATAAGAATAAATAACAATAAATCATAGAATTAAAATAGATAGAATAAATTAAGATAAGAAATTTCAATTGTGGCAGGAAGGATACATATAAACTAAATTCTCAAATCACACACTCTAAATTAAACATGCAGTCGATCAACAACTCACCGAGGATAAACAATCGACCGAAGGATCTAGAAGAGACCGTCCCTACTCATTCACCGAGGATAAACAAACCCCCTCTAAGCGAACGACGATCGGTAATATAAGAATAACCAGGGACCGATAAATAGTATCAAACCAAACACTGACCGGTGATAAGGAGGAAAATTAAAACTCAAATCAAATAAAAATGCAAATAAAACATAACGAAAAATGGGAATTAAGCAAAATTACAATAAAAAACAAAGGAATTAAAAGTTGGCGAGGAAAAATATCAAAAATTCAACATAAAAGCAACCGATGGGATTTAAAATATCCCAGAGACAGCAACGATCTTATAATAATTACGGACGATAACGTTCGAGGGTGGGAACCGGGAAATCTGGAGGGGATAAGTAACACCTTCGTGGGCCAAAAATTCGAGCAAGAGCAATAGTTTAAATCAAACCTATAAACCATCAACAACAAATCTACCATGTATCGAAATTACCCAGTGTCTAACTTGCAAGGGTCATACCCACGCATCGAAATACTCAGCGTCGCCGATCCGCAAAGATTCTACGTATTCAAAGAAGATCCCGGAAGAGTAAGGGAAAACGTAATTAATTACTTTGAAAACCTCCCTATCGAGACACCAGGAATCCAACAACTACAACCCGGAGACGACTACACCGGACGGCCGATACTGTACCGGTTCGAGGAGAAATTTTATAGAGGGCTGATGACTACCGAAGAAAGCCCCGACGGAGAAATTTTAATTTGGCTGGGCGATCTGGCAATCGACCAAGCAGCCAATATACAAGCATGCTACACACCACCGGACCACGCTTTTCACCTCGCCTTCCAAGCAATACCTGTCGGATTGGACTGCGTCAGGCCTCCCAACCGGCAATGGACAGAGGAAGAATTAGAAATAATCCGGAACACCATCCATGAAGACACGTGGAATATGATTATATATCCAAACGACACACACGCCGAAGCGAAGTGGGTAGAGTGCTGGAGAGCACATCACGATGGAACTATCATCCTGCTAAGCGAGGAGATCATTCGGAAGGGAGCAGGAGTACGGGCAGCCAACCCTCCACATTTTAACTGGGGAACCGATGGAGGAATGATCCTCGACCCAAATTTCTTCGAGGAAGAGGAATCGGAGGATTCAGGGTATGAAACGGACTCTGAAACCGACGAAGAGGAGATGGAAGTCGACGAGTAAAAAAAAAAAAAAAATAAATAAAAAAAAAATAAACCTGAAAACATATAAAATTTATAGATAAAAAGAGAATAAACAAAACATTATTTCTTTTACATCAATCCTGTCTATAAAAATTATTTCTAGAACCTGCCACAACAGCGAATTAAAATATAGAATAAGATAGAGGTATAAGTAGAGAAAATAAGAATAGGATCCATAAGCAAGCACAATAATAAGAAGCAATAAAATAAGAAAATAAGATAGAAATAAGACATAGAATAAGATAGAAACTCAAAGTAGAGGAAAAATAATAAGAACAGCGAGAATAATACACAAGCGAAAATAAATTCATTAACCGGAGCACGAGAAATACACTAACAATAGATAAGTAATATGAACATAAGCAAGAAACGATTACGTGAGAATATGAAGACATAGTTAAGACAGACAAATTCAAAGCCGAGAAAAATAATAAATAACAGATCCTCGATTCAAGGAATTCATCTCGGATCGGGGGACAATAAGACGACATACTCGTCTTATATTAAATATACCGCGGAAATGACGAGACTAAACTAGATTCACACACACCGACTCAGAGATCCATACCACACAGCACGCACACATATAAACAAACTACAGTTACTCAAGATATAGTTATACTGCCAAGCAGTATAACTATAGTCTCAAGATACATTGAAGACTCATCTACAAGCAACACGCCAAAGTATTATACACCAGAAGAGAGTATTAACGGGACCAAATGGGCTACAGGAAATGGGCTACAGGACGACTAGGAGATATAGTAATACCCTGCTATACCGACGGAAAGAAAAGAAGAGCGGGGAAGCCGGTATAAAAGGGCACGACAAACCACAGTCGAGGAGCATTCTGTTCACAGACTTTCGCCAACATCCGGAATCTACCAAAGGAGGACCACCTAATCAACCAAAGGAAGACCAGCTAATCGACTAAAGGAGGACCAGTTCTCCAACTAGCAGAAGGACCACCTAGTCAACCCAAGGAGAAGCACCATCTACTGCAACATCTCCAAGGATCAGGCCTGAAACCGCTGGCCCAGGGAAAAACGAACATCTCCAAAGCCACCAGTCATCCAAGTAGTCCAGCATCCCAGCCTACAAGATCTTTCATCGAAATTATCACAAGTGGTATGGATCCAAAATATATTAAAATCCATAGGGACTAAAAAACGCCATAGAAACGAGCTAGAGCCGCTCCTGTAGCATTTCCGATGCGCCGATGCACCGAGGATGCACCGCGCTGACGCCTCCACCGGAACAGCGGTGGGACCAGCGAGTAGATCGCTCAGCCAGAGGAGCTCGAGTGAGAGCTCCGTCCCCACTACAGTCCACGCGCTATAGATATAGAGTAGGCTACCTCCAAACACCGAGAAATAATAACAGAGGCGATATAGATATAGTAAGGATGGCAAGCCCAGCAAGCGCGTTCTATGTGTAGATACAATACCACCAAATAACTATAGAAATACTTTATTAATTCAAGATAAAATCTCCTACTTCATGCGGACGCGATTATAGAGGCATGCGTAAGCCCGGGTTAAATTCTTGTTGTAAGGTGCATAATCACCATAATTAAGGAGTATATTTAATTTTTACACAAATTATTTCACTTTTACTTGTATTATTTATTAAATGTGTCTAATAAACCATACTTTTACCTAATACAGAAGCCTATATTAATTTCCTCCCTGCTCGAGTTCGAACTAAAACCCTTTAAGGGTGATGTTAACGTAAAATACCGTTACAACATGTGTACGTTTGACCTTCATAATGTAGAAGTCTCGGTCGTCGAATGTAAACAATATAGATTATACAATTTTTTTTTCTTCCAACCATCTGTAACCAGCGGACATTAGTTTAAGACGATCTGTCGAACAAGATACCTGTAGACGATCCACGCAATAATTTGATATATTAATACTGTAAATAGTTTGTGGTGTATCATCCAGTGTCTTAAGTTTAATTACGTACGAAAAGAGTATGGGTAAAGCCCGTAATTTGTCATCAACTGAACGAAAACTAATCGTGTCTCTACGGAAGCAAAATGAGACATTTTCTTCAATTGCAACTCAAATGAATCGATCAGAAACTTCTTGTAAGCAAGCGTGGTACAAGTTTGTGAAGACTGGGGACTACTTTGATCGACCAAAAAACGGTAGACCACGGAAAACCACGCCAACGCTGGATCGTCGGATTCATCGATTAAGCGAGAGAGATCGTTTTCGTTCAGCAGTCGATATCAGAGCTGAAATATCCAGTAATAATAATGCACAAATTAGTGTAAGAACTGTCCGAAGACGATTAGACGAATTCAATTTGAAAGCACGAAAGCCACGGAAGAAGCCGATGCTCAGTAAAAAGAATAAAAAATTACGACTGCAATTTGCTAAGGCTCATCGGCATTGGACAAGTGAGGATTGGCAAAATGTGCTATTTTCGGACGAATCCAAATTCAACCGAATTTATTCTGACGGGATACTGTATGTAAGACGTCGAATTGGCGAAGATTTAAATCCTCGATGTGTTTTACCGACAGTTAAGCATGGAGGTGGAAACGTAATGGTGTGGGCATGTTTTTCTCGCAATGGTCCTGGACCAATACGCCGAATTAATGGAATCATGGACCGTTTTCAATACTTGGATATATTGAAAAATACTATGTTACCGTATGCCTACGAAAATATGGGTGATAATTTTATTTATCAACAAGATAATGACCCAAAGCATACGGCTCGGGTAGTGAAAAGTTTTTTTCAAGATGAAAAAATCACTTTATAACCGTGGCCGTCGCAGTCGCCGGATGTAAATCCAATTGAAAACTTATGGTGTACCATAAAAAGAAGGGTTCAAAGAAATAAACCAAAAAATTTTGACGATTTGTACTCTTTGGTTGAAAAAACGTGGAATGAAATAACTGTGGACGACTGCAAAAAATTAATTGATTCAATGCCTCAAAGATGTGCTGATGTGATAAAAAATAATGGACTGTGGACAAAGTATTGAAGGGAGGAAAATATCTGTATATTTTCTACCAAAAAATATTTTTTTACGTATAGTCTTAAACTTTTGTCCCCGAAGATATCAAACAAATTTATGTTTTCTTTGTTTATTGTATCTAATGTTGTTACGCGCAAAATAGAATTTATGTAATAAATATATGAATTAATGATTAATTAGCTAATACAAAAAAAAATCCACCGAGTCAATTCTTTTCATAAAAAAATCAACGATTACTTTTTTTTTCCTCTCCGTCTTAAACTTTTGTCCGCTACTGTATGTACGTAGCGTGTGTGATTTTTCAGTCTTTAACGGTTAATTTCTTTTTCCGGCGGTAAAGCGACGCTTTTGCCAGAAGAAAAAGTTGTTAGGCATACAAAAACGCGTCGAACGCGCCTAGTTAGAAGGCGATCGGAGGTGGGTCCCCTAAACAGCATATTTACGCGTAATCTTTATCGAAATATATTTGTTTGGTTAGAGTATTTTGCTCTCTCTTTTTTTTAAAACTCAAATGTTATTACCGCTTAATTACTTGATTAAAACATTCTTTTTCTCTTTCTTTTATACCGCACATCAGTGTGATTAGCTTTATTTGAATACTGACTACTGACGTATTTAAGCATCTGTAGGTATAATTTTTTTATCATACGGACTTGGTGTTGACTCAGCGTCTCGGGAACGTTGATGTTTTAAGTTTTTTGAAGTTATTGAGTTTCCTTGGACTATTGAAGTCTTCGTAGTTCTCCCAAGCCCTGATGAATTCTTCCTGATGATGTCGCAGAAGTGTGCAAGTGTTGTTCGTTCAGGTAATACCTACTCGTACTTTATCACACTGTAAGTGCAGCCAGGAAGCTCATACACGACGGCGATAAGGCTTCGGGGCATAAAAGAGGGTCATTCTCCTGACCTTCATCGTTAAGTTATTGTTAAATATTTTCTGCGTAGAAATTCGTGATATTTTTCGACAGATTGCAAATTGGCGAGTCCTTTATAGATTCCAATACTTCTTGGGACTCGAGTGGGATGAGCAAAGGCGTGAGCGTAGCTGTATCCTTATTTTCTTTTGTATTTCTGTATGAATTTCCCATCCGTTGGGAGTAATATGGTCGAACCAAGGAGTTCGATGGGATCAATTTTTACCGGTTGGGAGAATCTTTCTCTATGTTCTTTTATCGATATGAATTCGCCTTCTCCGGATTCCTTCGCTGTGTCGTACTGCATTTTGGAAAGGTTTTGGTTCTCAGGGGTCAAACTGATATTATACTTCGCTAAAGTTCGCCTGGGCTTTCGTAGTACAACCGCGTGTGCCCATTCTCGAAGTTGTTCCTCTGGTAGGGGTCTCCACGCGGGAGGAACTCATGCTGTCGTCACCCTGTTCTTAGTGGTATTTATTCGTAATTCTCAATGATGCATCTGTTTTTGTAGGTTCAATGCTTCGTCCAATGTTTTTCAATTGACACTAATGCGTAACTTCTCGGTAGGTAGTTTTTAGGCCATGAATATATTGTTTTATTATAGTCTGAGCAACCATGCTGGCCGGGTATGGGTATGAGGGTCACATTTTGCCATGTGGGAGCCAAAACGTTGTTGGTCCAGTGGTATGCTGTTCGTCCGATGATGATTCCTTCGAATGGCCGGAGGCGTATTTGTGGTATCCAACGGTCCAAAATTTCGGAGGACGTAGAGTGCAAAGTTCCTTTTCGCAATATCTAACCGAATTACGATTCATTAAGGTTCACTTCGTCCATACGTATTTAGTAACATGTTATGCTTAGCGATGGTTAGTTCCTGATAATTTGGTATAAGGATTCGTCGTTGTCTGGTATAGAAACGAATGCTTCCCTTTACTCCGAAGAGACGTATGGTAGATGTCTGGTTAAAATATCCAGTGCGGTACGATGTCCCTCTGAATGATTGACTTGTAAATTCTTATTTCTGTGAAACATAATGTGCATTACTAATATGCGATATCATAGTGTGATTAATGATTATCATTATTATTATTATTTCTCTTCTTTTCACCTTTTTTTTTGTAAAATATTTATGTATACTTTTATCTCTCTCTTTTTTTTCATTTCTTTTTTTTAATTATTCCGAGCGGAATGCAATACTTTTTTTTAAGGGTGAGAAAGGCACAAATTAAACAATTCTGTGTTTTTATGAATTAAAATATGTATGTAGGGGTATGTTTATGTAGTTTTAGCTTAAAGTGGATTTACTTTTGTGAGTATTTGTTATTGCGAGAAGTTCTCCTTGCTTCATTCCTTTGCTTATAATTTTTTTTTTATTTACCATTTGCGTAGGGAAAGTGATACCAGTGTCCCATTATGGCGTTTTTGAATAATCATCCGATTTGATGATAAGAGAGTGAATATCGTCGGTGTAGGGTTCCGGCAGGTGGCATGATGTAGACTCGCCCTTCAACAAGTAATCCACCATTTTTTGGATAATAAATTCTTCGATACTTCGTTGGGTTACGGGAATAGGAGGGGTGAGCGTTAAAGACACAGTAGTAGAGCTAGTGGCTGGTCTTCTTAGGTTCATAAATGTAGGTAACTTGGTCTTGCTTCTAGTGACAGGGCCGGGAATCACACTTGCGATCTGGATGCTTTGGATCGATAGGTTAACTGAACATTGAACAATTTATTTATGAATCCGGAGGTTGTTGCATATTTGTATATTACTATTCCTGCAATAACTACATGTGATTACTTTATACGACGTCGGAAGTATTAGTATATCTTAGGATGTTGTCAATCGTAGGAAATCTGAAGTATATGAAGTTCATTGCTAGTTCCAACTATTTATTGTTATTATCGATGTAAAAATACCAGCAACTCCGATGCAACAGGTTGCCGTTTTCATTCTTTCTCTCCATCGTTAAAATCCCTCTCTTTTCCTTTCGAAAAATTTGAAATAAAAGAAAAAAATTTTAAGTTACTTTGACTGTAGCAAAACTAAAGCAGAAGAACTTTAATGTACGCAAAATCAAAGTAGAAATGCGGCGTTACGTCAGGACGTAACAATATCTTTAGAAATAAAAATACATCCATATATTTAAAAACCCGACGAAGCAACTTCTCCAACTTATAGCCTACCTAGGAAAAAACTAAGAAATTGTACTCCTGTTCGATTTAAGGGGAAGAGTAACTTTATATGCAGTAGTCTTTTTATGCATTCAAGAAACAGTAGAGGTAAAAGATAAAACGTTACCAAAGACATCGTGAAGAAGAATCAAATACATAGTTGAGTTTCACTTTAAGGAAACAATTCTTAATCGGGTAAAAGAACGTAGTGATTGAAATCATTGGGAGCTCGATATCTTACAGACTATTTCATTCGGTACAAAAGTTCGCATCGCAAGGAAAAGATAAAAAGTCCAAACGATCCAAGATTATAGTAAACGATACAAATCGCCATAGAGGTAATCGCGATTAAGGTCACTTATATCATTCGTATATAAGCGAAATACACACGCAGCAATTCCACACCATTGAATGCGAACGTTGAAGCAGCACTATACGATGCAACCTACTGTAATTCAGATTGCCCTTAAATATTGAGAGTGCAAACTCATCAATATTTAGATAAAATATAATCGGTAATGTTAATCTGAACGGTTCGTCTCGTCGTGTAGAATCGAGAATGGGGGTAATATGTAAAACACTGTATTATTCCTAGGATAATTATTTGTACTAGTGTCAATAAATTATAATAAATCCGTTTAATTTGCTTTATCTAAACCTACTGTGTATTTTTTAAAGAAAGAAGTCGCGCCTAAATCCGGCCATCTCCTAAATGTCCAGGAGTAAGGGGTATTGAATGTAACACTCAAATTTCAAATTTACGTTTCGGTGCTTGGTGTGAATCTTCTTTAGAATTTTTCTGATACATGATGTATCAAATTACAATATCATGTAGTGAACATAAATAGTCAGACTTAATAGTGAAGTTTCATAACAAATGCTGTGTAAATAATGTCATAAGTACTATTGTACATTTGACATGAATAGAGAATTAGTAATAAGTATAATATATCGGAGTCTAGTATGTGAAATCAATGTGTTGACAAAATTCGTGTAAATCAAAGTTCAGAACGTAGTGCAATTATAATAAAAGACCGAAAACAATCACTTAATAATAAATACAATAAAATTACATGAAGTCCTAATTTATCATTAGTTAAGTGGAGTAATAGTGTTAGAAAATAAGTAGGGACAAATAGACTACAAATAGTCAGACTTTGTAATGAAATGAAATTCATAACAATTATAATGTAAAAAGACAATACTAATAGTTTTTAATTTTTTCTCCAGTCGAAAAAATAGTAAGTATAGCGAAGTTTCATATGTGCAGTCAGTGTGTATTGTAACGTGGCAGAATATTCGGGCTACGTCCTCCTCGCTCGACGGCTACCAGCACGATCGCTCAGGGCTGTAGGGGATAATTTTCGTATTTTATTTAATTATTTATTTATATTTTTTTTCCTTGTTTAACATTTTTTATATATATATTTTACGAGTTGTACGACCGGAAGGAGGAGAGCACCGCGTCTGCTGATAGCTGGCCTCTGGATTTGGTCTTTGCAACGACCGGCTCTTTCCATCTTTATCTACTGGGAAATATCATGGTCCCACGGGATGTGTATCGATTAGAAATACGCCGCTATCTATGGTCGGCTGGCATGTTATAGCAACGATTCATCAGTCGTTTGGGGTTCACCGGCCGGACAGAGCTACACGTCCCGAGGATCGGTTGATAATTTTATGCGTCGTCCAGCTGAGGCGCTAGTCGCGGTCAACGTGCGACACAGTTTTCCCCAATTAACCGAGTTTGACGGATTAAGTGGGGATCATAGTTCACGGGCACGCGTGCGGGCAGGACCTCAGGGCTTTTTCCCGGGGGCTGTCGAGCGAGTAAGACGTAGCGTGCGTTGTTCTTTTGTCCCGCTGTACCGTCGCTATTCTTCGAGGAAAATGGTCGAGGCGAAGGAAAGTAACGCTACCGGAGATAACTGTTAAGGAGTCAGCCTGCATAATATCGCTACCTGCTGTCATACGATCTAGACAGGAGAACTGAGACTTTGAGGATATTCGAGTTTTGTTTCCCGGATTTCAAGGAACATCGCAGCACCGTCGTCCCGGTGAGCTCTCTTCTCTTCCACGGTCTTTCGCCATTCTTTTATTATTTTGTCATTCAATTTGTGGACTATTAATTTATTCGAACTTGGTCATGCCTGCGACTCCTGTACACCTCGTGCGGAGTAGGAATTTGTATCGGAAACTACGGCACCTGTAGCATGTAACCTCGAAATCGTGTAACTGATAGAAGCCGGGGAAAAGTCATTGTATTAATTAATTGTTTTCTGCTGACGGTTAAACCGTGCGCGAGTTAGGCCGTTATCCCGAAGTGTGATCGTTTGTGTGGGTTTTGAACGGGATAGACCGCGTCACGGATTTTATCGAATTAGATTTACATGATTTTGTTTGAGTTTTCTTTCGTTTCGATTTAGAAGGTCGTGCGCGCGTTAGTACGTCGTCCCGTTGTGAATTTGATGTGAAAGGGGCTAGTACGTTATGGACCGCGTCACGTATTATCCAAATTAATTTGCGTTTCTCGATAACTAAGTTATCTATTTATTTATTTATTATTGATGGTCTTAATCTTATCTCAGCATCGCGGAGAGCGTGACCGGCCGTCGTCCCGTATTTGATACTTGGATTCGAGGGATTTGAACGGTCCGAGGCGTATCTCGCGTAGTTGGATTGTCCATTACGTTTTATTATATTTTATTCGACAAACTAATTATTATTCGGACGTTAATTATTTTATTGTTATTATTATGACTATATATTTTTGTTATTATTTAATTATTAGTCGTTATTTATTTGTTTATTTATATTTTATGATCTGCTGAAGATTCCTGGGTTTCTGTCTTTTACATGGTATATGAATTTCAAGATTGAAATATCGAGCCGTTGGTAGCTTTGCGTACGTGACCTCCGACGTCCCGTTGTTATAGTTTTTTTTGGATGTATGAGGGATTAGCTCGGGATAAGCCGTATCGCGAACTTTGCGTTGAGACAACCGAAAATTTGGCTTTGTCGGTGCTCTTGGTTCGAAATTCGTAACGAGCGTGATAAGCTATATAACATCTACCGTGTATGAGAGTGAGAGAGAGAGCGGGATAATTGGCACCGCCGAACTAATGATTAAAACTAAGACATCGAACTAGGTCTAGAATATTGTTAAAAAGAAAGACAAACGAGAATAATTTTACGGGACATTTTGTTAGAATTCGTTATCAATGTTTATTGAAAATTCGTAATTGTTTGTTAAGAAATAAAGAAGTTTCATTGATTTACTTTATTCATCGACATTAATGACTCATTCTTTTTTTAACTGATTTTATTCGCCTTCTATTCGAGGATAATTCTTGACTTGACAGTCCAAACCACCCACTCTGCCTCGAGCAGCTGTAGCTAGCCGGGGTTGAGACTGGCCGAACGTCTCGTTATTTTTCCTTCCGGCGCGTAAGCGCCTGGCGCCCATCTCGTAAGAGAAAATAAAAAGGAAGGAAAAATGGCTTGGGCCAGCTATAGGTAACGTGGTGCGTTGAGGCACAAATTTGTGTTACAGTATACCCTATTAATATAGATCACATTTTTTTACCATAATTAAATTCGAATAAATGGCAAAACCAGTAACTGAATAATAAATACAATAAGATTACATGAAGTTCTTATTTATTATATAATTAATTAATCAAGGTAATACTGTTAAATAATAAATAGAGTGGCTTACCGCTCTATTTATTATGTGATAAAGTGATGCATACGGAGTTAACCAAAACTTATAAATAAGTAGAACCGGTCTACCTTAACAAATCATGCTATACTAGCAGTGTGCCCATGAGTACGATTACACAGTACATTCTATAACCGAGCTGTAGATAACGCTAAGATTCTCAATATCAGTTCTGTAATTAATTGCGTTGGGATGTTTTTTATTTGTATCATTTCTAGAATCAAACGTTTATCCAAATTCTTTTCTTTATTTAAAATGCGTGTTTGGTTGAAATTAAAATGGTGTTGAAATTCCATAACGTGTGTAGAGAGTGCTGTATAGTGCTAATCCAGATGTTTTAAACTATTCTTATGTTCAAATACTCTTTCTTTTAAGTAACTTTCTGCTTATCCTACATATGAGCCGCTCAGTGCACACATCGATTAACTCCATAAAACGAAAAGTTGAGAAACGCGATGATGTAATGTATATTGTTTTTAAAAATTCCTCTGATAATATGAATTCAAATATATAACGTGGAATGCATAATTGCAGATATAGCTTTCATCTAACGGTATATAAAATTAATAAGAAAGAATAGCCAACAAACAATCGTCAGTAATGTTACAGTTTTTATGTGACTGATGGAGTTAATCGATTTGGCAACTGAAAAAAGTAATAAAGTTAAATTTAGTCTTTTCATTTTTAAGTTTTTATTACAGAAAAAGTTAGTTATTATACATTTTTATCACAGCTTTTCCATAAAAATGAATGTTGGCAGTTCGGTTATAAAATAATTTTCGTAATTAATTCATAGCAGCTTTATGTTAGCAGCATTATTCTTTGGGATGATTCAGCAATATTATAAATAATGTCTTCTTAATCAGCTGTATGCGAGGATTCGTCATTTCGATTTGTTGACAAGTTCTTATAGTAATCGTGTTTAACAGGAGGAATGAATTTTAGCAGGTCCATCATGTCTCTCCATTTTTCCTTTGTCACGGTTCTACCTTTAGGATATAATAAAGGCTGATCTATATTTTTCAAACTTTGCGGTCTACCCACTAAAGATTTTCTTATATTAATGACTTGAAATTCTGTATCTTCATTATAGTCACATTTGAATTGTATGAGATAGGGTTTGGACCTTTCTAACTTTATCCAGGGTATTTTAAGCCAATTTACTGGAAGCCCTGTGACGGTTACTTTTCTGTTAATGATAGACTGTTCTAAAGGTTTTGTTGACAAAAAATCTTGGTGAGTCATTTGGATTAGATGAAACGGCGCTTTCTTTTTACATGTTTTGATTATATGGTACCAATCATCTGGTGAAAAAATGTTTTGATTTTTTTTCGCACATGACTCAATAATGGCAAAATCTGAGTCATTGGGCAAATAGCTGTGTCCACTTACCAAAAATTTCATGTCAATTGATTCAGCTTTGATTTCCGTGCTTTGAACAAGTTTCAATAAACTTAAGACGGTTTTAATATTTCTGCTTTGACCGGTACACGAATCCGAATATGTTATTATTTTTTCGAAGTTTGCAGCGTAAGTCTTTATGTACTTTTTTAGACAAGATGAAACTTCTTGAGACCCACGAGATCCTTCAGTTTCTGGCCAAACAAACATGTGGCTTATATTTTTATTGAATTCATGACATCCAAAATTATAAACATATAAATTTCGCTTGTAATAAGCTACGGATGTGGTCAACTTGGGAAAGGCTAAAGCTTTTTCCAAGTCAAAAGAAAATACGAACAATTTTTCCGATGTTGTCATTCGATCGGCAGCCATTTGACTGCGAGCCCGTTCAGCCTCTTCTAAGTGATTTTCCTTTTCAATTTTTGCCATTTTAATTCCCTCATCGTCTGAAGATTGAATTTTTATATGAAAAGCATCACAAGTTTGACACGTATCCTTTGATGGTTGTTTAAAATGTAAATTAAATTTTGTAGAGAACACATTATAGTAATATTTTTCTTTCACTGGTGCTACGTTTTTCTTTTCACATTCTGTGACGTATAGTTCATACATCTTCTGAATATTTAAGTCAGGATTTAAATATTGTCGTCTTGGATTATGAGCTCTGGTGTAGTGACTACTGTAGGCTGGAAATGACTTTATATGCTTTATAACATTTGTATCATCTATTTTATTGCTTGCAACGGGGCCTTTGCGCTTATCAACCAAAGATGTAACTTGTTCTTTAGAACAACAATCGTATATCCTCCCGTCACTCACCTGATAAGTGTCTCTAAAATATTTCTTACAAACGGTAATATGAAGTCCCTCTTTAGTTTCATTCGTAGGGCGCCTTCTTTTTATTTCGTTAACTTTGATACAACCTCTTAAGAAAATATTTTGGTCAAGTTGACTATGTAAACTATAAAATTCTTTCATGGCAGCCTCTCTCTCATCCGAAATAATTTTTTGATTGCAATTTTGACGGCATCTGCATTGTATATCGACAAATGTTTTTGCAGGTATTAATTTTCCTCCCCTATTCCTGTATGCCAAACCTTTTATCCTGTTATGCTTTTGTAAATTTCGTATCCATTTAAAGGGATTACGACTTCTTTTTCTCCCAATCAATGTGCTTGTTGGGTTTGTACTATTGCAATCCGATGAATCCGAGGAAAACGATAAACGTCTTCTTAACCCAGACTTTCTGTTGATGAATCGTATTGAAGAATCATCACTGCTTTCCTCACTCACATTATTAGTCTCACTCATCTTGATTATAACGGTATAATATTTATTTCTTCAAAAAAAATCTGGGAGTAATGTTGAAAAGACTAAGAAGTACACAGTAACATTCAGCGTGCGAGATCACTGCTATACTAACTACCGCTTACATTGTGCTTCTTTTTGTCTGTTTACCGATGCGATTTTCTTACGAATATTATTGAGAGGGAGAGAGCATCTTCGGCTGTTTACAAACAAATAAGCGTCGATGCACGGCCAGAACAGATACGGCGTTACTGAAACGATTTACATTAGAGTATGGAGTTAATCGAAATGGCTTCTGAAATAAATTACTTATTATTCAGTGGCCAAAAAAATTTGGCATTTAACGGTGCTAATATTTATTATTCAGCAAAGTTATTATAAATATAAAAAGTTATGACTATACCAAGGGCTTTGACACTTAAATTTAAGATTTTTCAAAAAGTGGAGTTAATCGATGTGTGCATTGAGCGGCTTATATGTAGAATCACAATCTTCACAATATATTCTATATACTACGTTGGATAGTAGGCAAACAGCAATTTTATCTTTCGCGGAGTTAATTATGGACAATATGTTATGCTTATTGTTTGTTATTACAGAAATATTAAATTCTTTGAAGAGTCTGAAAAGCTGATAGTAGTATGTGTACACCTTTGCTCCATCCCACTCCTTCCCCCACCACGCGGCTACCCCCACCACCTCACTTTTCCACCCCCGCGATACCCACTCTGCTTGACCAGTGTCGGTAACGTGGAGATAGTAAAGTGAGGTGGTGTGGGTGCCTTGGTGAACAAGGAAGAGTAGAGACAAGAGCAGGATGGAGCAAAGGTGTATGTACATACTTGGAAAAATGAATCAAATTATGTACTCACCACCGCAGCTGTTGTAGGCATCTACCCTCCTGCCAAAGCGATTTCAAACTCCTGTCTCTCGAATGTACTATTTCACACACGCATACACACACTCATACACACGCACAGCGTCGTGTCTTTAATTCATTACTATGTCCTCGTCAAAGCCCTCGTCCACGGCATCGATATCGTAGCCGATATCTATCTCATCACCGAGGGCTTCTATAATAAACGCCGCCACGTCCGCGCGTTCACCGTTCGATAATCGAACCCGCGGAACGCTATCGCCGGCAAGAGGTCGCATCATGACAGCGATCAAGTCATCTCTACCACACGCTTCTTCGACGAGCTGCTCGATACCTGCAACATCCACGCGTTCGAGTCCGTATATGGAAAACTCTATGACAAGAACCGGCAGCATACTTGCTAGAGGCTCCGGATGAAATAGGTAAGACCAGTCGATGTAAATATCGCCGAAATCGACTGGCAAAACTTCGTAGTACCCATCAAAGTACGGGTAAACCACTTCGCCGCGGACAACGCTATTGAAACGAGGCACAATACAGGACATGCCGATATACAGCTCCCCAAGTTCAACGGGTCTTCAACGACGTTCTACTAAATACACGCTACGTAGGAGCTCTTCCAGATCGTCGTATGCATCGCACATTTCCTGTGTACGCAGAAACACACTCATCACACTCTCGACAAACATTAATCGGCACCAAAACGCGTCGCTTAAAATCTCCTTGCCGTATCGTGGATACATATTGCTTTTTATTGTTTCCAAGTAGGATGCCAAAGACAGACTAAATGCTCGAGATGCTGCTAGAGAGTATCACGGGCATAAAGATAACAGCCTCATATGAATCATAACTAGGTATCCATCACTTTGAATGCAACGAAAGCGGTTTTCAAGCATGTATAGCCCTGCGCTATGCTCCTCGCAAAGCGCTTGCTCTGCAGTAAAAGATATAGAATATGATCCCTCACAGAGAGAGAGAGAGAGAGAGAGAGAGAGAGAGAGAGAGAGAGAGAGAGAGAGAGAGAGAGAGAGAGAGAGAGAGAGAGAGAGAGAGAGAGAGAGAGATTTCAATTATAATTCTCTAATTATTATGCTATAAAAGTAAGAGACACAGTAAGATCAGATATTCTTAAATTAATCAATATTTTATGGAAAGCACTTTACACATTTACCGTCGTATGCAACAGCCTTGCAAACACGGTCATCCACGCTCGGAGATTCCTTCACCGTTAATTTTATTTTTATCGCTAGATGGAATTAATTTGTATTATCACTCGTAATATTGCTTTCAAATTATTTTTCGCTGTGGGCGTTGTCATCATAGTGTACTTCGGAAAAAAGAACGAAACAACTATTTAATTGAACGCACTGATCAATAAAAAACATCGTGTACAGAATAATCGATATTGTCTTACCTGATATGCCACGCCTCATTATACAAAGTTGGCAGCGTTGATGATATTCTGCCACTGACGACAACTGTGCATGAGGATGTCGGGTGGCACTTTTCTTTCCCGAAGTTAGCTCTATCTGTACAGTATATGTATCTTCCTCTCGCTCTCCATGACACGAATAACGAACCCTCGGTGTCGGCTCATATGCAGGGGCTGCTCGCTCTGCAGGACATTATTTTTTATAATTAAAAATAAATATTACATGATTTAAAATTACGATTTAAAAATTATTTTATATTTTTTACTTACCAAACTCTGCTGCTTTGCTGCTAATCGACATTAGCACGTATTCCATGATCTGCTGTGTTAATGAAACAGAGACGAGCGCTCCGTCTTCTTTCTATCGCAGACCTTTGCTGATGCTTCGGTTTTAGGACTGTCTCTCTCTCTCTCTCTCACCGTGACTGACCTCGGTGTATACTTTATAATATTTCGAGCGAAATGTACGCTATATACAAGTATTTACAACAGTGTCTTTATCACAAATAGCTGCACATACGTAGAATTATTGCGTTCGCAACGCAACACCCAATGCATGATCAGCGATATGACCACGAAACAGCACAATTATTTCGGACAAAATAATTTTCATAAACTCCGTATCCTCCGGCGTTAGCAAGATCGCGATGTGTTCGAGCACTTCTTCAAAGAATTCCTTGGAACCGATGATCTCATACGCTGCTGCACGAGGCATTTCACTGACAACTATCTTTTCACGGACATATGATACCACCTCGTTCATACACCGTTGAATCGTTTCACTTTTGCTCTCTAGAGCCTACATATGAATATCAATTCTTCTACTTATTTTGACGAGCATATCAAATGTAAACCGCTGAAGAACAATGTTTGGAAAGTATTTTCGGAAGCGTTTCCGTTTCGATTCTCAAGATTCCTCTTGATTCACGTATTCCTCATCAGCGCTACCGCTTATTTTACCAAATGCCACAGCTCTGTGCTGGTAACACGAGGTTAAAAGTGTGTAATGCGTTGTGTGCTCTATGCCGGTATTACACATTTTCTCGGCATCAGGCCCATGAGCTTCGAAATATTGTTGTACTCGAGAAAAATCACTTTTAAACACTCGCCACTCGTCCGCACCGAGTTTAATACCGGTAAAAGTATTCGACAATATTTTCACCACTGGTGTAAGAGTACACGTAGAGTTCAACTCGAGCCCGGCTACGATTATTTTACCAAATGATTTATTTAAACCGTACATAACGGGGTTCGCTATATATGGCGATATCGCATGAGACGTAGCACCGTTATTTGCCATTTTTATTGCTTTCGTGTAGACTGTAACTTTTCGAATGAATCGTCGGTAGTGTTCATACTCCGTTTTATACAGATTTCCCCCACCACCTAGCTGCATCGCCTCTTCTTTTGATACTGCAAATCATACGACTGAAAATTGCTAGCCAATATCCTTTGATATTTGTCGCATTCTCCTCAACAGCCTAGTAACAGCAGCAAATATATCCCAAAACTCTTGCATACTCTCGCACGCTTATGTGCACACGCACACATCGACATACAGATAAGATGTGCCATGAAAACTAAATAATATTCGTTGACGAAATTTGATGATTTCCCTCATAGCCGAGTGCCTTGAAATTAGATGAAAACAATATGACTTTTATCAGCGAAACTCGATAACTAAATACATCACCATCGCCAAATATTTCCCTAGGTCTTGCTTTTGTAAAGCGATCGCGTGCGGCCATCTTCTTGGTTAGTCGTATTCATTACATCGCTGCAGTATATGCAGAGAGAGAGAGAGAGAGATAGATAGATAGATAGACAGATAGAAAGAGAGAGAGAGAGAGAGAGAGAGAGAGAGAGAGAGAGAGAGAGAGAGAGAGAGAGAGAGAGAGAGAGAGAGAGAGAGAGAGAGAGAGAGAGAGAGAGAGAGAGAGAGAGAGAGAGAGAGAGAGAGAGAGAGAGAGAGAGAGAGAGAGAGAGAGAGAGCTTGTTAAAGGAATATATATAAAAGTGAGCCGCTTTGAAAATTTTCTAGTTAATTGTCTGAATTACTGTGGTTACTACTACTACTACAACTCTAACAGCACAATCATGGTCAGAGTGGTAAAGCGCTCATTGATAAGAAAATTGATAGAGTTTATATTGAAGCGTAGACCGTCGTTGCGTTCGCGCTGGGGGAGAAGAAATTTACAGATCACCTTATGGGAACGTCTGACACAGGCGGTTGTTCGTAAAATTCGCGGTATGCTGTGCGAGTGTCATCAGCGCGATTTAGTTGACGCGTATAATATTGGATTGATTGATAGTCAAATAATTATTGATTCGGTGGTGCGTATTATTCGTCGACGCGGTTGGCTAAATGAGCCTGCTCTGCAACCCATACTCAATGAAAGATGTAAGTAATATACAGCGCTAATTACTTATATTTTATTTCCTTTATTTCATAAGATTTTTATATAGTTAGACGGTATGAGGACGCAGAAATGGGATCCGACACCTATGATTTCGATGAAAAGGGTAGAACCGATTCAGATGATCATAGCAGGGACAACGATGGCGACACCTCCGTAGGGAATCGTTGGATAAATTTTACCCAGCCATTCTGTGGCTATAAACCTACAGACGGTCTTTTCATGGCAGGCCCCTCGAGAGAACCAGATGAATCCGTCGCAGGCCCACCGCGACAATACAGTTCAAACGATGATACCATCAGCAATACAGACAACGAGGAAGAAGAAGAAGAAGAAGAAGAGGAGGAGGAGAAGAAGGAGGAGGAGGAGGAGAAGCAAGACGTAGACGATGACGACGAGGAGGAGGAGGAGGAAGAGGAGGAGGAGCAAGACGTAGACGATGATGACGAGGAGGAGGAGGAGGAGGAAGAGCAGGAGGACCCTGTAGATTCAGGTAAGCTTTTAATAATACAGTTACGCTGACAAAAATAAAAAAATTACGCGGATAATAATAGTAAAATGGAAAAACAGGGTACGAGACGGACCAAAACGTTTTTCGCTTTGCACGATTCACTGTGCCGAGACCGCCGACAATCGAGTTGGTTTACGAAATGCGTCGGCGGTTCCCGGGTGCAGTCGACAGGTTCGAGGACTAGAAGCAAATATAAGTTTGTAATTCTTACGTTACACGAATTATATGCATAGTATATAACTAGCGACAAACAAAAATTTAAAGTAAATGAAATAAAAGTTCTAATAAATGGTTTAATTATGCTTGCAGCTGGACAGACTGGCGACGGAAGGATTGCTGCACGGGGTGGTAATATTTTGCCTCCTGGTAAACGTTTCGGTATCGACAACGAGCAAAGACGCTATTTTCCATGCTTTAGGATGCAGGGTCGAGAGACAGATTTTTATTTTCGTCACCCACCGGTCGGTATCGATTATCTGACACGGTTCGAGGGAGGTGTACGAGATGTTCTCACACGCGTTACAGAATCGTGCGAAGAACATGATTATGTGGGTATGATTTGAGCGTACCGTCTTTCGCGCAAGGACCTGTATGGTTATCATTTCGACCAGCTCGTGACATCGTTCCCAACGATATATGGCGACTAATTAATAAGGTAGCTCAGAGCGCGCGCGAATTTCGAATAGACGCTGGTACATGTAGAACGACGACATGTATAGTACGAGGCGTCGAAGGAGCTGGTGTGGGCACTAGGCTTACACACGAGTCGATCGCAAAAAAGTCAATTTTACGCATAAGTAATCGCGATAATTTGTGTCAACAACGATCCCTTGTCACTGCCCAAGCGCATGCCGAACGCGGTCAAATACGTGCGGGCGTGCTACACAGACGATGGTGTCAAATTCGGAACGGGCTTCGAGGTGCGCAATATACAGCAGAGATAGAGCTCATGCGTAATGCAGGGGTAACGACACCGTCTAGAGAGTGTGGTGCGCGCGAAATTCAGCTCTTTCAGGAGTACTTGGTTCACGAGGGTATAGCGATTGTTGTTTATGAATTTCTTACCTTCGGAAAACGCGTTCCGGCTCTGTACGATGGGCGAAAATACGTACTCACAGCAACATGTAAAATTAATCATACACTCTTTATTCTCTATTACGAGCGTTCTCATCACTATCAACCGATATTAAATCTCGCCGGTGCGCTAGGTATTCGAGGGTTCTGCACACAATGTAATTTCAAGTATATTCGAGTACACGAGCATCGATGTACCTATCAATGTGCTCGATGTAAATCCACTTATTGCAACGGTAATAGAGACTCTCAGCCTGAGTATTGCGCAGACTGTAATCGTTAGTTCTTTGGTGCTTTTTGCCTCGCTCATCACAAGGGTGAGGGCTCCGCGGGTATCACGTCTCGTAAATATAGACGGTGCAGCGTCTGTAACGCATTGAAAATCTGTAGAGGCTGCTCGCGTATGATTAAAACCACAGATAAAAAGATGCATGTATGTGGTATATTGTTTTGTACTACATGCAAACGAACGCGGCCGACTACGCATGCGTGTTTTATAGCACCTCTTAAGAAACCAGAGGCGCAAAAGGAGAAGAAAAAAGACAAGTCTTCCACGAGATTTTTATTTGATGATTTTGAGACGCAGCAACACGAGCAATTGCATGATGATAAATCGACGCGAATTCACGAGCCGAATTTATGTGTTGCACAATGCGTATGTATGGCATGTCTGGATATCACAGATATAGAGACCGATTGTGCTAACTGTGGTGAACGTGAATTCGTGTTTATCGATGATCCTGTTGGGGAGCTCGTGAAATTGGCATTATCGCAAAAATTTAAAAAGACCATCTGCATCTCTCATAATGCTACAGGTTTCGACGCACAATTTATTCTACGGTATTTAATCGAGGTGCAAAAAACACAGCTGCCCTCTTTGATTATGAGTGGTACGAAGATTGTCTCGATGAAAATTGGCTATGTCGTTTTTCTCGATAGTCTAAACTATTTACCCATGGCTCTTAGCGCTTTACATAAGGCCTTTGGATTCGCTGATGAGGTGGCAAAAGGTACATTTCCCCATTTATTCAACACACCGGAATATCAGAATTACTCATGTCCTCTGCCGGCTTTGCATTTTTACTCACCCGATACCATGTTCTCAGCGGATCGCGAGCGCTTTTTAAAATGGTATGAGAAAGAATCGAGTCGCTCAGATTATAAATCTGATTTTGCGACGCAATTTGTGCAATATTGTCGTACAGATGTTACGGTTTTGAGACGAGCGTGTTTAGCTTTTCGAGAGTTACTTATACGTTGTGGGAGCGTGTGCCCCCTTACAGAAGCATGCACGATAGCATCAGCATGTATGAGAGTATTTCGAAAGAATTTTCGACAGAAAGATCGCATTGCGGTGTTACCACCAGGAGTATATCGCTGGGGCAATAACCAATCGCGCAAGGCCGGCGTATGGCTCGTATGCCTCGATCGTGAGCTCAACTGCGTTATCGCTCATGCTGGACGCACAAGAGAGTATCGCCCTCCGGCCGGCCCACCGACTGTCGACGGTTACTACGTGGATGCGGGGGTCCATCACGTTCTTCAATTTTACGGCTGCTTTTGGCATGGTTGTCCGCGATGTTATTGCGTGAATAGAGATGCTCGAACTAAATTCGGCGATACAATGGATGAGCGATACGAGCGTACCGTTCTTATTTCCGGCCGAATCAGATCGAAAGAGTACACTCTAACCGAAATATGGTAATGCGATTTTCACAGATTACTCGAGAATAACGAGGAAATGTCGATATACGTGAAAAATCACGCCATGGTCAAGCAGGCGCCTCTCGAACCACGCGATGCATTCTTTGGCGGTCGAACAGAAAATTTTGTAAGCTTGTACGACGTCGCGAATGGGGAGCAGATACGCTATGTGGATGTTTGCTCGCTGTATCCATGGGTGTGTAAGAATGGAAAATATCCCGTTGGACACCCGAAATTGTACGTAGGTGACGAGTGTCGAGAACTCGTAGGACTTGAAAACGATCCAAGTGTTGTCGAGGGTCTCGTCAAGTGTACCGTGGTGGTACCGCGCGATTTGTATACACCCGTACTGCCTGTTCGCATGCATGGGAAACTACTGTTCCCCCTGTGTAGAACGTGCTGTACCAATATGGACACGTCCGAGGTTTCTACACACGATGATACGACAGAGCGAGGGTTTGACGGCACATGGGTCGTGGACGAACTGATAAAAGCTGTGTCGCTTGGATATAAAGTGACGTGTATCTATGAAATTTGGCAATACGTTGTTACGCAGTATGACTCGACAACGCGACGAGGCGGTCATTTTGCCGGGTACATCGATACATTCCTTAAAATAAAACAGGAGGCGAGTGGACCGCCAACAGAGTGTAACGATGACGAGGAAGCAATAGAGCGTTTTATAGCATTGTACAAAGAGTCTGAGGGTGTATATCTCGAGCGAAGTGCTTTGCAGCCATATCCGGGTTTACGTTCACTCGCGAAATGACGGGGATGCTACCGGTTAATCACAAGATTATGTATGTAAACTATGTAAGCAACCGCGATGCTATCCAACCATCACCGACATCAAACGCCGTGATTGCAGCATACACGACGGCACAGGCACGCCTAAAATTATACAGTTATCTTGAGGGGCTCGGGCGACGAATATTGTACTGCGATACGGACTCCTGTATTTACGTGAGCCGCCCCGGTGACAACGAGTATGAGCTGCCAATCGGTCAATTTCTAGGAGATCTTACGGATGAATTAAGTGAATACGAGCGTGGTAGTTATATAACTTCGTTCGTTTCGGGTGGACCGAAATTTTACGCATAACTTGTTCGTAAACCGGACGGTACGATTATTGAAAAATGTAAAGTAAGGGGTATCACGCTAAACTTTGCGAATAGCTGTCACGTAAATTATAACGCATTACGATCTTCCGTGACAGGAGCAAGGCGCGTACCTATTATTTTAAAATTCGACGCTATTCGACGTACGGAATTTCATCATGTAGTAACGCGTAAAGAAACGAAATCATGCGAACCTGCTAACATGAAGCGAAAACGGCACGGGATGTACTCTACTGTACCGTACGGCTATTGTAAAATACGCTAATTAGTATAACGCAAAAAAGTATATAGTTTTACGGTTGAATTCGCGATATTTTGAAATAATCTTTTTGTCTTATTTCATGTATCATATTTACTGTGTACAATACATTGAAAAAAAAATTGATTTATTATGTATAAAACCGTTGTCGGCTCGTTGTTTTTGTGCTGCTATTCGTAGCAGTAGCTGCTATCTCTCTACCGTTCCCTTTTGTTCTGACTTTCTCATCGTTGATTCCTTTTGTCCCGTCTTTCTTATCGAGTGTTTCCTTTTGTTCTGACTTTCTCGTGCTACATCCGTGGATATAACATTGCTGTTTAGAATTTGATGATTCGTAAAATTTGTATATAGAGATGTATGCATAGTGAAATAAAAATATTGCTTTATTTGAGAGAAATATAAAAACTGTCGTTATTTATTTTACATACAGCGTAAACACCAGCTTATACCGCGGGCGCGCGCCTCATCAGCTAGTGCAGGCGCGCCGCGCTTTATCAGCTCTTTAAGGCCGCAAAAATAGCTGATGCCGCGGGGTCGCCACCGCCGCCGCCGCCGCCGCCGCCGCGGTATAAGCTTATCTAAGAGTCTGCTGATTAATTTTGATAGACACTTATCGATATGGATACACGTTGGAAACATCCATGGACAACTGTGATAAGCGATCCTACGGATTGTAGTAAAACATATTTTGTAAGAAAATTCTTCAAATACATGCGCGAAATGACGGATGTCCCGTTCGAGCGTATACTTTTTCATTACTCAGAGTGGCAGTCCGGGTATTCAGAATACGGTGATAAAATCGAATTTCGCGAGGGTTTACTGCAAGCAGTAGACTACTCGAATGATGTAAAACCTAAACTTGTGGTCATTGACGATCGAATGCGCGAGGCATCCAACAATACTGTGGTCGATCTTTTCACCGAGGGTAGCCATCATAAAAATCTTAGTGTCATTTTCATCACGCAAAATCTCTTCTATCAGGATCACGGGCAGCGCGATATCTCCTTAAACGCTAATTATATCGTTGTCTTGAAAAATCCGCGAGATCGCGCGCAAATTCAGCACCTAGCCCATCAGGTATGTCCGGAGAATCCGCGATTTTTGCAGGAAGTATATTTCGATGCAACAGCCGCACCGCACGGCTATCCGTTATTCAACTTGAAACAATCGACGCCTGATAATTGTCGATTCCGCGCCTGTATATTTCCCGATGACCAATACCATTACGTTTACGTGCCTCAAAAAGCAATAAAGGTTCGCGATGCGTCGCGCGATGTACCAGTAATGCGCTTGTAATGGCGTTGCGCGGACCTCTCGTAAAAAGCAGATAATTCCATTGCAAGCGCTGTGTTATCTGAAGCAAGAGCAACGACGTGCAATTTTGCGCAAAGCAGATGTAACGCTCGTACGCTGTATATGCGAGTGTGCTCTAAACGTTTTACAGGGAAACGTGAGTCTGAACAACGTGCAAAAGAATCATCTTCGGAGGCACGCGACAATTCTTCTACGACTAGCCGCCAGAAGGGGAAATTGGAGCGGTAAGAGGAAGATCATCGTCAAGCACTGTGTTGGATTTCACAAGTTGCTTCTTGTGCCTGTCTTGGCCTACGCGAGACATGGAATATGCCAGAAAGATAGTAATTAATCCTCATGATAAAATACATCGTCTCGCTGGACTCGCCACTACTACTACTACTACTACTACTACTACTACAACTACTACTACTACTACTACTACTACTACTACTACTACTACTACTACTACTACTACTACTACTACTACTACTACTACTACTACTACTACTACTACTACTACTACTACTACTACTACTACTACTACTACTACTACTACTACTACTACTACTACTACTACTACTACTACTACTACTACTACTACTACTACTACTACTACTACTACTACTACTACTACTACTACTACTACTACTACTACTACTACTACTACTACTACTACTACTACTACTACTACTACTACTACTACTACTACTACTACTACTACTACTACTACTACTACTACTACTACTACTACTACTACTACTACTACTACTACTACTACTACTACTACTACTACTACTACTACTACTACTACTACTACTACTACTACTACTACTACTACTACTACTACTACTACTACTACTACTACTACTACTACTACTACTACTACTACTACTACTACTACTACTACTACTACTACTACTACTACTACTACTACTACTACTACTACTACTACTACTACTACTACTACTACTACTACTACTACTACTACTACTACTACTACTACTACTACTACTACTACTACTACTACTACTACTACTACTACTACTACTACTACTACTACTACTACTACTACTACTACTACTACTACTACTACTACTACTACTACTACTACTACTACTACTACTACTACTACTACTACTACTACTACTACTACTACTACTACTACTACTACTACTACTACTACTACTACTACTACTACTACTACTACTACTACTACTACTACTACTACTACTACTACTACTACTACTACTACTACTACTACTACTACTACTACTACTACTACTACTACTACTACTACTACTACTACTACTACTACTACTACTACTACTACTACTACTACTACTACTACTACTACTACTACTACTACTACTACTACTACTACTACTACTACTACTACTACTACTACTACTACTACTACTACTACTACTACTACTACTACTACTACTACTACTACTACTACTACTACTACTACTACTACTACTACTACTACTACTACTACTACTACTACTACTACTACTACTACTACTACTACTACTACTACTACTACTACTACTACTACTACTACTACTACTACTACTACTACTACTACTACTACTACTACTACTACTACTACTACTACTACTACTACTACTACTACTACTACTACTACTACTACTACTACTACTACTACTACTACTACTACTACTACTACTACTACTACTACTACTACTACTACTACTACTACTACTACTACTACTACTACTACTACTACTACTACTACTACTACTACTACTACTACTACTACTACTACTACTACTACTACTACTACTACTACTACTACTACTACTACTACTACTACTACTACTACTACTACTACTACTACTACTACTACTACTACTACTACTACTACTACTACTACTACTACTACTACTACTACTACTACTACTACTACTACTACTACTACTACTACTACTACTACTACTACTACTACTACTACTACTACTACTACTACTACTACTACTACTACTACTACTACTACTACTACTACTACTACTACTACTACTACTACTACTACTACTACTACTACTACTACTACTACTACTACTACTACTACTACTACTACTACTACTACTACTACTACTACTACTACTACTACTACTACTACTACTACTACTACTACTACTACTACTACTACTACTACTACTACTACTACTACTACTACTACTACTACTACTACTACTACTACTACTACTACTACTACTACTACTACTACTACTACTACTACTACTACTACTACTACTACTACTACTACTACTACTACTACTACTACTACTACTACTACTACTACTACTACTACTACTACTACTACTACTACTACTACTACTACTACTACTACTACTACTACTACTACTACTACTACTACTACTACTACTACTACTACTACTACTACTACTACTACTACTACTACTACTACTACTACTACTACTACTACTACTACTACTACTACTACTACTACTACTACTACTACTACTACTACTACTACTACTACTACTACTACTACTACTACTACTACTACTACTACTACTACTACTACTACTACTACTACTACTACTACTACTACTACTACTACTACTACTACTACTACTACTACTACTACTACTACTACTACTACTACTACTACTACTACTACTACTACTACTACTACTACTACTACTACTACTACTACTACTACTACTACTACTACTACTACTACTACTACTACTACTACTACTACTACTACTACTACTACTACTACTACTACTACTACTACTACTACTACTAGTGCAGACCCGTTACCTTCCGTACAGACTACCGGTACGCCATTATCGCGCCTCGACTCTGAGCTGAGTGAAATTCTAAACTCTCACTCGTACAAGAGCGAGAGAGAGAAATGGATAGCGTACCAACAGGTTTTACAGCGTTATCTCCACATGGTCGAGTACGATAATGCAGTACCGAATATTTCATCAAAACGAAAACTAGGAATACTCGATAGCCACGAGAATAAATCCGACGACGTTTTAATGAACAAAGTTAAATCTCGACTTAATGACACACTTATTATCGATAGCGTACTAAAAAATATTAAACCTAAAGCAATATCGTTTCTTCGCAATTTGCATCGCAGCGCCGTTGGTAAAAAAATGACATGGGATCGTAACGGGGTTGTTTCCATAGACGGCAGAAGAATTTCAAATTCCAATATCGTTGATCTTGTTAACGCTGCTATGCGAGCTAGAAAACGCGAGAAATCCATCGGACGATCTCACTTTGCCAAACTTCTGCGAGCGATACACATGCCACGCGAATTTATCGGCAATCCCGAGTTGCTACACGAGCCTACACCTACATCATCCTCGACACCACAGCGGCGTCTTATTTTACCGCGCGATAACGATAGTAGCAGCAGCAACAGCAGCAACGGTAGCAACAACAACGACGAGGCCGAGACCGCACACTCAAACAGAGATTTAATGCTCACGGCTGAAAACGACATCATCGGG
Organism: Cylloceria caligata; assembly: GCA_963942595.1. NCBI lineage: Eukaryota > Metazoa > Arthropoda > Insecta > Hymenoptera > Ichneumonidae > Cylloceria > Cylloceria caligata. Next base: position 41,023,653 of record OZ012703.1, on the reverse strand, counting down.
GGGGGGGGGGGATGAAGAAGAGGACGAACAATTGCAAAACATCGCACAAGCAGAATATCGACCCCCCACAGACTTAGAAAAGAAAAAGAAAAAGAATCCATTTAACTGGTCATCGTTAAAATTATGAAACTTCTTCAAAAAATCTATTATGACACCGCTCATCCTGCTTCTTATTCTCGAGCGAAAAATTTAGCCCAGGTGGATCGAAGAGTCGCGCGAAAAAATGTTTTACCATGGCTCGAGACACAGGATTCATATAACATGCATCGCCTCGTGCGACGACTTCCCCGTCGTACGTACAGCGTGAGTAATATAGACGATGTATGGGGGGCTGATTTAGCTGATCTTCGCTCGATAGCCACGTACAACGATGGGTACGCGTATCTGCTTATTGTTATCTATGTGTTGAGCAAATACGCGTGGGTCGAGGCTTTGCGTGACAAAACGAGCGCAAACGTGGCCCGCGGTCTCACACGCATACTCGCGCGTAGTAACAATCGTCGCCCGCAGCAATTGCAAACTGATCGAGGCAAAAAATTTATCGGCGCTCCGTTTCAGCAAATTCTCAAGAAAAAGAACATCGATTTTCGCGCTGCTCGTAACCCTGATATGAAAGCCTCGATTGCCGAACGCTTTAATCGAACAATAAAAGAGCGAATGTGGCGTTACTTTACATACACGCGAAATAAGCGTTACATCGATGTTTACAAAAAATGTTATCTGCTTATAATCACACTAGACACAGCGGAACGCGTATTCCTCCGAGCGAAGTAACCCTCGAAAATGCCTCTATAGCCCGAGACAATTTAGCACGGCGTTACGAGCGTAACGCGAAAAAAATTAAAAAGCCTAAATACGGCGTCGGTGACTTGGTACGTATCAGTACAGCTGAAGCAGCTTTCGTGAAAGGATATGAGCGTGGTTGGAGTAACGAATTATTCAAGATTCAACGAATTTTGGTGAATCGAGAACCATTCGTGTGTTACGTCGGGCCCAAGATTTAGGGTCTGGCGAACACGGTCGATCTCGCTTATGCGTCAAGGCTTGGCAGCCCTTCACAGCGGGGACGGAGACCTCGCCTTTTTCAATTAGAAATAGGAGAATTTTACCTGGTGAGCTTCGGATATAGTTGGGCTCGAAGATATATAGTTGTCACGTATCCTCTCGGTAGTAGTTCTTTTCCCTTGTCGCGTTCTCGATCTCCGTTGCAGGTGGTTCTCTTTGGCTCGCGCTTCTTTGTCGATGATGGAAGGAGAAATGTTTGGCTGTCCGTAATTGATTAGTTGGTTGTAATGTTTATTTCAGAGCGTATCATACGCAATTCACGAAACACAAGTTAAACATACACAAGGCTTAAACGATGCCGTAAGAAAAGGCAACTTGGACTATACAGTTCTGGAAAATGGCTCGTTCGCGACACACGTTAGTTTATATATATATATATATACTGACAGACAATCACACCGTACACAATTCACAAGACGCAAGTTATACAATGTTCAAAAGATATCGTGGAAGAGGCACCTTGGCCGTCGTGAATAAAGGACGTTGCGCGACGCGACCGCGGGAAATAGTAGTTGAAAACTGAGCACCCGTGCAGTGAAAACTCTTCCTTATATATCCTAGAGTGTAATAGAAGTATTGATTAGGGAAACCCCGTGAACTAGGATGGAACTCTATCTTGGGTGACGAACCCCTTTCTTCAAAGGTTGGTTCTCCCCATCATGTTGGTATGACTCACAATTAGTTTATCTACCTTCGTGAAAAGCAATTCCCTTTTCCGAGAGACGTGAGTCATTGGTCTAGTTTTATGATTAACTATTCTCCCCTCTGTATTTGCCATGACTCAACTTGCTTTACCTTCGTTAACTAGTTTTCCCTTTGAGCCTATTCCTTATCATATCTCTATTTACTATTAGTGCCAAGAGTCACGATTAGGGAGTTTCGCGGAAGACCAGGTGCAGGGGCAATCATAGAGCTTATCTATTATGACTAATACCAGCTAGGCACCACCCGCCGTAAAGAGGGGTCGGACTTGCCTATTTGCTGTCAAACACGAGGATGACTCAAATAGAAAGGATAGCTGCCCTGGCTACTTCGCTCGCTCATCGTGACCGGCTTATACCTGCAGAGCAAAAGAGAAGGATCTCACGGGACGTAACACCTCCCCACCTCAAAACGGGTATTAGTGAAGCTACCACCCGGTTACATGCCCTCATGTAGCTATTTGAGATAAAAGAAATTCTCTTTTCCTCCCCATGGAATATCAAAAGTTAATTTATATATTTATTAATTAAAAAAAAAATTTATTTTTTATTTTTTATTTTTATTTTTTTTATTTTAATTATAATAAAAAATTTTTTTTTTTTATTATAATAATTTTTTTTTTTTTTTTTTTTTTGTTACATCTCCGTTGACTCTATTTGGTCGCTCGATTCTTTTTCTCTCCCTTTTTTTTTTTTATACATTGTAACATGTCAATATAAATTTTATTTCATAGCGTCGTTAAAAGGTACAATATAAGATAGATATACAGACAAAAAAAAAGAAAAGGAAGTTTATCCTACATAATATATAGTCATACTTTAAATTTTAAACAGATTAGCACACACACAAACAAAAGAAAAGGAACGTGTCCATTCCAGCATATCTAATATTTGGTCCAAGTCCTCTTCGATTGGACTCAGATCAGGAAGTTCGTCATATGGGGCCGTCATTAGGTAGTCCAGATATTGAAGCATCGCTCCTGACAGTCCAGCATCCTCAGGTACCTCGGCGACGTCCCTACTTAGGGATGTCGGACGGAGGGGTATGCTGATCCCATGGTTGTTGATCAGCACAGCCGAGTCATCATCGGTGTCGGTAGGGGTAGTCCCTACTTCCTCCACACGTGGTGGTCCTTCCCAGACGATAGAGACATCGGGGGAAGTGTCAACGGCTGTTGCGGCGCTGGTTGATGGTTGCTCTATTGTCACTGACACACCGCGCAAGCGAAGTTGATGGATGGACCATCGTTGATGGTAGTAGGATGTCAATATCTGCGTTACTAGGTCCACAACTTCCCAGTTGGTGGTCACCATGAGTTCTCTGAATGTAGGGTCTCTAATGCCCTCGGCCGAAAGCAGGACCTCCCGGGAGAGGTGTAGATGTACGTCTAAGATGGTGTTTAGCAATCGGACCACGATACCCATATTGGTTACGACCCATCTGCGGGTGAACCTCACTGGACAACCTTCGGTATTCATGATGAAGTTCGTAATTTGAATACAAGACAAAGAAAAAATAATAATATATATTTTTTTTTGTTGGTATCGACGTTATCCTCTCGTTGGTTCAGAAAACTTCTGGACCGTCCTTGATTTTCGCACTTATATAGTATCTTCTGGTGCCACCTTCCCTTTCTTTTAATCTTCATTTTTCTCCCCTTTTTTAAACACGTGAAAGAGTGTATTTTACCGAAAGGGGTGAAAAAGGCCTAGTCCTAGGTGCACTTGCTCCAGGAGTCCCTAATTGATGACTCGGGTAGAGTGCCGACCTACCGTCTTCCAGATTTGGCGCGTAAGTGTTACTTGTCGGTTGTAGAGGCTCTTCGCGAGGTTCCGGAGCATTTTGGCTCCTTCCCAAGTGCATTAATAAATGCGTGACTGAGCTCCATATTGCTCCGAGTAAATGGATAGACCAACCATAAATCGAGTGTAGTGCGTACCCGTGTAGGATGGTATCAATGAGCAACTTTATAACTCTAAAAATGAGTATGAGGCCCAGTACGGCAGTACTCGCGGTCCCGAAAGTCATAAATGTGTTGTACATTCTGTTCCAAGTATCCTTAGCCAGTTCGTTCCGGGTGTCGTCGTCCAATAAACTCATGACAGATAATCCCTGGCGCAGGGTCGGTTCTCCGGTAAGGGTTCTGGCCACATTGTTGAGGATAGCGGTTCTTTCGGCAGGGAACATGATACGATCTCTTAGTTTTTCCAAGTCCGCTTGTGAATAGATTCCGCTGACTGCTAATTCGCCAGGGTTCGTGTATTTCCACGTCATTTTTGTATTTGGTTTTATGGTAGGCGGTGGGACGGTCTCCACTGGTGTTGGCAGAAACTTGTACCATAATTCACCTAATCGATACATGCTTGGTAGCATTATATCGCAAGTGATTTGTGTACCTGATTTAAATAGTACGTGTGTTCGTGGGGACAGGAAGTAGCTTTCATTTCCCTTGTTCACTGGTAGATGGTGATAACATGCTTCTGTGCGACGCACTGTGACCTCCACGGCTATGCATTTGATTATGTGAACAACTTCTCCACCTACTAAGGCCATATGCCCTGGCCCTTTCATTACTTGGTAAGCGAACTCATCTGGAGCCTGGGTCGCCAATGACACAGCAGTTTTTGAAGCTTGCCGTTCAACGTTACAAGTTTGCAGTATCATTTTGTAGTAGAGTTGATCCAACTGGGTGCGTATATGTCTTTCTATATAGATAAACTTTGAATTCACATAAGTGAGGATATCTAGATTTTCTTTGGCGATTAGCCGATCAGCCATGTGTCTATACCCTCTCTGGTTATCTAAAATAAATAACTTAGGATGTTTGGTACGTAGTACTACGTATCCACACATGTGAAAACTTCCAGTCTTCGTTAAGGCAAACGTAGTTTCCCCTGACTTGACGGTATACACTATCTGAGGTATACTGTCTCGTTCGGCTGCAATTCTGTGACCGATGCCATCGTAAAGTACTCCATATTGTTCGAAATTGCACTCGCCATAAGGTACTGTGTTCCAAAAAGTATGGCCACCTTCTAAATCTACACAGGTTGCGTCGGATAATTTACATGTTAAACCTGAACGTAGATTGACCCGATCGCTATTAATATGGACGGTCGCGAGATAGTCCTGCAGGGTGACACGCACTATACCTTGTACTATTACGTCGTCCCACGTTCCGTAAGGATCGGTGTATTGAGTACCTTTACAAGTACCGTCTCGCCCGATAGTCCCGGCGAGAGTTAATCCGTAACTTCCGGTGGAATTTCCTTTGATGTCGTTGATTGAAGCGTAGTCATTGATTTGAACCAAGCCAAAATTATGCATTTTGTTGCATTGTTCCATATTAACTTCCAGTAGATATTCTATTCGGCCTTGGGCTACGATCGATGCGTGCGAGTGCATCCCACAATGGCTTATCGTACGCTGTATTACTACCTTGCACTGTTTGACATGCGTTGAAGTGAATCCGTTTAATTGAAGCAGGTATAGGTGGATTTCGGTGATGTTTGGTTTCGCTAGTGGTATGTCGCAATCCCCGACGTTAAGTAGAGATAAAGTGGTGACGTTCAGTCTCGTAGATCCACAGTCGTACCCGACTAGGGCGTTTATTGGCGTCACCATGAAAAGGAGTGACATCAACGTAGCTACTCGTAATTTCTCCATTCTGGAAAGTGCAATTTGTAATATTGGTTCTCTTCTTTGTTCTCGTTATGTGAGTTTTCGTCGTAAATTGTTGGACGTCATCAAATTTATCAAACCACACGTAATCATAGAATAAGACTAATGTATATATCGTTTTAATATTATCATTATCATTATATGTATATATGCATCTTGGTATATATATTTTCTTGCGAGATATATATATTAAGGTTGTTTAGTCAGATTCGCTACTGTAATCTGGTTCGATATGTGAGTAACGAAGTCGATTAGGGTGTACCACTCTTACTTCGCGACCGATTTTTATTTTAATATTGCCGTCCCTTTTTACTTCTAATATTTCGTGTGGACCAGTGTAATGATCCCCAAATTTCCCTTGTTTCCTTCCACGTTGTAAGTATACATAATCTCCAAGGTTGAAGGTTTGCGGCTTTGCCTTTTTATCATAGTATTTTTTTGACTTTTCTTTTGCTGAAATAAGATTTTCTCGGGCTACCCCTTGTACCTCGTGGAGTTTCGTTGCTAATTCCTCTAAATAGTTTGTATATGTTCGTGCTGGTTCTTCATTAGGGTAGGGGTCGCTTGAAGGAGTTCGTGCTGGTTTGCCAAACACCAATTCGTATGGTGTATATTTAGTTCCTTCGTGAATACTCGTATTATAAGAGAAAGTAGCTAATTCCAAGAGCTCGTCCCAATCATCGTCACGACTCACGAATTGTTTGAGATATTCTACTAATGTATGGTGAGATCGTTCCAAAGAGCCATTTGATTGTGGATGGTAAGCTGTCGTCTTGACTTGCTTAATCCTGAATTTCTTGGCCACTCCCTTCGTCAGGTCGCTCATAAAATTAGCGCCTTGATCTGTCAAAATTATTTTTGGGGCGCCGAAAATATAAATGAAATATCTGACTAGCGCATCTGCTATGTTTGCTGAAGTAGCCTTTGGTAATGCAATCGCGAGGACATATTTAGTTAATAAATCTTGCATTGTGAGAATATATTCATTTCCTCTTTCAGTAGATGGTAATGGTCCTACAATATCCATGGCTATTTTGTCGAAAGATGATTCAGGCGTATCTGTGATGACCATTGGTTGCTTAATTTTCACACGAACTAATTTTTTTAATTGACATTGTAAACAATGTTCGATGAATCCCTGGACGTCCATTTTCATATTTTCCCAAAAATAGCGTTGACGTATTCGGTTGTAAGTCTTTGTAATGCCTTTATGTCCACCCAAAGTTGACGAGTGAGCCTCGGTCATGATTTCCTTTCTTGTTTCACTTGGTGGATATTGAATTTTCCCATGGCAGATTATAAGTTTGATAGAAGTTTTACCAAAACTTTTTCGTAGCATTAGTAAAAGATCGTCCCATGGAATACCGTTAACTTCCCGAGTTTTTGCCATACTAATGGACCGTAATCCGGCCTTTCTTATACTTTCTGCTGCATGTTCGTAAAGTCCGGAAAATTCCTGTTTATTCAGTAATAAACCATTCTTATCCCTTACTACCATCCCTACATGGTGTTTGGAATTATTTTTTTCGACACAAATCTTTCCCATTTTTAAGTGGCGAAATCGGGGTAAGGCCCGTCTCTGGTGGAGACCTTTCGAGCCTTCATCGCATGGCTCTCCAATTTCGGAGATAAAGTATAAGTAGTTATCCTTCCTCATAAATAATTGTTCATTACTATTGACCGGGTTAGACAGGCTTGCTTGAGTGATTGTTTTATTAGGGTGTTGTATTTCTTCCTGTTCTTGACTCCTGTCTTCGCTTCCATTGTCTGAACGGTCGAATATCCATTCGTCAGACTGTCCGGACATACTCAGGGATTCTTCGTCCCAAATTAGCGGTCGTTCCATGATGGGTTCCGGGGATTCTTCCGGTAGAAAGGGTTTAAAAGCATTCGAGATCGGGCGATTGTTGCCCGATAGTGGCTTAACTTTTACGTCTTGTTCCTGGCTGCATGATTTACTGGTCCCGGGTATATCACTTCCGTCTGCGCGTGTCTTCCTTTTGCTCCTGAGTCGCGTGGCGATCGGCTGTTCTTTTAACACCGGGTTAAGAAACGGGTCAGGTACCACGATCGGTTCCTTCCCCTTTTTTTTCTGTGTTGCGAGAGACGTCTTGGCTTCGTAGTCTTCTAGCAATAGGTTCGTCGACTTGTTTCGAGGGCTTCGCTCTCTTAGTTATCGGGAAGACTGCTCTCTTCGAGCAGGTAGCTTCTGTTACTGAGTGGGGGGGGGGGGGGTCGCGAGCCTCGTCACGTGTTTCCTTGGTTCGAGGGAACGTCTCGTCAGGGGGGTTGCGCGACAAGGCATCGGCATTAATGTTGGTCTTGCCAGCCTTGTAGACCACGTCATATTCGTATTCTTCCAAGCGGAGTCGCCAACGAGTAAGACGTGAGGTAGGGTCTTTTGAAGTGTGTAACCAGACGAGGGGTTTATGATCGGTCACCAAGGTAAATCGTCGACCGTAGAGATACGGGCGGAACTGAGTAACAGAATGTAATATGGCAACAGCCTCCTTTTCATATGTACTATACTTTTGTTCTGCTTCATTCAACATACGCGATGTATATGCAATAGGTCTATCTTTTCCTATCAGGCCTTGGCTTAAGATCCCACCAACAGCTAGGCCTGATGCATCTGTTGTGACAACAAATGGTTTCGTAAATTCCGGGTATTGCAGAACCGGTTCTTCACATAACCTTTCTCGTAGCGTGTCGAATGCATCTTGTTGGGGTTGTTTCCAATCAAAAGGGGCATCCTTTTTTAATAGGCTTGTGAGTGGTCTTGCGATGTCGGAGAAATTTTTAATGAACCGCCGATAGTAATTCGCGAGCCCGAGGAATTGTCTTATATTTTTCACATTCTTTGGTCGCGGATAATTTTTCACGGCAGTGATTTTTTCGGGGTCTGGCCTGACGCCGTCTTTTCCTATGACATGTCCTAAATAAACGACTTCTCGTCGCAAGAATTCACACTTATCTGGTTGGAGTTGGAGTTGTGCTTCCCTCAATCGGTTCATTAGTCGGTCGACCTTTAATTCGTATTCTTCCAATGACGAGGCATAAATTACGATATCATCTAGATACACAAATGCGTCGATTCCTTGTATTCCGGATAAGACTTGGTCCATTACTCTCTGGAAAGTTGCAGGAGCGTTCTTCAATCCGAAGGGCATTCTTGCAAATTCATAGTGACCATATGGAGTAGAGAAAGCAGTCTTGTGTCTGTCTTCGGGGTGCATTTGAATCTGGTGAAATCCCGATGCGAGATCGAACATTGAAAAGTATATAGCTCCTCCAAGCTGATCTAATATTTCGTTTATGAGAGGTAGCGGATAGGCGTCACTCACAGTCTTCTCGTTCAGACTGCGATAATCGAGTACCATTCTCTATCTTTTATTACCCTTCGAATCTGCCTTTTTCGGTACGATCCACACGGGCGAGTTATAAGCGGACAATGATGGCCGTATGATCCCGTCGTTCAACAGATCATCCACTTGTCGAGTAATTTCCTCCTTTAATTGTGGTGGATAACGATATTGTCGTGTGTTTATTGGGATCTCGTCGGTGGTGATTATACGGTGTTTTGCGGCGTTAGTAGACTCGAGTGGATCCCCAGGCAGGTGATATCTATCTTGAAATTCTTCGATTTGGCGTTCGACACACTCCTTCTCTTCTGGATTTAGATGATCCAAACGCAGCAACTCCTTAATCCTTTCGACTCGATTCATAGATTTTGTAACGTAGATAGGCGTGGTTTTTAATGCATAATAGTTGGTAGTAGCTCCTTCGGCTTCTGATCCGGTGTATCGTTGTGACAAAGATTGACGTATTTCGTCATTATTCTCGTGGATACAGCGATTTTTAAATTCTTCATTATTCTCGTGGATACAGCGATTCTTAGATTCTTCATTATTCTCATGGATACAGCGATCGTCGAATTCATCATTTTTCTCGTGGATACAGCGATTTTTAAATTCTTCATTATTCTCGTGGATACAGCGATTCTTAAATTCTTCATTATTCTCGTGGATACAGTGATTCTTAACTTCTTCATTATTCTCATGGATACAGCGATCGTCAAATTCATCATTTTTCTCGTGGATACAGTGATTTTTAAATTCTTCATTATTCTCGTGGATACAGCGATTCTTAAATTCTTCATTATTCTCGTGGATACAGTGATTCTTAATTTCTTCATTATTCTCATGGATACAGCGATTCTTAGATTCTTCATTATTCTCGTGGATACAGTGATTCTTAATTTCTTCATTATTCTCATGGATACAGCGATTCTTAGATTCTTCATTATTCTCGTGGATACAGTGATTCTTAACTTCTTCATTATTCTCATGGATACAGTGATTGTCGAGTTCATCATTATTCTCGTGGATACAGTGATTTTTAAATTCTTCATCATTCTCATGGATACAGTGAGTATCGAATTCGTCGTTATTCTCGTAGATACAGTGATTATCAACTTCTTCATCATTCTCGTAGACACAGTGATTATCAAATTCTTCATTATTCTCGTAGACACAGCGATCATCAAATTCTTCATTATTTTCGTAGACACAGCGATTATCGAATTCATCAATATTCTCATAGGCACAGTGATTATCAAATTCTTCATTATTCTCATAGACACAGCGATTATTGAATTCATCGTTATTCTTGTAGACACAGTGATCGTCAAATTCCTCATTATTTTCGTAGACACAGTGATTATCAAATTCATCAATATTATCGTAGACACAGCGATTATTGAATTCATCGTTATTCTTGTAGACACAGCGATCATCAAATTCTTCATTATTTTCGTAGACACAGCGATTATCAAATTCATCAATATTCTCGTAGACACAGCGATTATTGAATTCATCGTTATTCTTGTAGACACAGCGATCATCAAATTCTTCATTATTTTCGTAGACACAGCGATTATTAAATTCATCAATATTCTCGTAGATTTTTGGTATTTGTTGGTTAAAATTTTGTGACTCATCGATAGGCCTTTCGTAGGGTTGCACGTCATATTGATAGTATAAATAGTCTTGGTCAAGGTCGTAATCTTCTTGATTTAAATCGTAAAACTTATTTCCGCGGTTGTTTGCATCTGGTACTTCGTCGTGAATATTTTGTTTCCTGTAATATAATGAGGCAGGCTCTTCTGTACGCGGGGATTCTCCATACTCTGCCTCCCTCTCGTTCGTTGAACTTGTATTTCCTTTTATAATCGTCGCTGGTATTGTTCTTTGTATAGTCCTTGTGACACTGAGATTTTCCTCCGATTTCTCCCACAGAGTTTTTATGCCAATACTTCCTTCAGGATATTTATAAGAAGCCACTTCGCATGGTTGTAAATCTATTGTTGGAACTGCTATATGGACATCCTTCTCGGTGGTATTAGTCAAATATAGATAGGCCTTACCGTCGTTATTCGAGACAATAGCTTCCCCGAGGTATATTCCTTCGCCGACTGGTATTCGAGGAATATATCCTTCGTTTACTTCGGGATTCCCAATCCGCACGAAGAAACTATCAGGAGTACAAATTGAAAATGCGGGATTTTTTTGTATTTTTGAACGTTTATTCTGAAAAAATGGTAACAAATGAATTATTCAAAGTATTGTCCATCGCTAGCCACAACTTTTTCCCATCTTTCTGGCAATTTACGGATACCGTCGCGAAAAAATTCGGCCGGCTTGGCTGCTATCCAGTCATCGACCCATTTTTGGGCTTCTTCGTAAGAATGGAAGCGCTGGTCAGCTAGGCCATGTGTCATCGATCGGAAAAGGTGGTAATCGGAAGGAGCAATATCTGGGCTATACGGCGGGTGGGGTAAGACTTCCCATTTCAGCGTTTGTAGGTATGTTTTGACCGGCGCTGCAACATGTGGCCGAGCGTTGTCATGTTGCAAAATTACTTTGTCGTGTCTTTGCTCGTATTGTGGCCGTTTTTCTTTGAGTGCGCGGCTCAAACGCATCAATTGAGTTCGGTATAGTGCTCCTGTGATGGTTTCGTTCGATTTCAATAGCTCATAATACACCACACCCAGCTGGTCCCACCAAATACAGAGCATGAGCTTGGCGCCGTGAATATTTGGTTTGGCCGTCGATGATGATGCATGGCCGGGGTAACCATATGATTTTTTGCGCTTCGGGTTATCGTAATGGATCCACTTTTCATCACCAGTGACAATGCGATGCAAAAAACCCTTCCGTTTTTGCCGTTCGAGCAGCAGTTCGCATGCAAAAAAACGGCGCTCGACGTCTCTCGGCTTCAGCTCATACGGCACCCAATGTCCTTGCTTTTGGATCATTCCGAGGGCTTTTATACGATGGGAAATGGCTTGTTGTGTCACTCCCAATGAATCTGCGAGCTCTTGTTGAGTTTGACACGAGTCTTCATTGAGTATTGCCTCCAATTCAGCATTCTCAAACTTTTTCACTTGGCCCGGCCGCTCTTTGTCCTCAACGTCAAAATCACCACTTCTAAACCGCACAAACCATCTCTCGCACGTTGAAACCGATGGAACATGACTCGGATAAGCCTCGGAGACCAATCGATGTGCTTCAGCAGCACTTTTCTTCAAATTAAAGAAGTAAATTAAAACTTCCCGCAAATGCTGTTTTGTTGGCACGAAACTCGACATATTGAGAGCTCAAAAAAACTATGAATTTGACACTGCGACAAATTGACACATACTGAAAATTAAAGCTATAAGACGTAGCTTTGACATGAACATAGTCACAGTACTGCCTGATGCGTATAGCGTTAGTAACGCCATCTGTTATCAAACCCGCATTTTCAATTTGTACCCCTGATAGTTTTGGTGCGGGCAGGTATTGTCATTATATCTAAACTTTGGAATGGAATTTCGTTTGCTCCCCATTGCAAACTTTTATTTGAATAAGATATAATCGCATTATGAGACTCGAAAAATTGAGTGCCAATCAGCCCTTCCTCTTCGATTGGGAAATCACTGTCGACTAGATGGAACGCGACCTTCGTGTCAAGGATTTGAATTTCGATTATTCCAAGAGTGGTGGAGGCACCTCCCGTTACACCACATATCTCTATTGCCTTTCTCTTGTCTATTGGTATTTTGGGTAGAACAAACTTAGTTTTTATCAAATTTAGTGATGAACCAGTATCGATCATCAGTGATACTGGTTTTACAAGATCTTCCGAAATTATTCTGACAACGGGAATGTCGCTAGTTTCATCAGATGGAACCATAGATACTCTTTTATTCACGCGACTATTTGTTTCTGGTGGTTCCAAACGTCTAACCGTTTGTTGGTTAGAAGTACCTGCCAGTGGGACAGTTGTGGGGCTATTTTGTTGAGATGGTTGTGGATATGATGGTTGGCGGTTAGAAGAATTGTAGTAATCTCTCTTGCGGCATTCTTCTATCGTGTGACCGACAGATTTGCAATAGCGACAGGTGGGTAATTCATTCCGTGCAGAAACATTATTTTGGAAATTGCTTGGATAATCGTCTTGAGGGTGTTGATATCGTTGATTTTGGTACCATTGTCGCGATCTAGAGTCGTTATTCTCTGAAAATCTATTATTTCCGTAGGGCTTAGTAAATGTATTGTTCCGGTTGAATCGTTGAAAACACCGGTCGGCTGTGTGACCTAGTTTATTACAGATTTGACATGTTTGGGGCTGTGAATTTACAGCATGAATTATTTCTTTTCCGTAGTTTCGTATTTCAGTATAGTCGTTATTTCTAAAATTCCGGTTATTCCGTAAGGTTTCTCTCGCACGTAATTGGCGTTCTATTTCGATAGCATTTTTCATTGTGTTTTCGAAATTCTGGTCGCATCTTATTTTATTTTCTATTTCAGGTCTTAAACCACGAATAAAACAATCCACCAATTCGAGATCTAACCTAACTTTTTCATCTTCACTCAACTCTGCTTGTTGATTCGATTGGTGAATTTCGAAAATTTTATTTCCAAGATCCTTGGCACGATTTGCATATGACAACGTACCCTCATTATCCCTTTGAAAAATTCTTCCCAATTCACCTTGTAGCTGATATATTGACTTTGCTGGAGCATATAGTGATTTCAAGAAATCGGTGAATTCTGTAATGGTGGTGAATTTTACGCCCTGTATAGCCCGTCGAGCTTCTCCTCTAAGCTTGTTTCGTAAAATCAGTGTAAGACTATGCTGAGCATCCCGGGGCATCATTTGATCGGCCTCTTGACATCCTTCCAAAAAATGAGATAAGGGGACATTCTACCCGTCGAATATGGGTACCGCTTCAAGAGCGTATTTAATCGATACCGGTACGACAGCTGCGGCTTGACGTGGTTCATTTGATTGATTCATGATTCCAATATTACTAATTTGTTGAATTATGTCGTCAACTTGATTTGTTAGTCCAGGAGGACTTGACTTGATTGTTACTCCGGCGTTGCTAGTATCTATGTTAGATGATGATTCTCCCGCGTTGGAGTTTAATGGGGGAATCTGTGCTGGACTAATAGAAGGATCAACTACTGACGGTACTTTATCGCCTTCTGTTTTCTTTGAAGGAGTCCTACCAAGCGTCATTCTCCATTCCTAATGTGAGGGCGTTATATCCCACTTCTAACACCAAATTTTTATCTGTGTTACGTCGGGCCCAAGATTTAGGGTCTAGCGAACACGGTCGATCTCGCTTATGCGTCAAGGCTTGGCAGCCCTTTACAGCGGGGACGGAGACCTCGCCTTTTTCAATTAGAAATAGGAGAATTTTACCTGGTGAGCTTCGGATATAGTTGGGCTCGAAGATATATAGTTGTCACGTATCCTCTCGGTAGTAGTTCTTTTCCCTTGTCGCGTTCTCGATCTCCGTTGCAGGTGGTTCTCTTTGGCTCGCGCTTCTTTGTCGATGATGGAAGGAGAAATGTTTTGCTGTCCGTAATTGATTAGTTGGTTGTAATGTTTATTTCAGAGCGTATCATACGCAATTCACGAAACACAAGTTAAACATACACAAGGCTTAAACGATGCCGTAAGAAAAGGCAACTTGGACTATACAGTTCTGGAAAATGGCTCGTTCGCGACACACGTTAGTTTATATATATATATATATACTGACAGACAATCACACCGTACACAATTCACAAGACGCAAGTTATACAATGTTCAAAAGATATCGTGGAAGAGGCACCTTGGCCGTCGTGAATAAAGGACGTTGCGCGACGCGACCGCGGGAAATAGTAGTTGAAAACTGAGCACCCGTGCAGTGAAAACTCTTCCTTATATATCCTAGAGTGTAATAGAAGTATTGATTAGGGAAACCCCGTGAACTAGGATGGAACTCTATCTTGGGTGACGAACCCCTTTCTTCAAAGGTTGGTTCTCCCCATCATGTTGGTATGACTCACAATTAGTTTATCTACCTTCGTGAAAAGCAATTCCCTTTTCCGAGAGACGTGAGTCATTGGTCTAGTTTTATGATTAACTATTCTCCCCTCTGTATTTGCCATGACTCAACTTGCTTTACCTTCGTTAACTAGTTTTCCCTTTGAGCCTATTCCTTATCATATCTCTATTTACTATTAGTGCCAAGAGTCACGATTAGGGAGTTTCGCGGAAGACCAGGTGCAGGGGCAATCATAGAGCTTATCTATTATGACTAATACCAGCTAGGCACCACCCGCCGTAAAGAGGGGTCGGACTTGCCTATTTGCTGTCAAACACGAGGATGACTCAAATAGAAAGGATAGCTGCCCTGGCTACTTCGCTCGCTCATCGTGACCGGCTTATACCTGCAGAGCAAAAGAGAAGGATCTCACGGGACGTAACACGTGTATATTTTACACGATCTGAATAACGAGACTATCGACGGTATTTTCCACGAGGCAGAATTATCACGAGTACGAGTGCCTCCGTCATCTGAGAAAACGAAAGAGAAGAAGAGGACAAAGAAGAAGAACGCTCGGGATCATCGTCCGTGATGAATATGAGCTCCAAGGATAGCTCTTTCTTTGTCGTACTACCGAGCAACAGTAGTATGCAGTATTTTCCGGATAATACAACGACGAAATTTATTACAAAACTACCGCGTCAGATACGCTTGCACGGAGAATGGTCTGTTTCTCTTGTGGAAATTGATTATCCGATGACTCTTTTACATGTTCCTACTGTAGGAAATCTCGTAACTTTTGAGGATGGTGATTATGAGTTATCGGGCTTTAATCTTTCAACACGGAGACGCGCTGATAGCGACCAAGTAGCACCTGGTGTATATCGCTCTATAGACGCTCTTTTGGAGAGTATAAATCAGTTACCTCACGTGGCCGATAATGTGCGCTTTAAATCGCTTCCAAGCGGGCAGGTCGATGTAGCACGCGTATGCGACGATCTACGCTACCACGACTTTCGCGTATCGCCCGCTATCGCAAGGCTACTAGGATTCTCAGAAGAGGCCTGTAGATCAGTAATGATAGAACCGCATTGCGAATACACAGGGTCGAGGCCTGCATCTCTCACCGGTGCTATACCGGGCAGCATGTTTTTATACACAGATATCTGTGAGAGCTATATTACAGGCGATGTACAAACACCCCTCTTACCAGTCGTTCCCATTGATACTGATGACCGTCCGTATGGTTCGATAAAAATTAAATTGTTTTCAACGCCACGATATATACCTCTCTTGCGCAATACTTGACACACTATCGAGATCGATATAAGAGACGAATTTGGGAATCCTATACCACTCGAGCAGGGAACGTGGACTGTGACACTACATTTCAAAATGCCCCACGATTGATTACGCCGCTATGGATGATGTTAATAGCACAGATGGGGCCGTCGCCGTTACGGTGGGATTAGCCATGTTTATATCGGAACACCTAATTAACGAGGACACGGTATCGGCAGCTTTCTAGGGGGCCTGTTTCGTCGAGTGTTACCACTTTTAAAGAAGGGTGTTAAAGCAGTTGAAAAAGCGGCGTTGCGCGCTGGTGTAAACGTAGCCGATGATATCCTCGATAGAAATGTAGCTGTGAAAGATGCTATTCGCGAGAGAGCGCGAGAATCAGGCAGTAATCTCAAACGCGAAGCCTCTGAAAAAATTGACACTCTCATGCGGGGTTCTGGTTATAAAAGCGCAAAATTTCACGAACTCCTCATTCATCGAACGAACGTCAACCACGACGTATCTCTATCTATAAGAACAATAAGAAGAAGAAGACTCGTCAACGAACAGTTGCAGGTATTTTGGGATAGCTGAAACAAGATGGCTTTTCTACATGCGCACTCGTGCGCGTGTCTCAAATCGGAACTCGAATTATTTTCACTCCTACCGACGCAAACTACTATCGAAGGCTCCAATTGGGTGTATTACAAACCAATATCTGCGCTAACAGATGATTCACCGATTGAATTTGTTATTCATGGACAGGGTGATGAGTATATCGATCTCGCCCATACTATGCTTAGACTGAGAGTGAAAATAACATCTCCTACCACTACGGAAATTGCCGCGGGCACATCGTCGAAAGTAATTTCCGGCCCTGTAAACAATCTCTTGCATTCTATGTTTAATCAGGTGGATGTATACCTGAATCAAAAATTAGTTTCACCTCCAAATAATGCCTACGCTGATCGAGCGTACATAGAAACACTTTTGAATTACGGTTCAGGAGCAAAAAATTCGCATCTCACGAGCGTTCTCTGGTACGACGATATACCTGGAAAAATGGATTATATTACATCGGAAAATACGGGTCTTGTGAAGAGAAAGCAATTGTTAGATGTCAAAAAAACTGTAGACTTACTCGGTCATCTGCATTGCGATATATTCAATCAGGAGCGGTTCCTATTAAATGGCGTCGAGATGCGACTACGGTTGGTGCGATCTAGAGATTCATTCTGTCTTGTGGGGGATACAAAGAATGGTTAATGCGGCTTAAAGATTCTCGAGGCATCGCTTCTCGTTCGTAGAGCAAAAATAGCTCTTGGTTTGCTGCTCTCGCATGCTAGAACTCTTGCAAAATCTACGGCTAAATATCCTCTTACGAGAGTCGAGGTAAAAGCCGTTTCAATACACTCTGATGTTCATGGGGAGACTATCGATAATATCGTGTTAGGTCAATTGCCGAAGCGTATAATTATCGGTTTTGTCGATAACAAGGCGTTTAACGGCGACTTCAGTATGAATCCATTCAATTTCCAAAATTATAAAATAATTTATCAATTAATTATAAATTGATATCTCTCGTTGTATGTAGATGGTGCTCAAATACCTTTAAAACCGTTACAACCTGATTTCACGAAAATCACGTATATATGGATGCTTTTCAAACGTTGTTTTCGGGAACTGGAATACATTTCTTGAACGACGGTAATTCGATCGATCGCGATAATTATCGCGATGGATACTGTCTGTTTACTTTTGATTTGACACCCGATCTTTCGGCGAATAGCAATACACATTGGAATTTAATAAGGCACGGTAGTGTGAGAATAGAGGTACGATTTGAGGATGCGCTTGCTTCAACGATAAATTTTGTAGTCTACGCGGAATATGATAATGTTCTTGAAATTGATGCCTCTCGGCAAGTAATGGTGGATTTTACCGGATAAGCGAAAAATGTGCTGATGTCGGCATAAAATTATTTCGTGTTAAGACACGTAGAAGCGTGTCCGCGACTAACTAATCATTCGAACTCGAGCATCTGTACGGATTAGACGTGAAAATGGATATCGTCGTGGATATACAGGGAATGCGTGGTAAAGACTCGGAATTTATTCCGAAAGAAATTGCCGTGGTAGCAGTGGATAGACCGTACTCTGCTCATTGGATCGTCGCACCGCCGTGTCACTTTGTCGAATTACCACAGCATTCGAGAAGCCAGAATAATTTTCTCTGGAAATATTTTGACGGTCTGGTGTGGTATGAGGGCGATGTGAGCTGTAAACAGGCATACGCTAACTTGCGTGAAATTTCGCGAAAATCAAGACGCATCTATACACGCGGTCACGAGAAGGCTATACTTCTTTGCGATATCACGAGTCGTGAAATTTCCAACCTGGAGGATGAGGAGGGCGCCCCATCGTACACATTTATGCCGAAATCTTTGCGAAAATCCTTCAGACACGCTATGATAAACGATACAGCGTCTTCGCATTGTGCAATGCGCCAGGCTTTCCAAATAAAAAATTGGCTTCGCGAGCACTCATTTAAAGGAGAATCATACATGGATGTTTGGTCAGCGGACGAAGAGGAAGAGAATAAGAAAGAGGAGAAATCTTCATCATGTAGTCGTGACACGATCGACGATGCTGTGAAATAAATTTTGAATATATATACGTCTTTCAAAGCGTATCGGTCATCATTTAATCATTGACTATGTGTTCAGCATGAACACTAGACAAATCAACGAGAGTCTGCAGTATCTACCACTTTCAAATGTTGGCGTATACCCGGCTGACAGAATTCCTCGTGTATGGTCGTTACCAGCCGGACTCGTAGTTAACACGGATAACCACGACGGACCTGGAGAGCATTGGATCGCCATGTACGTTAACCATCATGGAAAAGGAATGTACTTTGATAGCTACGGGCTACCACCGGTTATACCGCAACATCTCGCACGACTACGAAGAAACTACAAGTTCTATAGGTACGGCCTCAAGCAGCTACAGAATAATACGTCGGATGTGTGTGGACAATTTTGCATCGTATTCCTACATCTCATGTCGTGCGGCTTCACCATGTCACAATTTAATAATCTCTTTAGCAATAATATAATGAAAAACGATAGATTAGTGCGTGAATATTACAATGCTTTTGCCTCTCGACGATCAGGCGGTGATTAAAATAAATTTAACGGCGGAGGAGTCTTCGAGCGAAGATTACCGCGTTTGCAGGGATGTTGCATACGACGGTAAATATGTGTAAAGTGATTTAAATAAAATATTGATTAATTAAAAACAAATACATTGGTTTACTGTGTCTCTTATTTTATAATTATATATAAATTATAATCGAGGTCTCTCGCGGTACGGCATCATATTCTGCGTCTTTTACTGCAGAGCATTCGCCTCACGAGAGGCACAGCGCAAAGCGGCACGCCCGTGCGAAACCGCTGACATTGTATTCAGAGCGCCGGACACCTGGTTATGATTCAGAGGGGCGTTTGTTATCTTCAAACACTGTGATCACCGCCAGCATCATCCGGAGCATTCAGTCTGTCTTTAGCAGTGCACGACGAAAGTTTAAATCGAGAAAAATGTATCCGCTGTATGACAACTTCGCGCTAGCCGTGGCTATTGTGTGTCGGGTGGTTTGCGGTGCGGGGGATAACGCGATATTCCTGCGCACGGAATTAATGTGTGTTGCGTGGCTAAGACTAGAGGACGATTCGGAGAGCTTATATATTGATGGATTTGCTGACAGGAGTGCTTTTAAATTTGAGGAGTTATGTGCGGGAGCCTCGTGTGTCGTTGTGCGGTATCAAAGGGCTATGCGCGGGGAGATCATCGACATGGATGATGACGGGTGCTGCGAGGTGCTGCTTGTCGATATCGATGAATCGATATACGTCGATTGGCAGCAGCTATTTCACCCTGAGCCACCGATTAGCGCACTACCTGTGTTGCTTTTGAAGTGTACGGTATTCGGTCTCGATCATTTCATTGACGAGGACGGACATCATGACCTGCACGAAGAAACATACGGTAGCGATACGCTGATCGGAATACGGATGCCCACGCCTGACGGTGCCCAAGCTCCATGGGTGCGGGTGATTCGCATTACCCTGACGCGTAGCTGTGGTTTTTGATGTGATTGAGTGAGTGAGTGAGTGAGAGAATGTGTGTGTATATATATATACACACACATTCTCTCACTATATATATATATATACACACACATTCTCTCACTCACTCACTCACTCAATCACATCAAAAACCACAGCTATATATATATATGTGTGTGCGTGTGTGTGCGTGTGTGTGCGTGTGTGTGCGTGTGTGCGTGTGTGCGTGTGTGTGCGTGTGTGTGTGCGTGTGTGTGCGTGCGTGCGTGTGTGTGTGTGTGTGTGTGTGTGTGTGTGTGTGTGTGTGTGTGTGTGTGTGTGTGTGTGTGTATGTGTGTGCATATGTGTGTGTGTGCTCGTCACCCTGGAGAGTTGTCGCAGATGCAGCCAACACAAGGGTGAGTTAAATATTTTATTCCAAGTATGTGTACACCTATGCTCCATCCTGCTCTTATCTCTACTCTTCCTTGTTCACCAAGGTACCCACACTACCTCACTTTACCATCTCCACGTTACCGATACTGGTCAAGCAGAGTGGGTAGCGCGGCTGTAGTAAAGTGAGGTGGTGGGGGTAGCCGCGCGGTGGGGGAAGGAGTGGGGATAGGAGTGGGATCGAGCAAAGGTGTACACATACTACTGCTGATGATAAATATTATGAACATAAGGACAATTTGATAACCTGAAGGTATCGAATGGTTCATTCAGTCACTTCTGATTGTGTGAGTCCAAAAGAAATTTCAGTTTTTCTTCAATAAGGTCGTTAGTGAACTGAGCAGGGTAGCAATTACGTGCCATAATTATTTTATATGACATCAGATTTGTCAAATGGAATCGCTCGTGTGACAGCTTAATTGCTCGGTGCGCTAATATGCATGTGATCCCTTTTATTTAGTGAAATGAGTGGAGAGAGAACAAATAAATGAAACGGCCAGACCAGGATGATATGTAGAATCTCGGCGTCATCTACAGTACAGTGATATGCTCTACTGTGTAATCGTACTCATGAACACACTGTTTGTATAGCATGATTTGTAAAGGTAGAGCAATTTTACTTATTTATAGGTTGGGGTTGAACTCTGTAGGTATCAGTTTGAAATAAACGGTCACTTGTTTTCTGTTATGAACAGAATTGGTGACTAAGTACTTAGTCATGGAATAACTCTGTTACGTCCTGTGTATTATTATGGGCGGACACAACGAAGAATAATTTATTTTTGCCTCCGTTTTATTCTGCCTGATGCACCCGTAGCGTTTGCGAGAGCCAACCTCAATAACTGTTTTCCCAATGACGTTGTCCTGCCCTTTTATGGGTTTTTTCCCATCTAATTTTCAGGTATTCGATTCAATGGTCAAGAGGGTCGTTGTCCATCTTCGTTGTGGCCATACAAACCCTTTGGAAGAAGAAACGAACCAGCATGTAGGACCCTAAGGTACCACGCAGGTTCGTGAAATAGAATCGGTCGAAACAAGTGTGCAACTTGCGTTGAGGCCATCCTTTCAAGCGAAAGATCCCGCGGCACGAGTTTCCAAGCGCCAGGGTGTAGGGTATTCCATACTCGGAACTAATGTCGCGGGACCCAACAGTACGTGATCTGAAAGGGCAAAGTGGGCTGCGCTCTAGATCACCTAGTAAGAAAGGAAATTACCAAAGGGCTTGGGCGGCCCTACGATCAAGTGTCGCCTGAGTAGCTGGCCCACGAGAGAGAAATCGCGGCAATCT
Organism: Cylloceria caligata; assembly: GCA_963942595.1. Taxonomy (NCBI): domain Eukaryota; kingdom Metazoa; phylum Arthropoda; class Insecta; order Hymenoptera; family Ichneumonidae; genus Cylloceria; species Cylloceria caligata. Next base: position 41,001,714 of record OZ012703.1, on the reverse strand, counting down.
TGCGACAGAAACAGTTAAAGAGTGAAACGAGGAATGTTGGAATTTTGGTGGGTCGATCTTTGAATTCGCTAGAACACTCTTATGCCTTACAACGATAAATGATTGGTTAGAGGCGCGCACAACCGAAAATGTGTGGTATTTTTGAGTGACAATTAATTGCGCGACGAAAATCCGCAAGAACACGTGACAGCGCGCGCACAATTTTTAACGAATAAAATGCTCGGAGTTGTTAAAAAATAAAACATTCAGAGTTATAAACAAATAAAATGTTCAGAGTTGTTAACAAATAAAATGGCCGATTGCGCGACATAAATGTGCGGGAATATACGCTTTGTCGCGAGAACAATTTGGATAAGCGATGTGTCGCGAGTGAGTGCACGGCGAGGACTGCCCTTTTTAAGATTAGTGACTTCCGATATGACGACTGGCTAAGTGCTCCTCTAGTCGCCTATTCTCCAAAAGTGCAGACTTGCGAGTCCCGCGGGTCTCTATCTAGATTCTAAGAATCAGAACAATGGGCCTCGCAACCTCACCGGCCTGCCCACGTAGCCCGGCCGGATATTGGGCTTATCGCTATCATTCGACGGCTGCCTGGACCCACACCACAGCCTGACACGTGGAACTGCTTACGTTAACTAAAGATTTGAAGTGGCTCCGCGCCAGCGGATAACGCTGGAATGTGGCGAGTAACATTATCCCGTTATTGAGGCAAGAGAAGCTGTGCGTTGCTACGCCAAGTGCAAATGATATATCGAATAACTATACGCTACTTTGTCGTGGGACTGAACAAAACCACACGAGTGATTAGCGCGCGACGCTTCCCTCAGCGTTTCTCGCATATAGCCTAGTGCGCGAGGCGTTATGTTTGTAAGTAAGCCTATGTACGTTCGTAGGGGTGTTCGCTGCGCAAGAGGGCCGTATTGCGAGTGGTGATCCCTGAACGTTATGTACAGAGTGTTGCAGTCTTAAAAGAATGCACCACTCCCGCAAGTGGATTAAGCGTAGGCACGCTAATGATATATGTATGAATCTAATAAGATAAATATATGTATATATTGTGACGGGGTATTTGAGCGACCCGTCACAAAGTCGGACCGAGCGGAGTTGACCGCAGTTCACCTGCTCGTTCGGCCGAGAGTCTCCCCGAAGCGTTCCAACAGGGCAAAAATATAGCGTGCGATGCGGCTAATATTCATTTCGTGTTTCTTTTGTTATCTTTTTTTTTTATCTAATCCTCCCGAGCGGGCCACAGCCCCAAGCACGATATTATCAGCAGCAACAGGAAGGTCAGCTGCGGGAGCCTGAAGGACGCTATGATAATAGCGAGAAGAGCAATCTCGAGTCTACGTCGTCGTCATGCGAACCAACCGTAGCCCCGACTATGACGTCAGCGCTCTCTCCGAAAGAACGACGCGGAGACCGTCCCTCGCAGCATGTCATGGGGACTGGAAGATGCAGCCGTCTCTGTTTTTCTATTATCTTTCGCTTCTAACTGTTACTTCGTGCGAGGCATCGAAGCTCTCGCTAGACCTGTTACTGGCTTGGATAATAACCCCAGTCGCAAGTATCATTACCATACTTTCAATGTTATTGGTGGCTACGATTTGGGGGGAGGGAGTTTATCGGCTCAAACAACGAGAGCCAACGTATTGTCGAAAACTCTCGCGCCGTATTTTGTACAACGAGGACGTGTATAGCGGGTTCGCTGCCGTATCTGATCGACGAGAACCAACGCCTATCCCCCGCGATTCTGGACCTCTGCAAGAGGATCCTGATACTGCCACTATTCGGTAAGTCCGACGTTCGTCTCTGGTTTGAGTGTGGGAGTTAGCTCCAGTAATTTTGTCTAGAAAACCCGAGCGACATTGTCGTGACGGCACGCTGTCGAGCCGAAAATCCAACGTCTTTTCGAAAATAGCGGTCAAAGAGCTACCGCCCGTATTTCAAATTCACAAATAATTCGCTTCACGAGAATAAAAGGATCGCCGAAGGGGTTCCATTGCATTGTTTTTTTCCTTTTGGTTAAATATTTTATTACCGTAAATTTGAGCGCGGCAGATCTTACGTATGGAGCATGAGTGCATGTGAACTTGAGAGCGAAAATTTAGATATTGCTTATTATTTACTTGACTGTTTCTGTTTTATTAATTCGGTTCGATCTAATCCGAATTATTTATTCTATTTTATTTATTCTTTTTTACGTATTCGGCTTTATTTATTCTGAAGTAATTATTCTGTTGTATTGACTTAATTATATCTTTTGATTCCTTTATTTTGCCTATTGAATTAGTTTCGTTTAAATGTTGTCGCCAGTCCGAGAGCCTTTGTTAAATATTTTAAGGAAAATTGAATTGACGGGAATCTAGGACGTTACCGTTTGTCGCTTCCCGACCGTGCTTCCAAGAGAAACTCTTTAGCTCTCGGCTAATCATTTTGTTCATCACTACAATAAATGGTTTATTTGAATTTTGTGATTCCCAAACTGCCGTGTTGAGATTTTTGTGCGAACAATCACTGACTGACCCATCGCCTCTATCAATTGCCAAGGCTGCAGCGAAGCCGAGCTGGCCCCGGATATTCCGCGTGCGAATTAAACTTGTCTCGGGAAATAATTTATTTCTCGAGACTGGCGCCAAGCACGTGGGATCCCGGGCTTTTGTGACCATCCGCGGGAGCTGGAGGCGAAAAAGGTGGAAAAAGTGGTTATAATATGTATACTCGTATATATGTATGGGTATACCTTTGAAAAGAAATGTACACATATATAATACATGTATTCACTATATATATACAGAGTGCGCCATATTTTATGTCAGTATGTAAACATTGAATAACTTTAAAAAACAAAACCGATTTCCATATATGAAGTATTTTTATTTAATTTGGTCTATTACAATTTATTTGGACCAGTTTTTGAATACGACATCAATCAAGTAGTCGCCTTTACTTGCCAAAGCAAAATGTGCCCTTTTTGCTGCGTTTTCCATCACTTTTTCGAGCATCTCGGGCGGTATAGCGATGATTTCGGCACGAATGTTTGCCTTGAACTCGTCAATGGTTTAAGGCTTGTTGGAGTACACTTTTCTTTCCAAATAACCCCACAAAAAGAAGTCCGGAGAGGTCAAATCTGGAGATCTGGTTAGCCAGTCAATGGCGCCATTTTTTGACATTACACGTCCAGGGAATTTTCGTTGTAGAAACTGCATTGTTTGATTTGCAGTGTGACATGGCGCACCGTATAGTTGAAATCAGTAACCGTCCAGACCTTTATCACACATTTGTGGACACACATAATGGGCCAACATCCACCGATATCAATTCCCATCGACTGTTTCGCCTTCTCTGAAGAAAAATGGCCCAATGATGGTTTTGGCGCAAATGCCGGCACAACCTGTCACGGCGCCAAAGAGTGTGAAATGGACCTCCTCGTTTATCAAAATTTACTTCCAAAAATCAGGTTCAGTGTCAACCATTCGAGCGACTGTTTGTAGGGCCAAACAGGAACATCTCCAAGCGACGTGGATGGTCTGTCGTAAATATTGTACTGAATTGACGTTTCAAAAACATGTCTACTCAAGTCAATCGGCTGATAAATGTCAAAGTTATTCAATGTTTACATACCGACAGAAAAAGTAGAGCATTCTGTACAATAAGACATTTTTTAATTTGAAGCATGACGATCAGGGACCCAGGACATCACAAACTCAGACAGTGAGTTAGGAATTTAAGTTTGTTGAGAATGCTTGAGCACTCAGTATATCAACATTTGGCTCATCTTGTCATGTACCCGGCGTTAGCTTCACCGCGAGGCCCGATCGTGACAGAACTTCTCATCAATTACACACGATTAATGTAATCGTGTGTGGTAAAAGGCTCACCGCATTTTATTCATTCTCTTTTTGTGCTTATTTTAATATATTAGGTGCGCAACTAAGTTCACGCTGTTTTTCAAGAGATGGCTCCAGTAGTATGTGCTGGTCGATTGGGACATAACTAAAACGTCATGAACCAAGCTTAGACATATGGTAAACAAACCGCTTTGACACATTAGTGATTCTGTTTTTGCGTCATACACTTTTGGTTGTGTGAAAATGTTTGATTTTGTGCCAAACAATCCATATTAGCGGCAAGTGTTGCTTTTCTTCTTTCATTCGAAGAAAACGGCGGCTGAATCGCATCGAGAACTCCGAAAAGTTTACGGAGATGCTACTCTAAGTGAAACAACATGCCGTGATTGGTTCCGTCGTTTCAAAGACGGTGATTTTGATGTTGACTACCGTTCGCGTGAAGAAAGGCCAAAAATGTTCGAAGACGCTGAATTGGAGGCATTGCTCCAGCATTAGGAGTTACCCGCCAAGCCATTTCCAAGCGCTAGCACACATTGGGAATGATTCGAAAACAAGGAACTTGGGTTCCTTATGATTTGAAGCCAAGAGACGTTGAGCGTCGTTTTTTCGCCTGTGAACAACTGCTCCGGCGGCAAAAAAAAGGGTTTTCTTCATCGCATCGTTACGGGGGATGAAAAATGCATTCATTATAGCAACCCAAAGAGAACAAAATCATGGGGACTGCTCGGTCATGCTTCTCTGCGTAGATTTTGCTGTGTATTTAGTGGGACCAGGGCGGTGTTATTTATTATGAGCTGTTGAAACCGAACGAAACCATCACTGGGGAACGGTATCGAACTCAATTGATGCGATTGAGCCGAGCACTGCGCGAAAAGCGGCCACAATATAAGCATAGGCACGAAAAAATGATTCTACAGCATGACAATGCTCGGCCTCACGTTGTCAAACCCGTTAAAACCTACTTAGAAACGCTCAAATGGGAAGTCCTACCCCACCCGCCATATTCCCCAGATATTGCACCGTCCTATTATTACTTGTTCCGTTCGATGGCACATGGTCTGGCTGATCAGCAGTTCAGCTCATATGAAGACATCTCAAAATGGCTTGATTCGTGGATAGCCTGAAAAGACGAACACTTCTACCGTGACGGTATTCGAGCTCTGCCAGAAAGATGGGAAAAAGTTGTCGCTAGCGATGGGCAATATTTTGAATGATTCATTTGTAAACATTTTTCACAATAAAGTTGAATTTTCATAAAAAAAAAAACAGCGGGAACTTAGTTGCGCGCCTAATATTATTTGGTTTAATTCTGTAATATTGTCCACTGCACTCTGACAGGTGAAGCAATAAAGATTATTGTAATTAACATCTGTGTACTGATTATTTATACCCCTTCAATATCTTACAGATCTTTTAACTCTACCATCTGAATTCTCGAGCAAAGTTCTTGTGCCGCAAGTATTCGAGTATAAATGGTTCGCCATTATTTCTTCTTCGGGCGCGAGGCCGCTCACCCGAAGTGAAAAGAATGTGCAGACGTATGCAACGAGCCGCGAGCAATGACCTTGAGCTCGAGCTACGACTTGAAGCAACTTGCAACATTAGACATTTTTTGCAAATTCATCGATTTTGCCAAAGGTAGTTAATAACTACTTTACCGAAGTCAGTTTAACATCAACCTGAACGGTTGATCTCGGGTCGGACTTGCCCGAAATATTAAAGTCTCAATAGTAGATTCAGTCTGAACGGTTGGTTCCTCGTCGACAACTCGAGTACATATCAAATTATTGTATTATTCTTTTCTTGATATGTAATAAAGGGTGGTTAAATTTTAAGGGCCGATGTTGAATATGAACCACACCTAAACGTCAAGTTTTTTTCTGCATTTCATTTGACATTTCTCAATTTGAGACTAACTCAATTTGAACCATAGAAAGATACACAATCGAGCAGCGCGTTAAAGTTATTCAGGCTTATTATGAAAATGGGCGTTCAAATCAAAATGCATATCGTGCAATTCGTGATTTTTTTGGTCAATTTAATCGTCCAAATGGGCGTACAATCGGAAAAATCGTGCAAAAATTTAAGCAAACCGGGTCTGTAGGAGATATTAAAACACCAGTGCATGCTCGTACAGCTCGTACTGCAGAAAATATTGCTGCTGTTCGCGATAGTGTGGCTGAAGAGCCGTCCACCTCAAAATGAGGCCGGTCAGGCAGTTACTGTGAATGGTGTTCGCTATCGTGAGATGATAACGAACTTTTTATGGCCCGAATTGGAAGATATGGATGTGGGCGATATGTGGTTTCAACAGGACGGTGCCACTTGCCACACAACTAACGAAACAATGGCTCTTTTGCGCGACAAATTCAATGGCCGTGTGATCTCACGTGGTGGCGATGTCAATTGGCCGCCAAGATCATGTGATTTGACATGGTTGGACTTCTTTCTTTGGGGTTATTTGAAAGAAAAGGTGTACGGCGATAAGCCAGCAACAGTTCAAGAGCTAAAGGATGAGATAATTCGGCACATTAACGGCATAGCACCTCAATTATGCCTAAGCGTCATCGAAAATTTGGACCATCGGATGGAGGTGTGCCGCCGAGGTCGCGGCGGCCATTTGGCCGATATTTTGTTCCATACATAATTGAACCATACCATATTATCATAACAAAAAGAATTGACAATAATTTCTTAAATAATTTGTGTTTTATTCAAAATCAACATCGGCCCTTAAAATTGAACCACCCTTTAGATAACGGAAAGTTACCGTTATCTATAATAAACGACCAACGTATAATTTTCTACTGTAAAATCACGCGTCGTCTCATTCACTGGAGATCCATCTCCTAATCAGCGAACGATCCCAAAAATAATAACTTTTAATATTATCCCGATGATCATAATATGCCAATTACGCGATACCGGATAACAAAGTGAATATTGACATTTGCCAACAAACAATGTCGAAATTTGTTGATTTCACTTTGTTGGAAAAACAGCTGGCGCACGGCGATCGATATTCGCCGTGCGTCGACCTGTTGCTGCTGGGTAGCGTGCTTGGCTCGGCTATGCCGGAGATAGCCGAGGCAGTGCCTCGCGAACGTACTGCTTGAGGCAAGAGGCTCGCGCGCTCTCGTTTGACTCCGACATAGCTCTCTGTATCTCACTTCAGCGCTAAACGACGCTTTCGCAAAGTGCAGCCATATTGAAAAATTTACAGCGCACACATCCTCGGTACACTCGCTCAAACACAAGGTAAGGTACACCGTTACAATTCATCGCAATTAAATGACAGTGAGGAGGATAAATCTTAGCGGTACATCAACATAAAGGTCTCACTTTGTGACGTGCTCTGAAGCGCGGGCTGTTCCACGTCTTCCTCAATATAATTTGCTTGCTCGATTAATATAATTGCGCATGTGCTTACTATTCACTGTGCTTTCCCCCAACTATGCTTGCTGGGAAAGTACAGTGAGTATATTCTACTCATTTGTGCATCCTCATACTCTCACTTGCCGTGCTCTGCAGCACTAACTGTATCACGTTGTTTCTCATTATACAGGGTGCGCCATCTCAATCTGGTCGATGGAAGTATTGAATAACTCTGACAGATTTTAACCGACCAGCGTCGTATAACACGTTTCGTATAAGTTATTTCAGTACAATTTCAACCATGTATCGCTATACGCCGAAAGAACGCGCCGAAATAGTTTCGCTTTACATTGAAAATAATCGTTCAATTGTGTCAACTCAGCGTGCGTATCGTAAAAAATATCGCGGACGTTCTGCGCCCAAAGGCGACACTATCCGTCATTTAGCTTCAAATTTCATGGAGCACGGGTCTGTAGCGAATCTTCAACATCAAGCTCGACCGCGTCCAGGTCGTTCAAATGAAAATATCGAAGCTGTTCGACAGAGTGTTGCAGAAAATCCAAATGTCTCATACCGCCGCCGGTCTCAGCAATTAAACATCAGTGGAACCACTTTGAGAAGGATTTTAAAGCAAGATCTTCACATGTTTCCGTACAAAGTGCAGTTGACTCAAAGATTATTGGAAACTGACAAGCCGCGACGCTTGGCTTACGCTAATATCGTTAGTCGAATGAAGGAAGCTGAGCCGGATTTTTGGGAGGGAATTCTGATGACCGACGAGGCTCATTTCACCCTCTCTGGCGCTGTCAACAAACAAAACTGTCGCATGTGGGGCACCGATAATCCTCATATTATTCACGAAACTCCATTGCACGATGAGAAAGTGACAGTTTGGGCCGGTGTTTGCTCAAAAACGACCACTGGACCATTTTTCTTCAGAGCTGGTGAAACTGTCAATGGGGATCGATATCGGTGGATGTTGGCACACTTTATTTTACCACAAATGCGTGAAAAAGGTCTTAAGGAATTTTGGTTCCAACAAGATGGTGCGACATGTCACACTGCGCGCTCAACAATGGACTATTTGCGTCGGAAGTTCCCAGGACGTGTGATATCAAAGAAAGGTGATATTGACTGGCCACCAAGATCGCCGGATTTGACTGCACCGGACTTCTTCTTGTGAGGATTTTTGAAAAGTAAAGTCTATGCCAACAAGTCGAAGACCATAGAGGAGCTAAAAAACAACATTCGAGCCGAAATCGCAGTGATATCGCCCGAGACGCTGGCAAATACAATGGAAAATGCCGAAAAAAGAGCTCATTTTTGTCTCAGTAATAAAGGCGGACATTTGATCAATGTGGTTTTTGGAAACTAATCAAAATAAATTGTAATGAATCAAATTTAATAAAAAAAGTTATTCAATACTTCCATCGACCAGATTGAGATGGCGCACCCTGTATTTCATATTGCTTTTGCTCAACTGGTATAACTGTACATACACGCTCTCAGCACAATTAATACAATTGTGTGCTTTCCAGTTTAAATTCACGTTAAATTCACTTTTATTTTATTTTGTAATATTTTGTGTGCTTCTCCAAATTATTAATAAAATTCATTGTTTATATTTATTTCTATTAAAATATATTTCTACATATTTTTTATATTGTATAGTACGACGGTAGAATAAAACACTTGCTCTACCAACATCGGTCAGTCCGGTTATTTAGCACCCTGCCGTGAGTGAAAACTCATAATTTTCAATATATTACAGGGTCGTTCCAACTACACCAGGAAGGAATTCTCAAACACACTTCCTCCAACATATTTTGTACACATATTATTGTGTTAACGAATTGAGAATAAATATGGGGATCTCTCATATAATATTAATCAAGATATTTCACTTCTTACATTCATTAAATAATTTTTTTTTTAAATAATCCTACACCACCAGTTTAAGGTTGTTCATAGCTAAGCCGCTATATATATTATTTAACAGTATTACTTTGCTAAAAAAGGGATCCTGCTTTAGAAGGTTCAAAAATCTTTTTTTTTATTGTCTTAATCGATAGCTAAACTATCCAAGAATATATTCACAAAGTTACAGATTCCAATACGAATATTGGGTCTGGGAAAAAGTTCGTGGCGTTTTTTCCGATAGATGGCATCAATTGCAAATAAGTTGTGGCCACCAGCAGCAACCTTGTCGATCCACCGACTGTCATGCCACTACCTGTGAATTTACCAACTAGTTTACACCCTATTTTCAGGTGACCACTCTGGTTACTTTTCTTCTTGTCGTTTCTTGAGTAGTAGACTTACTACAGAGAGTGAGTTCTAAGCGTCTTGGTCTGGTTCATGGAACCTTTCCTGTATATAACCTGTATCACTTCCAACCACGTTTAATTCTGTATAAATGTAAAATATCAGTTCGCTTGTAAATAAATAAATATATCGTTTAATCAAATCCACTTATCACTTGAACATTTATTAGTATAGCCAAAGAGCTATAAAGTCAGGAAACACAGATCGCAGCGACACGCCTAAACGATCGTTGGTTTGAATAAATTAATTTTCACACTATAAAAAAACCAGTTAAGTTTTACTAAAAAAACGCCACGAACTTTTCCCAGACCCAATATTTTCGGAGACACAAAGCCGAACCTAGAGGGGTGTCGAGTAGGGGTGTGCGCGCTCGGCTAGACTCTGGTGCGCAGTCCGTCCCTCTAGCTACTACTCCGAATTCTTACCTGAGAAAGGTTCAACGTCTTTCAAAAAAATAATTTGAATTTGTAGTAGTGTCATGCTGAGCCATAAACCCGTTTGTTAAAGTATAAAAGTGTATAACAGTACTGTCTGTGTACGTGTTTCTACTTTACTACTTCTAGCATCGACGGCCAGTTTTGCTCCGATTCTTGGCGCGTACACATCGTCAAACATCATGGAAAGCAATCCGTAAAATGAAAAATCATCTTCCATACGGGCTTCGAAACCGCGCAAACGAAAATTTCACGCTAATCTATCTACAACTAAAGACAACGAAGACGAATGAGATACGAGTGCTAGTGCGAAAAACTTGTCTACTGTCAGCTGCGAGGATATAATTATGAATCCGCTTTATTGTTATCGCATTATAGAATTCTTGACAGTTTTTCATACGATTACTGATATTGTAATCTGCAGATCAAGTAAACAAGGTATTATATTTAAAGAGTGCGGGCATCGAGGCTTAGATTACAAAATTGTTTTATCATGTATATGTTGTAACGGTATTTTACATTATCATCACCCTTAAAGGGTTTTAGTTCGGACTCGAGCAGGGAGGAAATTACTACAGGCCTCAGTATTAGGTAAAAGTATGTTTTATTAAACAGATGTAATAAATTATACAGAGAAATGTTGAATAAATATAATAAATTAAAATGTTGAAGGCCCGGGCTTACGCGAGCCTATATAGTCGTGTCCGCACGAAGTAGGAAATTTGATATTATATTATTGAAATATTTTCGCTATTGGTATGGCAGTGTGGTTTCTATACCAGGCAAGAGAGAATGTTTTCCTACCGGGTTTGCCATCGATAATTTACCTATGCTGGCTATGTTTTTATTCCTAGCCTTCGGAGCTAGCCTATCCTATATCTATATTGAGTGGGCCATGGTGGGGATGGAGCTCTCGCTCGAGCTCTCCTAACTACGCGATCTACTCGCTGGCCCCGCCGCTGCTGCGTTGGAGGCGTCAGCGCGGTGAATCATTGGTGCATCGGTGCATCGGAACTACCACAGGAGCATCTCTAGCTAGTTTTTGGGGTGTTTTTTAAGTCCCTATGGATTTAAAATATTTTAATCCATACCACTTGGTTTATATTCGATGGCGGATCTTGTCGACTCGGATGCTGGGCTTCTTGGACGGCTGTTGGCTCAGTAGTTGGCCTTGGAAGATGTTCATTTTAGCTGGCTCAGAGGTATCGGGCCTGGTCCTTGGAGTGGTGCGGTTGAAGATGCTTCTCCTTGGGTTGGCTAGGTGGTCCTCCTTTTGGTTGGTTAGCTCGTCTTCTTTTGGTTGGTTAGCTGGTCCTCCTTTGGCTGGTTAGCTGGTCCTCATTTGGTTGGTTCTGGTTGTTGGCGAAAGTCTGTGAACAGAATGCTCTCCGATTGTGGTATGTCGTGTCCTTTTATACCGACTTCCCTGCTCTTCTTCCAAGCTCTGCGGGTATAGCAGGGTATTACTATATCTGATAGTCGTCCTGTAGCCCATCTCCTGTAGCCCATTTGCTCCGTTAATTTCTTCTCTTCGGTTATAGTGATCAACGTGTTCCTCGTGGATTGTTTTTCACACCTATCTTGAGACTATAGTCTTACTGCTTGGTAGTATCACTATAGCTTAAATAACCGTAGTTTATCGTTGGTCTTCATAAGTGTGCGTATTGTATAGTATGGATACCTGTGTTTATATGTGTATGTCTAGTTCAGGCTAGTTACTCTGGCTGTATAATTAAGTATAAGACGAATTTGTCGTCTTTCTTGGTATTTCACGAGAAGGCATAAATGTATCTGGGGTCTCATGGACCTGTGCTAAGTTTTGGCGAAATCAACGTATGATCAAATAATGCAGCACCTTCACTCGGCGTCGCAGTTGATATTTGAAAAGGTCAGTGAGAAAGCTACCAAAGTCGAGCGGGAAAAGAATGTTGAAAAAGTAAGAATCGAAACTCATTTGAAAGTGTCCGGCGATGGATTCTGGAAAAAAACGTGGCTTTACCTCACTGTACGGGACAACTCTCATAGCATACTACATTGGCAAAGTAATCGACCTTATCGTAAAAAGTTCATACTGCCAACAATATGACGTATCAAAGAAATATTTAGACGATGACGGATTTGGAGAGTGGTATAAAAGGCACAAAGAATCATGCGCCTCAAATCACGAAGGTTCAACAGGGAAGATGGAGCCGGATTCTATCACGGAAATGCTTTTGAGATCCGAAGAAAAATGCGGCGTAAAATATACAAATTACATCGGCGACGGCGATTCCAAAACTTTCACAGTGTTGGAAAATCAGCTGGCGCACGGCGATCGATATTCGCCGTGCGTCGATCTATTGCTGCTGTGTAGCACGCCGCGCTCGGTTGGGTCGGAGATAGCCGAGGAAGGGCGTCGCCGAACCGAGGCTGTGCCGCGCAGGCATGCCGCGTTAAACGAGAGGTTATCTCTCTCGCTTGACTTCAGCTTCGCTCACCGGCTATCTCCCTCATTAGACTCCAGCGCTCAACGACGTTTTTGTAAAGCTTAGCCATATTGCTAAAATTCTTACTTTTTCATGAAAATCCCCTCGAACAGCCCACACATTGCGCATTGCTCGGACTTTTTCACCGCTTCCACCGGATCTACTCAGCTTTTCGTGCTCACCAGGACTCAAAATCAGGTACGAGTACACCGGTATAATTTATTATAATTCAATGTCGGTGAGGAGTGGAAAAATCATCGGTCCATCCTCATAATTGTCTCACTTTATGGCGTGCTCTGCAGCACGGGCTGTACTACGTTTTCCTTATCATGTTTTGCCCGCTCGATTAATGTAATTGCGCGTTTGCCTATTATTCACTGTACTTTCCCCTAATAAACTTGCTGGGAAAGTACTGTGAATATTTTCTAATCATTTGTGCATCCTTTGTGACGTAGTCACGACCCTAGGAAGATATAAGAAAATAAAACACAAATAGATATAAATGAAAATCATTTATTCTTCAAAGAGATATCAAATACAGAGAGTAGGTAGAATAAAAGACAATAAATTCGCAGATGCAAAGCTGTGATGAGTCACCGCGAGACGTGACAAATCCGGAACGTTCCCTCACTGCCGAAAAACAGCGGGTCAGCGACCAGCTTACCTCGCTCGAGCAGTGAGGGGAACGGCAGGGCACGGTGGCGGGGTATCTGAAACAGTAGAAATCACACGAGATATAATAATGAGAGGAGTTAAAATAAGAGAGTGGGAAAGAATGGTGAAAGATATATAAAGCGACTGCGAACAGAGAGGACCTCTCTTATCTGTGCAAACTGTCGACCAAGTAAGAACTCGCTTGTGCGCAACAGTAAAAGCATTGCTATATCAAGAAATTCATATTATATCGAAGGATTTTAATAGAAAAGGGTGTGAATTAGCCCACTAAACTTGTTGGAACTTTGATAAATAGAAATTCAGTTAAAGTGAGTGGACGGACTAATAAGAAGAATAGTGGAATAGAACAGAATCGGACCGTACAAAATAAGAAAATAATTCTGGAAAATCACACCAAGAACAGAAAGTCGGAAGCATTAAACCATATGAATAGAGTTAGCTTAGGAATGTTAAGAAAGTAGCATAAGAAAGTTTAAGTTGAATGATTAGCAATAAGTAGGAATAGTTTAATTAAGTAATCAAGTAGGAATAGTAATTAGCAAGAGGAATTGTTAGCGCGACGCATCGATCAAAGTGAAAGACTTATCTTCGGCACCAAGAGGTTTCTGAACAAAACCTGGTGAAAGAAAACAGTGGTACAACACAGAAAAAGAAGGCAGAATAATAGACAGCATACAAAGAAATTATAGCACAAATGCAGGGTACCGTAGACTCAAAATAATATAATAAGTCTCCGCACCAAGAAGAGAGGTACTCTTGGAGTAGAATTGTTAAAAAGAGGTAGGAAAATTAAGTAATAAGCAGAATTATGAGGTCACCACCCAATCGGACCCAGGAAAAGTCGATTGAGAATGATAAACCCGATAGAATAATAATTAGGAGGGAAACAAATCTACTAGCTTTGTCATGCGCGTCGGATGGGAACGACACCACTCAATAAGACACAAAGGATATGAAAAAGAGAAAATAAAAGATCAACTCACCAAGATAGAAGCATAACTGGAACATCCATGTCCACCACCGAAGATTATTGGGAAATTTGTTGAATAAACCATAAATAATTGAAAACACCGAAAAATAGAGATTTTGGAACTGTTATATCACACTACAGAAAAAACATCACTCGCGATCTAAGAACAATATTACTGAGTGGAAACACACTTGAGATTAACGGGAACGGCACGGACACTACAGACAAAGAACCCGAACAAGAAATAAGTCGAAAATCCAAGTAATTCAAATAATTGGGAAATAACGCGGACACAGACATATACCTAACGTCTATATCAGCTGACCGACGCGCCAGCAACAGTTCGTCGAGCCAAGCAGACCACGCAGCAGCAGCCAGGAGGGCAAAGATCAAGACGGACGAGCTCGATTCCGCCTAGTTGGGACGTTCACCGCCGATCCGGAGAGCGCATCAGTAGAACTCCGATATCGTCGTGGATAAAAAAGAGCAAGGAACCTTCATACTTATTTTACGTCGCAAATTAATTGTACGGCCAACGGCGCCAAAAAGCGGAACACTGCATAATTTTACATGAATTGTCGAATAAACCCTACTTATACCTCATACTCAAGTCTATAATTAATTATCTTCGTGTTCGAGCCCGAATTCTTCCCCTCGGAAGACAAAAATTAATGATAACGGAGAAATACCGTTACATTTGGCGATCAGGAACTCGAACACAGATAAGAAAGACTGCGGAGGTAAGGTAGGGCGCGCACAAGGCATAGAATTTGGTGTAAAATTAAAGCATGGCTATAGGGGGAGATCAGAACATGTCGACTGAGCTCGAGGAAATGAGAATGATGGAGAGTATCGAGGACCATCGTCGGCAGGAAGGGGATACTGAGGCAGGTCAGACATATCTATGGGTGTCCACAACAGCTGAACACCTGTTGGACGACCGGCGACGGAGAGATCGGGGAAGGATAAACCGATTTTACGAGATCACGCCAATTGAAGAAAGCCAAGATGTATCAGACGAGTTCGCAAATGCGCAGATAAACGGGGAAGACGGCAGCACACCAAAAATGACAAACAGGACTACGACGATTGCACCAGACCAAATTGGTGTAGGTGATTTAATGCAGTTTTTGCGGAAGATGGAGGAGAAACGGCAGAAGATGGATGAGAAAGGCCATGGAAAATTTGCCGACGTTATAAAATCTCAGCAGGAGATCAGAGACGAGTGTTTGAGCGGGATAGCAGTATTAAGACAAGCGACTAAGGATGCACTGGAAGGGGATTGCAGCGGTGGAGACCCGGACTAATCGGAAGATTAGAGAAGTACAGGAAAGGATACAAAAGGACCAAAATGTGACGAATAATTACATTCAACAACAAGTGGCTGGACAAAGGGTGAACGTGGAAAAACTCGAGTTAAAGACACAGGAAATGATGGTCGAAATCCGTGCGAAACAAGAGATTACCGACGAGCACACAAAAAGAATTGAAAGATTAGAAGAAACTACACACAGAACGAGTGCATCGATGAATTTTGGTCAAACCATGGGAGGGGGTATGAATGTGACCCACCTATACACAACAGTAGGAGGCACAGAAGCCTCCTTCATATAATGGCGATGGAAAACAGAGGCCAATGAGATTTTTGAAAGAATTCCGTGAATTTTGTATCGCCGGTGGGATTAAAGAAACCGAAATTCGACACACTATAACGCACGGGATCTGAGTGAAAGACTAATTGACGAGGATATAATCCGTCGACTCGCAAAGCATTTCGATGAGGAAGTGCGTAGTGCAGTAAGAGTCCGACAAATAGCTAATATAGACGAGATTTTGGAATTGTTAGAAAGCTCGGACGTGGCAGGTCCTTTAAATTATAAGAGAGGAGCAGGTTGCACGGGTGGATATGTGTCACAGGAGAAACCTACATACTTTAGTAGAGGAGCTGTGCGTGAGCAGACACCGCGGCCGAAACTTCTGTGAATAATGGCGGAAATAGATTTCCACCATCACCGGGACGTCAGGTTGGCAGAGGAGAAAGACCACAATGGTAGAACAACGGGCCATGGCCTCCAACCAATCCACCCTGGGAAAATAGATCAGGGCAGCAGATGCCACCATGGCAGGAAAACTGGCCAAGATATTTCTAGAGACCAGACAACAGCCGACCGGGAGAAATAACACCGCCAAGGCAGGAGCAACTATCGGGTAACCCGGTAAATAGTATCAGTCGTGCTCTACAAGGTCCATTTGTGGAACACACGATCCCGAGGGAACAGAAACCAGGATGCCCAGGAGCGGGAAACGTGAGCTCGGGAAACGCTTAGTCGTTGCGCCCGGAGAAGAACGAAAAATAAATAATAACGAAGAGGAGTGGAGCGCAACGATAAAACAGGAAGAAAGAAAAAGCACGAGACAACGGATGAATGTAAAGAAGCGAGAGAAGAAAAAAATGAGGAATCAGCGAAGAAAGGGGGAAAGATACAGAAGCAGTGAACAGTTAGTGAAAAGGGGTGAAGAGGAGAGCACCGAATGGCGAGGGCCGGCTGAGTCGAGAGAAAAAAGAGTTCAGGAAGACGGTAAAGGCGCACTAAATAGGACGGAAAGTATGTGGCCCGAAAACGTTGCCAGAGTTCAAGGAGTACCTGATATCAGAGGGCCAGCATCAGAGAAGGTGGACGAGATGGGAGGACACAAGGTGGTCTGTTCAATGTCGATGGAAAATCCTCGAGAATATTCAGATGAGGAGGCGGAGGAGTTACCAAGTAAATGGTACGAGGGTCGATCAATAAATAGTCGGCTTGGTAAAGAAAATCGCGTTTTTTTAGACAAAAATCTTTTTATTTCTCAACATAATCTCCTTTTAGCTCGATAAACTAATTCCAACGATTTTCCAATTTTTTGATGCCCTGCGAATAATACGATTTCGGAAGGTCCTCAAAATAGGTCTCTGTTTCGGCGATGAGATCATCTCTGGTACCAAATCTCTTTCCGCCAAGCCATTTTTTCAGGTTTGGAAACAGAAAGTAGTCGGAGGGGGCCAAATCTGGAGAATACGGTGGATGCGAAAGCAATTCGTATTTAAATTTATGAATTTTGGCCATGGCAACTGGGCACGTGTGAACGCGTGCATTGTTTTGATGGAAGAGCACTTTTTTCCTAGCCAAATGTGGAAGTTTTTTTCTTCAATTCGTCGTTGAATCGGGTCAGTACGGCTGCATAGTATTCGCCATTAATCGTTTTTTTCGGCGGGAGGTAGATGTAGATTATGCCGCGTGCATCCCAAAAAACTGTGGCCATGACCTTACCGGCCGATGGCATCGTCTTCGCTTTCTTCGGAGCACGTTCGGTCGGTGAATTCCATTGTTTCGATTGTTCCTTTGTCTCTGGTGTATAGTGATGGATCCATGTTTCATCCACGGTTACGTAACGACGCAAAAACTCAACAGGATCACGCTTATAGATCGCCAAACACGCCTTTGAAGCAGCTACACGTTCTCTTTTATGGTCGACAGTAAACAAACGCGGCACCCATTTTGCGGATAACTTTTTCATACCCAACTGATCACTCAGGATTGAAATCACTGAGCCATATGATATGCCTGTGGCCTCAGCAATCTCACGAACTTTTAGTCTCCGATCATTTAACACTACATCGTGGACTTTTTCAATTGTTTCTGGTATGACGACCTCATTTGGACGACCTGGACGTTCATCGTCAACAATGCTTGTACGACCGCGTTTAAATTCAGCTGTCCAATATATAATGGTTGATAACGAAGGTGCAAGGTCCATATAAACTTCGTCTAGCTCCGCTTTGCTTTCATTGTTCGTTTTCTTTTTCAAAAACAAAAATTGAGTCACTGCACGATACTCAATTTTTTCCATTTTCGTAAAAACACAAAAGTTGTTAGTCTTTCGATGGCTGTCAAACGCAAACTAAACATAGCAGCGAGCTGAAACTTTGACAACAGTCATATGAAGGATGGCATTACTAAACGTTGCTATTGACTTCTTTCCTCGACCAACAGATGGCGCATGGCTGACTATTTATTGATCGACCCTCGTATGATGAGAGACATCCAAGATGCCCGGAAATACCAGTAAAAATAGCAGGAATATTGGAAATAAGTTTAATAAATAGCAGAAGCGAAGTATCCTGCATTTCCGAGGAGTTTTTCCGTCAAAACGAAGAAATTTTAGAGAGCTGCCCAATGTTACCGGTCACATCAACACAGGTCTTCGGAGCGTTTGGTGGAGAGACTGAACGCGTTAAGAAGCAAATAATGGACAACGCAGAAACGTATGGCTCGACAGGGTACTGTAGGTACTAATTGTGACGAAGTTAGTGAGACCAGTGCTGACCGGAATCGACGGGATGTTGATATTAAAAATTTCAATAGATGCTCAACAGCGAATCTTAGTGGTAGGAGACAAAATAATTGCGAAATTGAGTGAGGGATTGTGGCAACATGTGAATCCAAAGGAATTTCGTGAAATTAAACCGAATGAAATGTGTGCCGCCGTAGCAACAAAAGATACCACCAAGGGAGAGACGAATATCAACCTGACTGAAGAGGAGTTTAATAACAAAATGGCCGAATGTATAGGTGTGAGACCAGAAATAAGGCAGACATTCAAGAGGATTGTCGAAAGCAGACGAGAGATCTTCGATAAAATTCCGGGACGAATGACAAAGTACGAACATCGATTCCTGCTAAAAGATCCAAAACCATATTTTCACCACTCATATCCGGTTTTATTGATGCAACGAGAAAGGGTGCAGAAGGAAATCGAGAGAATGCTCAAAGTCGGGGTGATAGAAAAATCAGAAAGCATTTATATAAATCCACTGATGCCAGTAACAAAAGATGACGATTCAGTACGTCTCACAGTAGACGCAGAGCCCGAAATCGTGGCAGAAAAGTCAGAAAAAAATTTTTACAATCGGGATATTTGAGCAGGCAGTCAGGTAGAGGACTAATGGCTGCGTTAAATTGTAAAAGGGGAACCTTATTCACCGTATACCTTCGTCGCTGCGTCAGTTGAAAGTTAGCCTTCGAGACGAGTGTTCGCATCGCGCGCTGAACGAGCGAAAACTACCGTGACTTATAAAATCGATAACTTTAAAGTGAAGTGTTTTAAATCAATCCGGAGACATGGATACGACTTCTGGAGGTATGTAGAAGATATTTTTACATTGGTTGAGTTTAAAATAAATATGTAAATTATTGAAGTGTAGTATAAACTACTGCATAAATAAAGTGAAAGAATTTTGTAAACTTATATTTTCAACTATCCGAAAAGTTATACTTTCTGCCATATTCTGCGACAGCCAATGTCTAGGCCTTTAGTTTATTATATAAGCTTGCGAAATTAACAGGAATTAACTGCCTAGAGCTGCCTAACTTTGTCTGTTATGGTTTTTGGCAACGTAAAACAGGCGGTTGCCGACCGTGCACGCGCGCGCGGTGCCATACGCCATGCCATGGGGCCATTGAACAGCTGCTACTTGAGCAATAGGACTATATCCATACATATACCATATATAATATATATATATATACATATATATATACAAAATACAAATTCAAGTAAATCATTTATATATCTATTTTTGTAGACATACAACAATACATATATATGTAAGTATATACTAAAGTAATTAATTTGAATCGTCACATTTTATTTATATTTGATACATTTTTATTATATATATAGGTATATATGGGGCATTCCACGCCAAATCGGACAGTTCAATTTTTTTTCCCTTGATTTTGTCATATTTTCATGTACTTGTTGTGCCGCGGAATATTCCACTCCGTATTTAGTATATTCGGGAATATTCCATAGCAAAGTAACATTGGAATTCGTTCAAGACAGGAAACGAAGTCCAATGCCCGATCGTATGAACGACTCCAAGAACGCTGACGCAGCATGAGCGACTCGCTTGACGTTCGGGCGAAAGGCTAACGCTAAAATTGCGAATTAAGGGATTTTCGTGAAGACAGTTAGCAACTGCTTTACGAAAAGACAGTATTAAATTAGATTGAAAAGAGAACGGTTGGTTCCTCGTTTAATACTCGAAACAACGCATTATTGTACTTCTTACTTTGATATATAAATAGGCAACGGAAAGTTACCGTTGCTTATAATAAATACTTCCTTTTATATAAATTCGCGTTTCCATCTTTTACTCGAGATCCATCTCCTTATCGGCAAACGATCCCAAAAAATAATAACTTTTAATATTATACCGACTACCGAATAATCCAATTACTCGGTACCGGCATAACATTTGGTGGCAGCGGTGGGATCTGCCGAAGTTAAGTGATTCGTGATTTATTAGGACAAAAGTGTTTTGGACAAAGTTGAGAATACTCTGAAGTGACGACTACGACGCGTGCAAGGACACCAGTGTAGTTCGTGAAAACCCGACTAATCTAACGCGAAGACGCAAAGTGAAAGTCGGTGCGGGGTGACGTATCGGTCAACCGTTTAAAGTCCCGATTGACGGTGTCACGTCAAGTCGCGGAAAACCGCACAAAGTGTGCAACCGAGTACGCATAGCAGCTACTCGAAAAGAAGCCGTCGCGCAATCGTTGGCGACGCACCAAGGACGAACCCAGGAACCAACGGAGATACGGGTCAACGGTACCAGGGAGGACAACTGGACCAACCTTCGAGGAAAGCTAAGAGACAACGGGTCTACAGCACCGAAGGAACAGCACCCGAGGACATCGCAATGGAAAGGACCGCCTTCCAGATCATCATACTGTAAGTGGCGGTTACGTTATTAGTATCAGGGGTACAAATTGAAAATGCGGGTTTGATAACAGATGGCGTTACTAACGCTATACGCATCAGGCAGTACTGTGACTATGTTCATGTCAAAGCTACGTCTTATAGCTTTAATTTTCAGTATGTGTCAATTTGTCGCAGTGTCAAATTCATAGTTTTTTTGAGCTCTCAATATGTCGAGTTTCGTGCCAACAAAACAGCATTTGCGGGAAGTTTTAATTTACTTCTTTAATTTGAAGAAAAGTGCTGCTGAAGCACATCGATTGGTCTCCGAGGCTTATCCGAGTCATGTTCCATCGGTTTCAACGTGCGAGAGATGGTTTGTGCGGTTTAGAAGTGGTGATTTTGACGTTGAGGACAAAGAGCGGCCGGGCCAAGTGAAAAAGTTTGAGAATGCTGAATTGGAGGCAATACTCAATGA
Organism: Cylloceria caligata; assembly: GCA_963942595.1. NCBI lineage: Eukaryota > Metazoa > Arthropoda > Insecta > Hymenoptera > Ichneumonidae > Cylloceria > Cylloceria caligata. The sequence continues at coordinate 40,980,400 of OZ012703.1, read as the reverse complement.
AGACTCGTGTCAAACTCAACAAGAGCTCGCAGATTCATTGGGAGTGACACAACAAGCCATTTCCCATCGTATAAAAGCCCTCGGAATGATCCAAAAGCAAGGACATTGGGTGCCGTATGAGCTGAAGCCGAGAGACGTCGAGCGCCGTTTTTTTGCATGCAAACTGCTGCTCGAACGGCAAAAACGGAAGGGTTTTTTGCATCGCATTGTCACTGGTGATGAAAAGTGGATCCATTACGATAACCCGAAGCGCAAAAAATCATATGGTTACCCCGGCCATGCATCATCATCGACGGCCAAACCAAATATTCACGGCGCCAAGCTCATGCTCTGTATTTGGTGGGACCAGCTGGGTGTGGTGTATTATGAGCTATTGAAATCGAACGAAACCATCACAGGAGCACTATACCGAACTCAATTGATGCGTTTGAGCCGCGCACTCAAAGAAAAACGGCCACAATACGAGCAAAGACACGACAAAGTAATTTTGCAACATGACAACGCTCGGCCACATGTTGCAGCGCCGGTCAAAACATACCTACAAACGCTGAAATGGGAAGTCTTACCCCACCCGCCGTATAGCCCAGATATTGCTCCTTCCGATTACCACCTTTTCCGATCGATGACACATGGCCTAGCTGACCAGCGCTTCCATTCTTACGAAGAAGCCCAAAAATGGGTCGATGACTGGATAGCAGCCAAGCCGGCCGAATTTTTTCGCGACGGTATCCGTAAATTGCCAGAAAGATGGGAAAAAGTTGTGGCTAGCGATGGACAATACTTTGAATAATTCATTTGTTACCATTTTTTCAGAATAAACGTTCAAAAATAGAAAAAAATCCCGCATTTTCAATTTGTACTCCTGATACATATTGCCGATAAAAATCAAAGCCAGTCAGGGAAAAATATATTTTGAAATTTTGAAAAAACAAAATTAATAATTTTGCCGAAGCCAGTGTAGAATAGATATTTGGGAATATTTTAAAGTAGAGTTCGCCGAGAGATTAGCAAATATGTCAGATCCTAGAGGAGCCCGACCACGAAATAGGGGCAATTCGCTAGAGACGACGTTGCCCGGCGAAGAAGTAGACCCTACAGCCGGTTTAGCTGCGGCAGTAGGAGACATCGTTTACGAAGCGCGCAGGGCGCTATTCGAGCTCTCGCCGTCGGGGCGAATCCCTTCGTCCAGACAAGGGGCCCTGGCGGACAGACTGACGGCCCAGTTTGGCGTAAACCCACGTAGGGGTGCGTCATTCGGGGATCATGACAGCAACGTTAGCGACGACTTGCTTAACATGGCCACTGGCGAGCAAACGCCTGAACGCATCACCGAGGACATGGTTGAGCGAGAAATAGAAAATATGCGAACCATAGATCGTGTAGGTTTTCCAGCAGCTACCGGTGCGACAGCCCGGTCGGTACCAGCGAGAGTACGCGATCGGTTGGAGGCGGTCGACCGAAGCCAACGCGACATGGAAAGAGCGCGACGCCAGTATGAAAGGCTGCAGCGTGAGCACGATCGAGGCCAACGCGAACTTGATCGCGAACTCAGGGAGGCAGAAACGCCGTCGGCAAGACGGAATTTGGCCGACACGCTGAACGAGGTTGGTGCGGACGAGTACGAGCTCATCCACTCCTTAAGAGAGCAAATTGCCGAGCTCCAGCGACGGTTAGGAGGAGCAGGGATGGAGGACATCCCGCCCCCCGCACTGCCCCCGAGACGCACGCGGTTCGAAGAGACGCAGAGGCCCTCAAATATGCTCAGCCTCAGCCTCGGAATAAAAATGGTAAAAACATTCGACGGCAAAGATTCGAAGGCATTGCCGCTCTTCTTAAAGTCCTGCGAGACGATATTCCGCAGGGTAGCAGAGGAGGAGCATGACACTCTCCTCGAGTTGATCGTTATGAGTAAGCTAGAGGGTGCAGCAGCAAGACAACTGCAGCACAAAACCATCAGCACCATGGCGCAACTCAGGAGCGAGTTGGAAGCGTTGTACGGACAACGGAAGTCCCTGGCCGCGCTGCAAATGGAGTTCAGCTCCCTCCGGCAGGGACAGAACGAGGACATCGCCGCCTATGCGGCAAGAACGGAGAGAATCACGGTAGACATCGCCGAAATACTCTGCATACCGTTGCAAACGGAGGATCAAAAGATCACCGTCGAGAGCGTCACACGACGAAGCGCACAGGCCAACTTCGAGAACGGCCTGCACGGCCAGGTGCAAGTGCTGGTGCGTGCGAGAAACTACCAAACGCTGCATGACTCTGTGGCTGGGGCCATAGAGATAACCAACATGGTGCAGCCTAAAAGAGGGGTAAGTGGAGTATTAAGCCACCCCAGAAGGTCCCAAGGCGCATCACCCCGGCAGGGAGAAAATTGTTTCACCTGCGGAAAACCTGGGCACGTGGCTCGAGACTGCACCCGCAGATCGGGAAGAGTAAGCCTACCGATGCCCAGCGAGAATACATCCATTCACAACGTTGACGTCGTGTGCAACTATTGCCAAAAAAGGGGCCACATGTGGAAAGACTGCAGGAAAAGATTGTCGCAGAACAAAAGCGATCCTGCCCAGTCTTCACAGCATCCCCAACGTCCAAGGGATTCAGGGGGCAAGAATGAAAGGTCCACGGTAAATGCAAGTGCAAGTCGATCGAATACCTATGCCAGCCCGCTGGAAACGATGAGAATAGATACACTTACGGCCCATCAGAGACCCACGCGCAGGAAGAAAACGACGCAGCAGTTATTGCAGGTAACGCTGCCGGCGTCCAGCGCTACGGCCAGCGACTTCGACATAATTGCACCGTTGGCCACAACCGGGGTACTCACCCTCAAGGCGGACACCGGAGCGCAGTGCAGCATAATAAAGGAAGGCTGCCTCAAGGCCGAAACCATGGTGAGCAGGTGCTCCGTGGAACTGCAGGGTGTTGCAGGTGAAAAATTCACCCCCCTTGGCATAGCAAAAATTGTGTTGGAGACACCGGCGCTAAACATGGAACATTGGTTCTACATAGTCCCGAATAACGTGCCGCTAAGGGTTAATGGATTACTTGGCATGGACTTTATCAAGCAGCATAAAGCGGACATCCTGCATGGCGAGATGCTCAAGTTGTATGGGCACTGCATGCCGCTAAGGGACGGCGCGACGAGGATAAATTCGTCACCACGCGGTAGAACTGCAGCCACGTGCAAATACATAGGCCTGCTTACGAAGACAAATTCTCTTTACGGAAACGGGTCTAACACGGATGCCGCCAAGGAGAATAAATCTGTCGGACTACCTATGAGGAGCGGAATCAGCCGAGGAAAAGTAGCAAGATTCCGTGTCACACCGTCAAAACCTAATAAAGTGAGTTTATATGGTTATAAAAACGACGGAGAAGTGCAACGGCCGTCGGCGACACTCGAGCCGTCGGAGATAGCGAAGGCCGTACGGAGCCGGCAGGTCAAGGCACTACGCGTACGCTCAACGAGCACGGGGGCCAAACGCTTCGCGCAGCAACGACGGAAGCCCGACTTGGTGCCCCCCGGCAGCGAAAAGCAAGCAGCTCGCGCCGGAATAATGTGCGAATACAAGCGTGTATTCTATCTACAAGGGAACGAGCAACAGCACACGCACGAGGTGCAGTATCGCACACCCTTTAGGGTCAGATCGAAGGACCAAGAATTGCAACCCTTGCCTGGAAAGAAAGTAAAATCGGGGCATGGGTCCGGTAAAATGAATAAAGCCGAAAAAAGAAACACAGATGTAGACGCTCCGAGTCGCATATACGCGACCACGCGAAGTCTTCCAAGAGAGAGCAGAGAATGAAATCCGTGGATCGGAAAAGGACGGCACCACGGGGTAACTCGGCACAACGAATGACCGCACAAAGCGGAGGGCCAAGGATACCCCTTACAGCCGTGGTAGCTCGTCGGAGCGAGGGACCAAGCTCGCCCACGAGAAAGAAAAGGACAGCATGCGCCCGGGTACGGACAGCCGCACAAAGCGGAGAGCCGAGAATACCCCGGGCCAGCCTAGCAACGCGGCAGAGAGAGAGGCCGCGCTGGCCAATGCGCCAGAAGAGGACAGAGAGATTCGCAGCGTGCCTGCAGAACGCTCTACTGAACCCCACAACCCCGCCGAAAAGCCGTGCGGTCGGGGAAGGGGTAGACCACGCAAGCTACATACGCAGGCCACTGGTAAGACTGCGAGCACCGCTAACAAGGATAGAGCGGGCCCAGCACAGCATGGCGGACCCGCGAAGCGCGGAAGGCCGCGAAAGGTAAACGTTGCAAGGCCGCTCGAGACAGAGAGCGACCCAACGGCGGAGCTACCGGTGGGCACACCGAGTGAAGAAACTGCGGACAGAGCACCGCAAAGGCCTGCTGAGGAAGCGAGGCACGGCGGGGCCCGTAGCCCACGAACTTCCTGCAGCACGGATGAAGACAGCGCGATAAAAGAGTATAGCGACTGCCGCAGTGGCGTAGCCACTCCTTCTGTCGATGACCGCCAGAAAATAATTAGAGAATACCACGACACCCCCATAGGAGGGCATCAAGGTATACGGCGCACGTTACATCGAATTCGGACCAAATACAACTGGCCCGGCCTGAGAAGAGATCTAGAGAATTATATATCGTCTTGCGAATCCTGTCAAAAGAATAAAATCAGGAAAAGAGAACGAGTACCGATGGTGGTAACCGACACCCCCTCGAGGTCGTTTGAAAAGGTTGCGGTTGACATCGTAGGACCGCTACCGGAGAGCGTCAACGGAAAAAAATACATACTTACGATCCAAGACTCATTGACCAAGTACAGCGCAGCGATTCCACTGCCGAACCAAGAGGCTTCGACAGTCGCTAGAGCGCTCGTTGAAGAATTAATCTGCCGGCACGGAACGCCGGAAATAATATTATCAGATCAGGGTACGAACTTCCTCAGCTCGACCTTCAAAGAGATGTGTCGACTGCTGCGAATTAAAAAAATACAAACTACGGCCTATCATCCCGAATCGAACGGCGCTTTGGAGAGGTCACATCGCACCCTTGCTGAGTACCTGAAAAATTTCATAGATGAGGATCAGGGAAATTAAGACGAGTGGCTGCCGTACGCAATGTTTACGTACAATACCACTCCACATACGGGGACCGGACTGTCTCCCCACGTGTTGGTGTACGGACGCGAGGCTGAGTTGCCGATCGCCGTGAAATAGGAGCCCCGCAGCACCTATGCCTACGATGATTACGTCCACGAGCTACGCGAGCGGTTACGCGCTGCATGGACAGTAGCACGCGACAACCTGGAAGTCGCGAAAAGGAGGTCAAAGAATACGTATGACCAAGGCGCAGAGGTGCAGGAGTACCGCGTCGGCGAACGCGTACTCCTCCGTGACGAGACGGTGCGCAGGGGGCGGTCAGCTAAGCTGATCCCGAAGTGGACGGGACCTCACGAAATAGTAGAAAAGAGGCCCCCCGTCAATTACGTCATCCGAAAGGGACGAAAAACTCAGGCAGTGCATGCAAATCGCCTGAAGCTCTTTATAGAGCACTAAAATGATAGTAATGGTAATTTAGAAAAATTCAGGCATACTGGCATTGATAGGCATATGTATAGTAACCGCCCGAGATTTCAGTATCAGAACCATCGGGCGAACGTCGCAGGTCATCAGGGAAAACTACCTTCCATCGTTCGATTTAAAATTAACGGAAATCGAAGGTCAGGCACCCCCTAAGCAGACCGAGAGGACAAGTCCATTACAGAGCGTGCTGCGAGACCCGGAAGAGCTTCAAAAGCTCGGAGCTCGAGCCGACCAAATCTTGGACAACCTCAATACCGACGGAGACGGGATGCAACGCATCCATAATCTGAGTTTCTACTCACTGGGTGCAGTAGCACCGATAGCCTTGGTTGGCTATGTTCTGTTTCAATGTTATAGGTATCAACGAAACCGAACACCAACAGGGACAAGCGAGGCAACGACCCCGGCAACAGCCGAGGTAAACATCAACCTCGAGCCGATCGGACGACAATAGCCAGAAGAGCAACCGAGATCCGAGCTGGCCAGGTTATGCACCCGTCCCCTCAACCGAGAACGACTCGCTCGGCACGAAAGACGATAAGAAGCAGAGGAAAAACTTCATCGTCAACGAATGAAAAAATGAAACATTTTATTGTATTGTTATATAACATCAAACAGTAAAATTGTAAGAGGAAATACGAGAAACCAATCGAAGAAAAAATTTTTTAAAGAAAAAATTTTTCCTTTTAAGGGGGGAGGGATGTTGTGCCGCGGAATATTCCACTCCGTATTTAGTATATTCGGGAATATTCCATAGCAAAGTAACATTGGAATTCGTTCAAGACAGGAAACGAAGTCCAATGCCCGATCGTATGAACGACCCCAAGAACGCTGACGCAGCATGAGCGACTCGCTTGGCGTTCGGGCGAAAGGCTAACGCTAAAATTGCGAATTAAGGGATTTTCGTGAAGACAGTTAGCAATTGCTTTACGAAAAGACAGTATTAAATTAGATTGAAAAGAGAACGGTTGGTTCCTCGTTTAATACTCGAAACAACGCATTATTGTACTTCTTACTTTGATATATAAATAGGCAACGGAAAGTTACCGTTGCTTATAATAAATACTTCCTTTTATATAAATTCGCGTTTCCATCTTTTACTCGAGATCCATCTCCTTATCGGCAAACGATCCCAAAAAATAATAACTTTTAATATTATACCGACTACCGAATAATCCAATTACTCGGTACCGGCATAACATACTCATCAAAAATCGGCTTCTGGTACATTTTGAGATGTTTTTGGTCACCCGTTCAAAAAATATTTGTTTATGTTTTTTTGCTCATAACTTCTTTCATAATAGTCTAAATTCAATTTTTTTTTCATAACTGTTGTTTTTTATGTACTTTTCAAAAAAAAATACGAATAATTATTGCGGCTACTTATTTGTTACAATAATTAAAATTCATTAAAATTTTGATCTGATCCTTCAACACAAATTCTATACAATTTTATGTCTTTATTACAGGGTCCCATTACGAAGGAGTACATTTGACGAGGAAAGAATTATATCTTATTATAAAGGATAATTTGAACGATAATTTCACTACGTTATTGTTTGGCTTTCTGATTCGCAATCAGTCACTTTCACAACCCGCGTATATCAATTTTGTTCAATTCAATTATAATAATTAAAATTCAAATAACTAATGCAAGTTATATATCATTGTATACGAAAACGTCATACTAAATAAGTAAATTATTTCATCCTTTTTTGAGTGGTACGGCAGGAGGGAGTTTTTTTTTAAATTTAAAATTTTTTTTAACATACTTGTCCGCCATATCCGATCAGCCATTCTGTTTACAATAATTTGGCTTTCGGATTCGTAATGAGCGACCCTCAAAACCCACATATAGCAGTTTTTGTCAAGATCGGACACTTTTTTAACATTCATGTCCGCCATATTGGATCGGCCATTTTGTTTACAATAATTTGGCTTTCGGATTCGTAATAAGCGACCCTAAAAACCCGCATATACCAATTTTTGTCAAGATCGGACACCTTTTTAACATCCATGTCCGCCATATTGGATCGGCCATTTTGTTTACAATAATTTAGCTTTCAGATTCGTAATCAGCGACCTTAAAAACCCCTGCATACCAATTTTCATTCCGATCGGAGGTTATTTGTATTTACTGCCACGATTTCGGGCTCTGCGTCCACTGTGCGTCTATGTCTTGATGCGAGAGAATTAAATAATTATCTGGTAAATGACTACTATAATGCGCCACCTATTGTATGTAGTGTCCACCGTCAACGGTGGATTTGACGAGTAGTTTTTGGCAGATACCGCTTCATCCAGACTCGAGGAAATATACAGCATTTCAGCACAACGGGAAATGCTATGCAAGTCTAATAAGATCACTCGACGTGGTCCTCGAGGGATTAGACTTCGTGATAAACTTTGTGGATGATCTTTTAATTACCATATATCAACGTCACACGAAGAACATCTCGACCATCTGTGAAAATTGTTTGAAACATTTCTCGAGCATGGGATGACGCTAAAATTCAGCAAATCGAATTTTTTGCGCCAAGAAGTGATATTCCTTGGACACATCCTCACGACGGAAGGCTTAAAACCTAATCCTGAGAAAATTAGGGCAATTCAGGAGTATCCACGGCCCAGAACGATAAAACAATTAAGGGAATTTTCAGGCTCAATTAATTTTTACAAAAAGTTTATAAACCGTCATGCGCACGAAACCGCGCCATTATTAAATCTCCTGAGAAAGGGTGTTCGGTGGAAGTGGGATGAAGGGATGGAAAAAAACGTTCGAGAAAGTAAAAAAATTATTTTGCAAAGAAATAATACTGCGATTTCCAGATACTCGGAAACCGTATACACTGACCACGGATGCAAGTGGATATGCACTAGGGGCGATCCTGTCGCAAGAGAACGAAACTAATGAGAGCGAGGTAGTAACGTTTGCGAGTCGGACTCTGAAAGGGGCCGAGATCGGTTATATGACTACGGAGAAGAAACTACTAGCGATTGGGGCTCCGGGCTCTTGGGTTCTTCAAAAGTTCCGAACGTATTTGAAAGGAGCACGAATACACATAAAGACCGATCATAAGGCATTAATTTTTCTAAAGACTTGTCGTTTTACAGCAGAAAGACTCATGAGATGGGTATTACCGATACAAGACTATGATTTGCAGATAGAACATGTAGCGGGAAAAGCAAATGTAGTAGCCGATGCCCTGAGCAGAGTAAAAGGAGACGAGGAGTTATCATCGGCCGATAAGAAAGAGATCATCGTAATCGGAGGAGTGCTAGCAGAGAAACTCCCGCGAGATCTGGTGAAAAGACTCAAATGCATGGCAAAGATACATCGAGAACAAGAGGATCTGCGAGTAATCATGGATTTCCTAAATGAAGATAAAGAAGGAGAGAAAGAACGGAAATTCCGAATAGAAAAAGGCATTTTGGAAAAGAAATTTAAAAAATGGCATTTGGCGAGTAATAGTGCCTAGGAGCTTAATTAAAGAATTAATTAAAGCCTGCTATGCCATGTATGGACACCTGGGTACCAGAAAATGTTCACGGATGCTGGAAGAAGATTTCACCTATCCACATCTGGCAAAAATTACTCGGAATACACTAGATACTTGCGATACGTGCCAGAGGAATAATATAGTGATACAAACGAGCTACGCAGCAATGCAAACAATTATCCCGGAAAAACCAGGGGATTTAGTATCGATTGATTTTTATGGACCATTACCAGCATCGGTGGGCGGGGTGAAACACATCCTCGTCACATTAGATGCTTTTAGTAAATATGTGGTATTATATCCCATGAAAAAAGCTAACACGTCAACTGTGATAAACAGAATATTCGATAACTATATTCCAAAGTATGGAAAGCCACGTAGAATACAATTCGACCATGGCACGCAATTCACCGCGAAAAACTGGCTAAAGAAACTCAAGGACGAGTACATCATGGCGGTAATCTCATCAATTCGTCATTCTCAAGGAAATATCGTCGAACGAGTTAACCGTGAGCTGGGAAGATTTTTCCGTACTTTTCTGACTGAAAATCATGCTGGCTGGTTTGAATGGGTAAAAGTGATACAGGATTGCATAAATGAATCTCACCATGAAACGACCGAATTCACATCAATCGAGCTGCAATGCAAGAAGAAGCCTACGAGGGAGTGGAACAAACAGATGGGCTTAAGAAAAGATAAAGAGGATGCAAGCACATATGAAATGAAGATCGAGATTGCGAGGGAAAAAATTTCGAAAAAGGGGCGGCGTCAGGCGGAGAAATTCGATGCGACACATAAATGGAAAAGTCACGATATATTGAATATGGAGTGAAATACCTGCAACCACAGGAACTATAGGCAAAGGCGAGGTCCTCACGGCGGACAACCCGAGCCGGTTCTATGTTTGGCTTGAGCGGGACCGGGAAAGGCGGGAAACATTCCTGAGACAGGTTGCTAGGACAAGCCGCACCCACACCAGAGTGCATCGCCTCTTGGCGGAAGAGATCTATCCGGGAAGGGCAGCACTTTTCCTCCTCACAAACGAGGACAATGACAGGGAATACACCTTCCTCCGAGGGACGATCATGGAAAAGAGGGAAGACGAGGAATGCACGATGTGGATGGGGGATTTGGCAACAATCATTAAGACCAAGTCGGACACTTTATATACGGTGCCCAGCATCTACATGGGGGAGCCGTATTTTGCGGTCGCGTGTGCCCTGCACGGCGTGGCGCCGAACGGCCGAGAGTGGGGCAGGGCGGCACGCGATCGACTGATCGCTCTTACCATTGGCCAGTCGATCGATTTGTATGTCGATGAGCTCGACCCTGTTGTCGAGGTAGTATGGGTGACCATACATGCCAGCCTCGACAACAGGGGTTATGACGTAGCTCAACAGCTACGGCGTAGCGGCGTCGCGAGGAGGGTGCCTACCAACCCGGCATTTGACTGCGGCTGGGACGGAGGGCACCACGGCAAGCATTACCGTGTAGAGAGGAGGGAGAGACAGGCGGCCAGGCAGACACCGATGAGCAACAACGCCCGGAGATCAAACGCCAACAGCACCCGATGATCGGAAAATTCAAGTACTACAACTAACCGATATATGGAGGAGCTGCTACGGGAGCTCGCCTCCCTCATCGACGAGTTCCCGGAAGCAACAAACAGCGAAGGCGAGGATAGAGACGAGGAAGTCCAGGCGTGGTTGGCGGCACCAAAACCAGACAGCGAGACGACGGCAACGCTACAAGAATGGGGCGTTGCACCCCACGACACATACGTGACTGACAGCGACGAGGACCGGAACAATGACAGTGACGGAATATAAAATAAATCGAAAAATATTTTTAAAAAACGATATAAAAAAGAGTTGTGTACATTATTTTGTGTTGATTCATTTTATGATAAGTTAAAAATGAGTTTAGTAATTAATTTTTAGTACTAAGAATAAGTTCATAGAATAAAAAAAAATTTTGTAATAAAAAAATATTATAGTTCCAACAAATCTTTGATTGGGACGGTAACCCGACCCATCAAAGATCTGAGGGGGGGATAATGTGACGTAGTCACGACCCCAGGAAGATATAAGAAAATAAAACACAAATAGATATAAATGAAAATCATTTATTCTTCAAATAGATATCAAATACAGAGAGTAGGTAGAATAAAAGACAATAAATTCACAGAAGCACAGCTGTGGTGAGTCACCGCGAGACGTGACAAATCCGAAACGTTCCCTCACTGCAGAAAAACAGCAGGCCAGCGACCAACTGACCTCACTCGAGCAGTGAGGGGAACGGCAGGGCACGGTGGCGGGCTATCTGAAACAGTAGAAATTACATGAGATATAATAATGAGAGGAGTTAAAATAAGAGAGTGGTAGAGGATGGTGAAAGATATATAAAGCGGCTGCGAACAGAGAGGAGCTCTTTTATCCGTGCAAACTGTCGACCAAGTAAGAACTCGCTTGTGCGCAACAGTAAAAATATTGCAATATCAAGAAATTCACATTAAATCCAAGGATTTTAATAGAAAAGGGTGTGAATTAGCCCATTAAACTTGTTGGAACTTTGATAAATAGGAATTCAGTTAAAGTGAGTGGAGGGACTAATAAGAAGAATAGTGGAATAGAACAGAATCGGACCGTACAAAATAAGAAAATAATTCTGGAAAATTACACCGAGAACAGAAAGTCAGAAGCACTAAATCATATGAATAGAGTTAGCTTAGGAGTGTTAAGAAAATAGCATAAGAAAGTTTAAGTTGAATAATTCGCAATAAGTAGGACTAGTTTGTAAGAGGAATTGGTAGCGCGACGCATCGATCAAAGTGAAAGACTTATCTTGGGCACCAAGAGGTTTCTGAACAAAACCTGGTGAAAGAAAATAATGGTACAACACAGAAAACGAAGGCAGAATAATAGACAGCATACAAAGAAATGATAACACAAATGTAGGGTACGGTAGACTCAAAATAATATAATAAGTCTCCGCACCCAGAAGAGAGAGACTCTTGGAGTAGAATTGTGAAAAAGAGGTAGGAAAATTAATTAATAAGAAGAATTAGGAGGTCACCACCCAACCGGACTCAGGAAAAGTCGATTGAGAATTTTAAAACCGTTAGGAATATAATTAGGAGGGAAACAAATTTACTAGCTTTGTCGGATGGGAACGACACCACTCAACAGGACACAAAGGATAAGAAAAAAAGAAAAAAAAGATCAACTCACCAAGGTAGAAGCATAACTGGAACACCCATGTTCACCATCGAAGATTATTGGGAAATTCGTTGAATAAACCATAAATAATTGAAAACACCGAAAAATAAATATTTTAGAACTGTCATATCACACTACAGAAAAATCACTCGCGATCTAAGAGCGATATTACCGCGTGAAAACACACTTGAGATTAACGGGAACGGCAGGGACACTACAGACAAAGAACCGGAGCAAGAAATAATTCGAAAATCCAAGCAATTCAAATAATTGGGAAATAACGCGGACACGGACATAGACCCAGCGTCTACATCAGCTGACCGACGCCCCAGCAACAGCTCGTCGAGCCAAGCAGTGATGCCAGATGCGGGAATTTTGCCCCTATCTCGCTGCCCTCACCACGCTGCCCGTGCTAGGCGCGTCAGGGGAAGACTTGCGCTGCTCGTTACAAATCTCGTCTCGATTGCGTTTTACGTTGTCTCGCCCCACCCACTTCACAACAGCCACGGCACGGGCTTTTATGACATGAGTTATGGAAGATTTTTTAATGAATATATAAAGGGTGGTTAGATTTTAAGGGCCGATGTTGATTTTGAATAAAACACAAATTATTTAGGAAATTATTGTCAATTCTTTTTATTATGATAATATGGTATGGTTCAATTATGTATGCAACAAAATATCGGCCAAATGGCCGCCGCGACCTCGGCGGCACACCTCCATCCGATGGTCCAAATTTTCGATAACGCTTAGGCATAATTGAGGTTCTATGCCGTTAATGTGCCGAATTATCTCATCCTTTAGCTCTTGAATTGTTACTGGCTTATGGACGTACACCTTTTCTTTCAAATAACCCCAAAGAAAGAAGTCCAACGGTGTCAAATCACATGATCTTGGCGGCCAATTGACATCGCCACCACGTGAGATAACACGGCCATTGAATTTGTCGCGCAAAAGAGCCATTGTTTCGTTAGCTGTGTAGCAAGTGGCACCGTCCTGTTGAAACCACATATCGCCCACATCCATATCTTCCAATTCGGGCCATAAAAAGTTCATTATCATCTCACGATAGCGAACACCATTCACAGTAACTGCCTGACCGGCCTCATTTTGGAAAAAATACGGCCCGATGATGCCGCCAGCCTATAAACCGCACAAAACAGTCAGATTATGATTCGCCCAAATGCGGCAATTCTGCTTATTGACGAATCCACTGAGGTGAAAATGTGCCTCATCACTGAAGATGATTTTCTTCGAAAATTGATCATCCACTGTTGCCATTTCTTGCCACCATTCTGACCATTGACGACGTTTGGAATGGTCAAGAGGCTTTAGTTCTTGAGTCAATTGCACCTTATAAGCGTGTAAATGCAAGTCTTTATGCATAATGTTCATCAACGACGAGCGTGAGAGGTGCAATTGTTGGGCACGACGACGAGTTGAGGTGGACGGCTCTTCAGCCACACTATCGCGAACAGCAGCAATATTTTCTGCAGTACGAGCTGTACGAGCATGCACTGGTGTTTTAATATCTCCTACAGACCCGGTTTACTCAAATTTTTGCACGATTTTTCCGATTGTACGCACATTTGGACGATTAAATTGACCGAAAAAATCACGAAGTGCACGATATGCATTTTGATTTGAACGCCCATTTTCATAATAAGCCTGAATAACTTTAACGCGTTGCTCGATTGTGTATCTTTCCATGGTTCAAATTGAGTTAGTCTGAAATTGAGAAATGTCAAATGAAATGCAGAAAAAAACTTGACGTTTAGGTGTGGTTCACATTCAACATCGGCCCTTAAAATGTAACCACCCTTTATAAATATTATATATATAAATAAATAAATGATGGAAGTAAAGAAATATATAAAACGCTTACTAATTTTGCAGCCGTCAGCAAATTAATAGAGCATTACAATATCCAACACCAAATTGTAGTCCTTTACACAAAAGGTTCATTACAATTTATTGAATAAAAAGAAATTGTAATGCTGTACTTAAATTGCTATATATAATCATACGGTATTATATTATATCTTTCTAAATTAATAAATAATGAATAAATATATTTCTCTTTTTAAGTCTATGCAATGCATTATACCTAATGTTATATTCATTTTTATTCACATTTATTTTTATGTAACTCGTTCGATTTACTTTATTTCCAGTTTTTTAACGTACCCATTACGATATTTATTTATTTTCATTTTTATTTATTCGTGTTTATATTTTTATATTGTTCATTTATTTCATGACCGATTTATTCCCGAAGAACTATTTAATTATAATATCACAAAGTTTTAAGGAACTATTTAGTCGTTATATCATAAGTTATTTCGCGCAGAAATGATGGTAATTTGGTTTAAGCAATCAATCTTTTTATTATATTCACTTATTTATCCGATATTACGTTGAGATAAAAACGGTGTAGTGTGTGACGTCACACGCTGCCTGACTGCTGATTGGTCGGCGCGCAGTGGGCGTTAAAGCAGACCCAGTGGAGAGGGTACCCAAAAGGGAACAAATTTCCCGCATCTGGCATCACTGGCGCCAAACAGACCACGCAGCAGCTGCCAGAAGGGCGAAGATCAAGACGGACGAGCTCGATTCCGCCTAGTTGGGACGTTCACCGCCGATCCGGAGAGCGCATCAGTAGAACTCCGATATCGTCGTAAAGAAGAGCGGGGAACCTTCATATCTATTTTACGTCGCAAATTAATTACACCGCCAACGGCGCCAAAAAGCCGAACACTGCATAATGTTACATTAATCGTCGAATAAACCCCACTTATACCTCATACCGAAGTCTATAATAAATTATCTTCGTGTTCGAGCCCGAATTCTTCCCCTCGGAAGACAAAAGTAAATGATAACGGAGAAATACCGATACACCCCTAAATCTCACTTTGCCGTGCTCTGCAGCGCTGACTGCATCACGTTGTCATGTCACGTTTCCAGCACTCAAGCAATATAATTGCAGGTGCTCTCACTTATTCTCTGTATTCCTCTCACACAAACCTATAGCGAATTTACTGGGAATAAGCGACATATTCTACGCTCTCACACTTCTCATTTCGTGGCGTGCTCTGCAGCTCTGGCTGCACCACGTCCACTTCACTGAATACAGGACAGCACACAATTAATACAATTGTGTGCTGGCACTCGAACCTGTATTAAATTCATTATTATAGTATTTGCATTTTTTTTATATAGATTTTTGTAATTGACAAGGGGATAGTACAATAAAACCACTTTCTCGATTAGAACATTTGTCAGACTGGTTTCTTTTTCCCTGTCGTGAGTGAAGACTCATAATTTTCAATATATTCCAGATTCACTCAACTACAATTTATATAGTTATAAACCTTACAATAAAATTAATGATTAAACGAACTTACCTGTAAGTGAAGTTCTATCATGATTGTATGAGCGCCTCTTCCGAAGAGATCAAAATGTAGTACTACCAATTCACGCTAGTAACGCCACAAGTTTAAAAGTATAACGGAAAAAATTTTTTTTTTTTTTTTTTTTCGTGAATCTTGACGCTGCGCCTTTCGCCTAGCAACGCTTGTTGACATTTCATTCTTTAAAGCCTATTGATGCAACGATCCCGGGGACCTTTCTACGAAAGAGATGGGTGGGTGGGAGATGATCTCTTCGGAAGAGGCGCTCATACAATCATGATAGAACTTCACTTACAGGTAAGTTCGTTTAATCATTAATTGTATTTCGCGCCTCTTCCTCGAGATCAAAATGTAGATGTTTAAAGTACGTTGCGGCAAAATAATCAAGACCTGATATTATAGACTAGACTCTTTTATATATTTTCATACAACACACTAACGTTCAACTCTTCAAAACCGCTTCTGCGAACTGATCGTCCTCGTGTATGATGCAACGATCATAGAACCTTGCAAAAGTCGTAGAGTTTTTCGACCAACCAGCCGTCTTACGAAACACATCGATATTTACGCCTCTTCGTTTAGCCGCGGAGGTTGATGCATGTCGCGTGCTGTACGCGGTAAATATATCTACGTTTATACCGCTATTAAACATCGTGGTTTTGATACAACGACTGAGCATCTGGGTCCCGACAACTTCGTGCGGTTTTTTAAAAGAGACAAACAGCTTAGTTATAGACCTTCGTAGCCCCTCTGTCCTCTTTGAATAAGTCTGTAGCGTAGATGTGACGCAAAGGGTCTGGTCTTCCACAAAAGCAGGCAAACGCAGCACAGGCTGTTTTTTATTTTGAGCCGAAGTCTTTATACGGTCGGGAATCTTTATCTCAATTACGTTACCTTCGACCTGTCGAATATTTCGTATATCAATGAAGGAAAGCGTTTGCATACGATGACCAGTGACTAGAGCCATCAAGGTCACCAGCTTTAACGAAAGTCGTTTGAGTGGAAATTCTTCGTTAGGATACCATTTTGATAAAAACGTTAGAACGACCTTAGGATCCCAAGTGGAATCATATTTTGGTTCGGCAGGCCTAAGCTTTGTCACGCTCTTAAAAAATCGCGACAGCCTATCGTCTTGGCCTAAGCCCGGTTCAAGAATCAAGGCCACTGCTGATCTATAGCAGTTTAACGAACTACAAGATGACCCTTTTTTGAACTCTCTTGTCTAGAAAATTAAGACGTCCTGTGCCCTTAAACGGTTCAATCTTTGATCCCACGCAGAAACTCCACCACTTCTTTAAACCGGAATTATATTGCCGCATCGACGAATCCGTTAAAGATGAGAGCATATTATCGATGCATTTGGGTGGAGTTTGTCTACGGACGAACGCCTCCCTGATAACTTGGCGACAACCAGCATAAGCCGCTTCCAAAGTGGATGGGGTTCTCTGTGGGAAGATCGAAGCAAATTAATGTCTGGCCCCGGTATCAAATACTCTCCGTTGATTAGCGATAAAAATAATGGAGACGCCTAAGTGACTCAAAACCATCCTTTTCTGTGGATCCTGCAATTTTAGAGCACTCGATATTGCATTTCCTATAGCGGTAAGACATACAGATATCCGCTTCTGTCTTTCAACAATACGATTGTCTCTGGTAACAGCAGCGTCTTGTATTGGCGCTTTAACTGCTGGGTTCAGCATAGGAGCACAAATAACAGTACAGCTTTCCGGCGGGGGATACTGCTCGACCAGCTTCTTAATCTCTTCTTCTGACAAACCCTTGCGCAAAATTTCTCTCCAACGCGTTGCAACCTCCTTGTGTATAGCAGGCCCTGTACCCATCTCTGGTTTTTGGCTAGGGCCCAAAGCACTGTGTATATCCTCCTCCAATTCAACTTCGTGGTCTGGCTTATCGACTAAAGAACCTCCTTCCGCAGCAGGTCTCTTCGTAGAGTTACCCTCTGGTAGTTGAGCCTCTACGGATGAATCCATGTTGTTCGCGGCTGTTTTCTGCGAAAATGCCCCTGCGCAGTGGTATTTTTGGCAGAATGCCCCTGCGCAGCAGCTTTTTGGGAATTTGGTCCCTGCGTTATTGATCTTTGAGAATTTTGTCTCTGCGTATCAGGTGAATCACCAATCAGGTCCACCGCGGAGTCCTCAAAATCCATTCCATATTGACCTTGATCCTCTTTTGACTCCTCAGTAATCTTATGTTGAGGTACTGATTGTGGTACCACCACTTCAGAGCAAATCATCGGTCTTGCGTATTCACTCTCCTCAACCGAGCTGAAACCCTTGTCCTGTGAGAAGTCCTCGTTGGACAACTTACCTAGAAGACAAAATCCCTTTTTATGTGACAGACATAACCATGTCTGTAAGAGCGATCACAGAGTAATGACTCTCTGAGTGGGTTCGAGCCCAAATAGTTGGTTATGCTCTATTACGACTGTCTTGGCAACCATAAAAGCACGCTAGCTTCGCGTTCCTCAACTACGTGAGGTTCTGCGTATTGGTTCGAGCCAATCGCATATTGCAAGCCAATTCGAGTTGGATGCTTTTGCAAAACAACTACCTGACGACTGCACCGAGATTTCTCCTTGACTCCCACCGAATCTTCGTTCCATGTGAACAGACAAAGAAAAATTATGTGACCTCCATTCAACTTACGTTGTCTCCTTGCCTTGCGAGATTTTCACTTTTTCTTCGAATAATTTTCCATAACACTTCATTTTCCTTGTCAGAAGAGGAAGTGTCCTCATCCCTATTTCTCTTTTTTCCATTTTTATTGATTTTTCAAACAGGATCACAGTCTTTACTTGTGACGCCGTTAGCACAAAACAACAGAATGAAACGTCAACGAGCGTTGCTAGGCGGAAGGCGCAGCGTCAAGACTCACAAGAAAAAAAAAAAAAATTCTTCCGCTTACTTTGAAACTTGTGGCGTTACTAGCGTGAATTGGTAGTACTACATTTTGATCTCGAGGAAGAGGCGCGAAATACAACTATATAATTATATCATAAAATCTGTATACCAGGTGTATGCATAAGTTTTTTCCGGTTTAACTAAGAGATGGCGCCAGCGAAAAGTACGCAGCGTATTAATTTGACACATACGTCATTTTGTTCGTCTGACATTAACCTACAAACACACACAAGTTGAGTCCGCCAAAAAATAGCGTCTTTGTTTTATCGTTCAGTGATTATATCGAGTATTGTGCCTGAAAAACAACATTTGCGGCATGCATTGCTTTTCTTATAATCGGAATGGATCTTTGGAAATTTCTGTTTCCGTCCCAATCTTTTGCATTGCTTAAGCAAGAGGATAGACCCTGGTAGAATAATCTTCCTGACATGATTGTGCCTCGAGGCACATTAAAGTACACGCTGATGAACGCTGCAATAAAAAAAAATATTATTATGGTGGCGTATCGTAAATAATGTTGACCATATGAAATGAGTCATACCTAACATATTGTCATAGAACGCTGTTCCTTTCAGGATAAATTTTGTTGACCTCGAGTTTGGCAATCTTACTGCGCAGCAGTTTATTGCCAGTTTTCTCGAGATGAAGATTTTCAAAATTCCATTAATTGTAGGCTTCATTTCTGACTCTAAGATAGACTCCATTGTATCAGCCTGAAACTATTATATTAAATTAATCTCCATCAAATTCTCGTGACCAACAGAATATTCTTATATTCAATTAAATAACATTACAAAATCTTTTCGAAATTCTTCGTCATCTGCCAAGCAAAAATCGAAAGTTAAGAGCTCTTCAACATTGCCCGGTTTTTGAAAGCTGTACTTCTCTTCGAATTTTTTATTCTCATCTTGTCAACTTTCAATCACACGCTGCATTCCACGGCACTGCGTAGCTTCTGCATCCCTCCTGATTGATCCATTATTATGGTTGTTAGTTTTTTCATGGCGAAGTACAGCAACTTTATCTCTGTATGAAAGAAATAAGATGGTTCATGTTTCTGTCAATATTATCAACTTTCGAGTTTTCGTATCCATACCTTTAGTGAAAAATAGCTTCTGACCACTCTCCGCCTCGTTCCGGTGTGGAAACTCCGATACTTTTTGCAGATTCAGGTGATTCCGATTCTTAATTGATTACTTCGTTCGTTAATAAATCAACCAGGTTATTCATATTAGTATTCTCAATATTGTTGCGCGGTACTGATAATTGCGTCGATGGGTGAGTTGCTCCACTACGCGAATGGTTCGGAACCGGTTTGGTCTGCGATGGTCGAGACGAGTCGTCAAATGGAATTTGTCGTGGGGCATGCGAGACAGCAGACCGAGGTGTTGAGACTACCTTTTCTGACTGTTTCGGAGGAGCAATTTTTGACTGGAGTTTGAAGGTTGATAGCGCATTGGCGACTTTCGTCTTTCCGCCCTTTTTCCCCACTGTTTTGGCGTTTTTTGTGATTTTTTTCTTCCGAGCTTTGGTCCACTCTACGCCTTCTTCAGAGGTGCAGTTATTATCACTTCGAATGTTTGAAGCTAAAATGGAAACCGGATTTGGTCCAATTGTGTAAGACGAACGAATAATAAATTATTGATTTGAAAATCAATAACTAAAAAACTCGATCACCTACAACATGTCTTGCCGTCGCTATTGTCATCGAATGTTGGTGTGTTGGTGACGTCCATTATTTTTTCGAAATCATCATGCTTCTTTGGGCGCAATGCTTTATACAGCTCTGTCAGAGTCCTCGCTTTGTTTTGTGCATGCTCATCATTATCGGTCGAATAAGCGTAAGGATCTTCCTGTAGCTTTTTTTTTTTTCATTGCTTCTGAACATGTTCCTGTAATAAAGTAATTCGTTATGACTCCATACGACGTTCGTTGAAACACAGCAAGTAAAAAAATGATCGTACTTGCATGTCCTATCAGTGAGCATTGGTACAGCGGCCAATCTTCAGGAGCGCTTATATTATTCTTTATTAAGTCTGTCAGTAATCCTGTTGTTTTGTCATTATACAGTGGTGACATAAAGCGCGACACGCATGACGCAAGTTTCGGATCAAACGATACTTACTACTATTTTTTCAACTGGAAAAAAATGTTTAAACTATTAATATTGTCTTTTTACATTTTATTTGTTTTGAATTTCATTCCATTACAAAGTCTGACTAATTGGTGTCAATATGTCCCTACTAATGTTCTAAATGTATTACTCCACTTAACTAATGATAAATTAGAACTTCATGTAATTTTATTGTATTTATTATGAAGTTATTGGCTTCGGTCTTTTATTATAATTGCACTACGTTCAGAACGTTCATTTACACGAATATACTCTTCACATTGAATTCACCTATTAGACTCCGATATATAATATTTATTACTAATTCCCCATTCGTGTCAAATGTGCTTATGTCATTATTTACACTACAATTGTTATGAAACTTTACTATTAAGTCCGACTATTTGTGGTCACTACATGATATTGCAATTTTATACACCTGTTACGTCATATCCGCGCGGTGTTTTTACAAAACCGACAAATTTGAGACGTGTGAAGGGTTTCGGCGTGAATTTTCCGTACTCTGGTCAAAGAGAATGAATTGTCCCTTTACCACACCTGACAAGAAACACCGAAGACGCAAGCCCCCTTTTGAGTCTAACGTTTTGGAAAATTACTCGGGATAGGGCTGAGAATGCTCGTTGATTGTTCGCGTTAACCGTCACTCGACTCGATGAACTAAATCGATAAATTAACCCACGGAGGAATGGGTTTTAGGGAGAAGGAAAATGGCAGGTTACTTTCACTTGGGGAAAAATTTACGGAAATATCACATAAAATAAATTAGAAAAATTCCGTTGATACTTAAGTTTGGTTTTTTGGTGAAGTTGTTTCGCCGGTAACCGATGCGTTGAAGGGAAAAAATAATGGCTACTGTTTGTAAAAATAAAAATCGTTAAACTCAATGATTCGTGAAGCTGTTAAAATTTATTCAAATAACCGAATAAGTGATACACGTACGTTCGCTATTACTGTGCGCGAGCAATCGTTATTTTTCGACACAATACACTTAACGCGATACTTATGATTCGATAAAATATCAGGGGTACAAATTGAAAATGCGGGTTTGATAACAGATGGCGTTACTAACGCTATACGCATCAGGCAGTACTGTGACTATGTTCATGTCAAAGCTACGTCTTATAGCTTTAATTTTCAGTATGTGTCAATTTGTCGCAGTGTCAAATTCATAGTTTTTTTGAGCTCTCAATATGTCGAGTTTCGTGCCAACAAAACAGCATTTGCGGGAAGTTTTAATTTACTTCTTTAATTTGAAGAAAAGTGCTGCTGAAGCACATCGATTGGTCTCCGAGGCTTATCCGAGTCATGTTCCATCGGTTTCAACGTGCGAGAGATGGTTTGTGCGGTTTAGAAGTGGTGATTTTGACGTTGAGGACAAAGAGCGGCCGGGCCAAGTGAAAAAGTTTGAGAATGCTGAATTGGAGGCAATACTCAATGAAGACTCGTGTCAAACTCAACAAGAGCTCGCAGATTCATTGGGAGTGACACAACAAGCCATTTCCCATCGTATAAAAGCCCTCGGAATGATCCAAAAGCAAGGACATTGGGTGCCGTATGAGCTGAAGCCGAGAGACGTCGAGCGCCGTTTTTTTGCATGCGAACTGCTGCTCGAACGGCAAAAACGGAAGGGTTTTTTGCATCGCATTGTCACTGGTGATGAAAAGTGGATCCATTACGATAACCCGAAGCGCAAAAAATCATATGGTTACCCCGGCCATGCATCATCATCGACGGCCAAACCAAATATTCACGGCGCCAAGCTCATGCTCTGTATTTGGTGGGACCAGCTGGGTGTGGTGTATTATGAGCTATTGAAATCGAACGAAAACATCACAGGAGCACTATACCGAACTCAATTGATGCGTTTGAGCCGCGCACTCAAAGAAAAACGGCCACAATACGAGCAAAGACACGACAAAGTAATTTTGCAACATGACAACGCTCGGCCACATGTTGCAGCGCCGGTCAAAACATACCTACAAACGCTGAAATGGGAAGTCTTACCCCACCCGCCGTATAGCCCAGATATTGCTCCTTCCGATTACCACCTTTTCCGATCGATGACACATGGCCTAGCTGACCAGCGCTTCCATTCTTACGAAGAAGCCCAAAAATGGGTCGATGACTGGATAGCAGCCAAGCCGGCCGAATTTTTTCGCGACGGTATCCGTAAATTGCCAGAAAGATGGGAAAAAGTTGTGGCTAGCGATGGACAATACTTTGAATAATTCATTTGTTACCATTTTTTCAGAATAAACGTTCAAAAATACAAAAAAATCCCGCATTTTCAATTTGTACTCCTGATAGTAAAACGAAATAAACAATGTGGACTTGTACAAAAACGGCAGAAAACAGTTGAATTCAATTTATTCTAGATTTTTTAAAACTTGAGATAAATTCCGTATGATTAACATTAAAACCGAGAAAAAGTAAATTCGAACTGAATTTAGACTGTTCAACCATTTTTCTTCTAAGTACTCACTCTGAATTTTAGCTGACTCTACAGGGTGGGGTTCCTCCGCAGTGGTGAGCCTGTTTAGCTCGCCAGTTTTGATCGCGACTGCTCGAACGCTCGACACTGCGTTCTTTACCGGGCTGCAACTTAAGAGCCTCAGGTGATCGTCGACTCGACTCTACTCCGACTAATTAACTGTGTGTCTGACTTCTCCTAACTGTTAACTATCTGTTTTTTTCGGGCATTTTCCCGTCCTTATATAGGTTCTGGATGGTCTTATTTTCTATGCGGGGGATTCTTAGAATTACAATAGCGCTCGGACTTTGGGGCTTATCGCGATGACGCATTTTTCTTCTAGCCATGCCGTCGTTCGATCCTTGTTCCGAGTCGCCTGGGGTGAGATGACACAGCCCAGGTAAAATGAAGCTACTTCAAAAAAGGCTCAGACTTTTAAGTAGATCCACCGAGCCTCTGGTGATTCATGCTGTAATTCTCATCTGCACCCGGTCTCGTTCAATTTCTATTCCGAACTGCGGTACCACGTGTCGCGAGGAACCATTCCCTGCCCCGAAGACACGCGTCGCGAGGAACCATTCCTCGTTTCGACGACACGCTGTTGCGAGGAACCCTTCCTTGCTTTGACCACACGCTGTCGCGAAGAACCATTGCTTGCTTTGATGATACGCTGTCGCGAAGAAATATTCTTTGTTTCGACGACACGTTGTCGCGATAGACAGTTAGGACTAAAGACGACTCGGACGCTGGTACAGCCAATATACTTTTCTTTAGTATTATCTTTCTTTCTTTTCCTTTTTTCGTTATAACTACGCCTTATCAATTTAATTAGGGTTTATATTCATTTAAACGCTTATTAGTTAATGTCTAAAAATGCCTTATTGGCTGAAAATTTCCCGATAGTTTTCCTCTAGTCTTTTAAGTTAGATATCATTGGTAACAAATTGAGATATCGGTGTGATAGGTTCTTACTCAACTGTTAAAGCCGTTTTATGAACAATACACTTTTCTTATTCATTTTTAAAGAAATGCATTCGATCTGTATGTATTAATATTTGTATTTATAAATTCTTTTCGAGGGATTACTCCTCGCCTCGGTTGCATGCGCCGAGATAGAGAGAGAGAGCGAAAAGCGCCTTGGTCGGGAAGCGAGGTGTCGAGGGGTTCGGGTCACGCTGCGCTGTAAATCCGAGTCGCTTCCGCTGTCCCTTTTATGACTAATACCGAATGTAGTTCTTTCATAATGTTAAACTTATTTTAATTCTTAATGGTGTATAGCGTGACGAGACATGAATATCTACCGCAGTTACTGAATGTTAATTGTTTGTATATCCTCTCATCGATGCTAACTGTTTAGTTAAACAATGTTAAGACTTTTCGATTTTCATTAATATTTAATTTTCATAATTGCAATCATTTCTTGTATCCTTTTAAGTGAGCATTTCGTTTCTGAATTCTTATCATAATTTTAACGTAAAATTGTTCGTAAGTCCAAATGATTTTATATCAAATGGCTGCTTAGATTTACAGTGGGTCGCAAAGTATATGTTTTATAAATATGAGTAGTATGTGTACACCTTTGCTCCATCCCACTCCTATCCCCACTCCTTCCCCCACCACGCGGCTACCCCCACCACCTCACTTTTCCACCGCCGCGCTACCCACTCTGCTTGACCAGTGTCGGTAACGTGGAGATGGTAAAGTGAGGTGGTGTGGGTACCTTGGTGAACAAGGAAGAGTAGAGATAAGAGTAGGATGGAGCAAAGGTGTACACATACTTGGAAAAATGAATAAAATTATGTACTCACCACCACCGCAGCTGTTGTAGGCATCTACCCTCCTGCCAAAGCGATTTTAAACTCCTGTCTCTCGAATGTACTCTCTCACACACGCACACACACACACATACACATGCACAGCGTCTTTAATTCATTACTATGTCCTCGTCAAAGCCCTCGTCCACGGCATCGATATCGTAGCCAATATCTATCTCATCACCGAGGGCTTCTATAATAAACGCCGCCACATCCACGCGTTCACCGTTCGATAAGCGAACCCGCGGAACGCTATCGCCGGCAAGAGTTCGCATCATGACAGCGATCAAGTCATCTCCACCGCACGCTTCTTCGACGAGCTACTCGATACCTGCAACGTCCACGCGGTCGAGTCCGTATATGGAAAACTCCATGACAAGAACCGGTAGCATACTTGCTAGAGGATCCGGATGAAATAGGTGAGACCAATCGATGTAAATAGTTTCGCCGAAATCGACTAGCAGCACCTCGCAGTACCCATCAAAGTCCGGGTAAACCACTTCCCCGCGGGCAACGTTATTGAAACGAGGCACAATACAGGACATGCCGATATGCAACTCCCCAAGTTCAATGGATCTTCCACGACGTTCCACTAAATACACACTACGTAGGAGTTCTTCCAACTCGTCGTATGCATCGCACATTTCCTGCGTACGCAGAAACACACTCATTACACTCTCGACAAACATTAATCGGCACCAAAACGCGTCGCTTAAAATCTCCTTGCCGTATCGTGGATACATATTGCTTTTTATTGTTTCCAAACAGGATGCCAAAGACAGACTAAATGCTCGAGACGCTACTAGAGAGTATCACGGGCATAAAGATAACAGCCTCCTATGAATCATAACTAGGTATCCATCACTTTGAATGCAACGAAAGAGGTTTTCGAGCATGCATAGCCCTGCGCTATGCTCCTCGCAAAGTGCTTGCTCTGCAGTAAAAGATATAGAATATGTTCCCTCACAGAGAGAGAGAAAGACTTCAATTATTATGCTATAAAAATAAAAGACACAGTAAGATCAGATATTTTTAAATTAACCAATATTTTATGGAAAGCACTTTATACATTTACCGTCGTATGCAACAGCCCTGCAAACACGGTCATCCACGTTCGGAGATTCCTTCACCGTTAATTTTATTTTTATCGCTATATGGAATTAATTTGTATTATCACTCGTAATATTGCTTTTAAATTATTTTTCGCTGTGGACGTTGTCATCATAGTGTACTTCTGAAAAAAAAAACGAAACAACTATTTAATTGAGCGCACTGATCAATAAAAAACATCGTGTACAGAATAATCGATATTGTCTTACCTGATATGCCACGACTCATTATACAAAGTTGGCAGCGTTGATCTTCTGCCACCGACGACAACTGCGGATGAGGATGTCGGGTGGCACTTTTC
Source organism: Cylloceria caligata (assembly GCA_963942595.1). Taxonomy (NCBI): domain Eukaryota; kingdom Metazoa; phylum Arthropoda; class Insecta; order Hymenoptera; family Ichneumonidae; genus Cylloceria; species Cylloceria caligata. Next base: position 40,953,960 of record OZ012703.1, on the reverse strand, counting down.
TTTCCCAAAGTTAGCTCTATCTTCCTCTCGCTCTCCATGACACGAATAACGAACCCTCGGTGTCGGCTCATATGCAGGGGCTGCTCGCTCTGCAAAACATTATTTTTTTAATTAAAAATAAATATCACATGATTTAAAATTATTTTATATTTTTTACTTACCAAGCTCCGCTGCTTTGCTGCTAATCGACATTGGCACGTATTCCATGATCTGCTGTGTTAATAAAACAGAGACGAGCGATCCGTCTTCTTTCTAGCGCAGACCTTTGCTGATGCTTCGGTTTTACGACTGTCTCTCTCTCTCTCTCTTTCTCTCTCTCACTGTGACTGACATCTGTGTATACTTTATAATATTTCGAGCGAAATGTACACTATATACAATTATTTACAACAGTTTCTTTATCACAAATAGCTGCACATACGTAGAATTATTGCGTTCGCAACGCAACACCCGATGCATGATCAGCGATATGACCACGAAACAGCACAATTATTTCGGACAAAATAATTTTCATAAACTCCGTATCCTCTGGCGTTAGCAAGATCGCGATGTGTTCGAGCGCTTCTTCAAAGAAGTCCTTGGAACCGATGATCTCATACGCTACTGCACGAGTCATTTCACTGGCAACTATCTTTTCACGGACATATGATACCACCTCGTTCATACACCTCTGAATCGTTTCACTTTTGCTCTCTAGAGCCTGCATATGAATATCAATTCTTCTACTTATTTCGACGAGCATATCAAATGTAGACCGCTGAAGAACAATGTTTGGAGAGTATTTTCGGAAGCGTTTCCGTTTCGATTCTCCAGATTCCTCTTGATTCTCGTATTCCTCATCAGCGCTACCGCTTATTTTACCAAATGACACAGCTCTGTGCTGGTAACACGAGGTTAAAAGTGTGTAATGCGTTGTGTGCTCTATGCGGGTATTACACATTTTCTCGGCATCAGTCCCATGAGCTTCGAAATATTGCTGTACGCGAGAAAAATCACTTTTAAACACTCGCCACTCGTCCGCACCGAGTGTAATTCCGGTAAAAGTATTCGACAATATTTTCACCACCGGTGTAAGCGTACACGTAGAGTTCAACTCGAACCCGGCTACGATTATTTTACCAAATGATTTATTTAAACCGTACATAACGGGATTCGCTATATACTGCGATATCGCATGAGGCTTAGCACCGTTATTTGCCATTTTTATTGCTTTCCTGTAGACTGTAACTTTTCGAATGAATCGTCGGTCGTGTTCATACTCCGTTTTATATAAATTTCCCCCACCACCTAACTGCAATACCTCTTCTTTTGATACTGCAAATCATACGCCTGAAAATTGCTAGCTAATATCCTTTGATATTTGTCGCATTCTCCTCAACAGCCTAGTAACAGCAGCAGATATATCCCAAAACTCTTGCATACTTGCGCACACTTATGCGCACACGCACACATTGACATACAGATAATATGTACCATGAAAACTAAATAATATTCGTCGGTGAAATTTGATGATTTTCCTCATGGCCGAGTGCCTTGAAATTATATGAAAACAATATGACTTTCAGCAGCGAAACTCTATAACTAAGTACATCACCATCGCTAAATATTTCCCTAGGTCTTGCTTTTGTAAAGCGATCGCGTGCGGCCATCTTCTTGGTTAGTCGTATTCATTACATCGTTGCAGTATATGCAGAGAGAGAGAGAGAGCTTGTTAAAGGAATATATATAAAAGTGAGCCGCTTTGAAAATTCTCTAGTTAATTGTCTGATTTACTGTGGTTACTACTACTACTACTCTAACAGCACAATCATGGTCAGAGTGGTAAAGCGCTCATTGATAAGAAAATTGATAGAGTTTATATTGAAGCGTAGACCGTCGTTGCGTTCGCGCTGGGGTAGAAGAAATTTACAGATCACCCTATGGGAACTTCCGACACAGGCGGTTGTTCGTAAAATTCGCAGTATGCTGTGCGAGTGTCATCAGCGCGATTTAGTTGACGCGTATAATATTGGATTGTTTGATAATCAAATAATTATTGATTCGGTGGTGCGTGTTATTCGTCGACGAGGCTGGCTGAATGAGACTGCTCTGCAACCCATACTCAATGAAAGACGTAAGTAATATACAGCGCTAATTACTTTTATTTTATTTCCTTTATTTCATAAGATTTTTATATAGTTCGACGGTATGAGGACGCAGAAATGGGATCCGACACCTATGATTTCGATGAGGAGGGTAGAACCGATTCAGATGATCATAGCAGGGACAACGATGGCGACAGCACCGTAGGGAATCGCTGGATAAATTTTACCCAGCCATTCTGCGGTTATAAACTGTAACGTGGCAAAATCCTCCAGCGCTGCGTCCTTCTCGCACGACGGCTGCCAACACGATCTCGCAGGGCTGTAAGGAATAATCGCCGTACTCTATTTAATTATTTCCGTTTTTTTATTTTCTCTTATTAATTTGTACGACCGGACGGAGGGGAGCCCCGCGTATGCTGATGGCTGGCTTCTGGATGCGACTTATTACACCGACCGGCTCTTTCCATCTTGATCCATTGGGAAATATCATTGTCCCGCTGGATGTGGATCGATTAACGATACGACGCTATCTGTGGCCGATCAGCACCTACTAGCAACGATCCATCAGTCGTTTGGGGTTCACCGACCGGGCAGAGTTATACATCCCAAGGATCGGTTGTTAATTTTATGCGTTGTCCAGTCGAGGCGCTCCGGTGACACCGATTCCCCCAATTGACCGAGTTCAGGCCGATAGGTGGGGATCATAGTTGACGGGCACGCGTGCCGGCAGGACCTCAGGGTTTTTTCCCGGTTACCGTCGAGCGAGCAGGACGTAGCACTCTCTTCCAGTCTGTCCCGCTCTACTATCGAAGGAAAAGATCGGCTCTCCCTTCGGCTGTCGTTTCAAAGAATTTATTTGCGAGTCGTTGGGACCGGAGGACCTATTGGAACGATCGAATCATACCGAGGCAGTTGTTGGCGTTATCAAGGACTTGCAATAAGCACAGCAGTGTCATCGTCCCGGTGAGCTCTCTTCCCTTCTACGGTCTTTCGCTGTTATTTTATTATTTTAATCATTCAAATTGTTGTCGGTTAATTACTTCGAGCTTGGTCACCCCTGCGACTCTGGCACACCGCGTGCAGAGTATTAATTTGTACTGGGTAGCGCGGCGTTTAGAAAGAATAACTCGAGATCGTGTAACGTATAGAAGCCGGGGAAAAGTCACTAAATTAATTAATTGTTTGATAGTTAAATCGTGCGCGCGTTAGGCCGTTATCCCGGAGTGGTTTGAATTCATTAGTTGGTTGTGTGGGATCTGAACGGAATAGACCGTGTCACGTATTTTAACGAATAATGGGTTTGAGAGGTACCTGATTTGGTTTGAGTTTTTTTCGTTCGGGCTAGAAGGTCGTGCGCTCGTTAGTACGTCGTCCCGTTGTATGCTTGGTGTGTGGGACTAGCACGTTATAGACCTCGTCGCGTATCGAATAGACCCATCGGCGTTTCTTTATTTTATTTATCGTTTTATTCGTTGTTTTATTTACCGATCTATTGATTTATTTATCTAGTTATTTATTCATTTCTTTATTTACATAGTTATTTATTTATTTATATTCTTATTTATTTATTTATTTAGTTATCCACTTATTTATTTACTTATTTATTCATTTATTTATTTATTTATTTATTCCTTATTTATTTGTTTCTTATTTATTACTCTTTTTTTATAATTGGTTATATTTTATTTGTTATAGTTTATGCGTTATATTTTATTCGTTATATTTTCTTTGTTATATTTTATTCATTATATTTTATTCAAGCCACGAGGTACCGATCGAGAGTATTACTCTCACATTGATTATTTTAGTACTATTACTATTCTTTATTATTATCAAATTATCGACGATCGTTTATTCGGTATTGGTGATCATACCTATCGCAGGAAATCCCGGTGGTCGGACTTTTACACGGCATATTTTATTCGGAATTGTAATAGCCAGCCGTGAGTCGCTTCGCGTACGTGACCTCTCGACGTCCCGTTGTTTTGGTTTTGTTGAAAGTATGTGGGATTAGCTCGGGATAGGCCGTATCGCGGACGGAGAACAAGGACTACCAGGCATCGATATGGTATCGAAGAATATTATTTGAAATTAGAAATAGGCGAGAGCGGCTATACGACATATGCCGGGCATGAGAGTGAGTGAGAGCATGGGATAACGTACGCCGCCGAATTAGAGATTCCAATTATGATATCTAACTGGATTTGGAAAATTGTTAACACCGGAGAGAATAATTTTACGGGACATTTTAGTTAAATTCTAAATTGATGTTTATTGGAGAAATAAAGAAGTTTGTAAGTCCCGTACCCGCTATTGTTGTTTAAATTATTTACTGTTATTATTTTATTTATGTATTTGCTATTTATCTAACTGACCATATTTTATTTTTGACTAATTGGTGACTTGATAGTCCGAACCACCCACTCTGCCTTGAACAGCTGTAGCTGGCCTGGGTCGAGACTGGTCATCCAACTCGGTATTTTTCCTTCCGGCGCGAAAGCGCCTGGCGCCCATCTCGAAAGAGAAAATAAAAAGGAAGGAAAAATAACTTGGACCAGTCATAGGTAACGTGGTGCGTTGAGGAGCAAATTTCTCGTTACAAAACCTACAAACGGTCTTTTCATGGCAGGCCCCTCGAGAGAACCAGATGAATCCGTCGCAGGCCCATCGCGACAATACAGTTCAAACGATGATGCCAACAGCAATACAGACAGCGAGGAAGAAGAAGAAGAAGAAGAAGAAGAAGAAGAAGAAGAAGAAGAAGAAGAGGAAGAGGAAGAAGAAGAAGAGGAGGAGGAGGAGCAAGACGTAGACGATGACGACGAGGAGGAGGAGGAAGAGGAGGAGGACCCTGTAGATTCAGGTAAGCTTTTAATAATACAACTACGCTGACAAAAATAAAAAAATTACGCGGATAATAATAGTAAAATGAAAAAGCAGGGTACGAGACGGACCCAAACGTTTTTCGCTTTGCACGATTGCTGTGCCGAGACCGCCGACAATCGAGTTGGTTTACGAAATGCGTCGGCGGTTCCCGGGTGCAGTCGACGGATTCGAGGACTAGAAGCAAATATAAGTTTGTAATTCTTACGTTACACGAATTATATGCATAGTATATAGCCAGCGACAAACAAAAATTTAAAGTAAATTAAATAAAAATTCTAATAAATGGTTTAATTATGCCTGCAGGTGGACAGACCGGCGATGGAAGGACTGCTGCACGGGGTGGTGATATTTTGCCTCCTGGTGAACGTTTCGGTATCGACAACGAGCAGAGACGTTATTTTTCACGCTTTAGGATGCAGGGTCGAGAGACAGATTTTTATTTTCGTCAGCCACCGGTCGGTATCGATCATCTGACATGGTTCGAGGGAGGTGTACGAGATGTTCTTACACGTCTTACAGAATCGTGCGAAGGACATGATTATGTGGGTATGACTCTTAGCGTACCGTCTTTTGCGCAAGGACCTGTATGGTTATCATTTCAACCAGCTCGTGACATCGTTCCCGACGATATATGGCGACTAATTAATAGTGTAGCTCAGAGCGCGCGCGAATTTCGAATAGACGCTGGTATATGTAGAATGACGACGTGTATAGTACGAGGCGTCGAAGGAGCCGGTGTGGGCACTAGGCTTACACACGAGTCTATAGCAAAAAAGTCAATTTTACGCATAAGTAATCGCGATAATTTGTGTCTACAACGATCCCTTGTCACTGCCCGAGCGCATGCCGAACGCGGTCAAATACGTGCGGGTGTGCTACACAGACGATGGTGTCAAATTCGGAACGGGCTTCGAGGTGCGCAATATACAGCGGCGATAGAGCTCACACGTAATGCAGGGGTAACGACACCGTCTAGGGGGTGTGGTGCGCGCGAAATTCAGCTCTTTCAGGAGTACTTGGTTCACGAGGGTATAGCGATTGTTGTTTATGAATTTCTCACCTTCGGAAAACGCGTTCCGGCTCTGTACGATGGGCGAAAATACGTACTCACTGCAACAGGTAAAATTAATCATACACTCTTTATTCTCTATTACGAGCGTTCTCATCACTATCAACCGATATTAAATCTCGCCGGTGCGCTAGGTAGTCGGGGGTTCTGCACGTAATGTAATTCCAAGTATATTCGAGTACTCGAGCATCGATGTAGCTATCAATGTGCTCGATGTAAATCCACTTATTGCAACGGTAATAGAGACTCTCAGCCTGAGTATTGCGCAGAATGTAATCGTTCGTTCTTTGGTGCTTTTTGTCTCGCTCATCACAAGAGTGAGGGCTCCGCGGGCATCACGTCTCGTAAATATAGACGGTACAGCGTCTGTAACGCATTGAAAATCTGTAGAGACTGCTCGCGTATGATTAAAACCACAGATAAAAAGATGCATGTATGTGGTATATCGTTTTGTGCTACATGCAAACAAACGCGGCCGACTACGCATGCGTGTTTTATAGCACCTCTTAAGAAACCAGAGGCGCAAAAGGAGAAGAAAAAAGACAAGTCTTCCACGAGATTTTTATTTTATGATTTTGAGACGCAGCAACACGCGCAATTGCATGATGATAAATCGACACGAATTCACGAGCCGAATTTATGTGTCGCACAATGCGTATGTATGGCATGTCTGAATATCACAGATATAGAGACAGATTGTGCTAACTGTGGTAAACGTGAATTCGTGTTTATCGATGATCCTGTTGGGGATCTCGTAAAATTGGCATTATCGCAAAAATTTAAAAAGACCATCTGCATCGCCCATAATGCTAGAGGTTTCGACGCACAATTTATTCTACGGTATTTTATCGAGGTGCAAAAAACACAGCTGCCCTCTCTGATTATGAACGGTACGAAGATTGTCTCGATGAAAATTGGCGATGTCGTTTTTCTCGATAGTCTAAACTATTTACCCATGGCTCTTAGCGCTTTACCTAAGGCCTTTGGTTTCGCTGATGAGGTGGCAAAAGGTACATTTCCCCATTTATTCAACACACCGGAATATCAGAATTACTCAGGTCCTCTGCCGGCTTTGCATTTTTACTCACCCGATACCATGTTCTCAGTGGATCGCGAGCGCTTTTTAAAATGGTATGAGGAAGAATCGAGTCGCGTAGATTATAAATTTGATTTTGCGACGCAATTTGTGCAATATTGTCGTACAGATGTTACGGTTTTGAGACGAGCGTGTTTAGCTTTTCGAGAGTTACTTATACGTTGTGGGAGCGTGTGCCCCTTTACAGAAGCATGCACGATAGCATCAGCATGTATGAGAGTATTTCGAAAGAATTTTCTACAGAAAGATCGCATTGCGGTGTTACCACCAGGAGGATATCGCTGGGGCGATAAGCAATCGCGCAAGGCCGTCGTATGGCTCGTATGGCTCGAGCGTGAGCTCAACTGCGTTATCGCTCATGCTGGACGCACGAGAGAGTATCGCCCTCCGGCCGGCCTACCGGCCGTGGACGGTTACTACGTGGATGCGGGGGTCCATCACGTTCTTTAATTTCATGGCTGCTTTTGGCACGGTTGTCCGCGATGTTATCGCGTGAATAGAGATGCTCGAACTAAATTCGGCGATACAATGGATGATCGATACGAGCGTACCATTCTTATTTCCGGGCGAATCAGATCGAAAGGGTACACTCTAACCGAAATATGGGAATGCGATTTTGACAGATTACTCGAGAATAACGAGGAAATGTCGATATACGTGAAAAATCACGCCATGGTCAAGCAGGCGCCTCTCGAGCCACGCGATGCATTCTTTGGCGGTCGAACGGAAAATTTTGTAAGCTTGTACGACGTCGCGAACGGGGAGCAGATACGCTATGTGGATGTTTGCTCGCTGTATCCGTGGGTATGTAAGAATGGAAAATATCCCGTTGGACACCCGAAATTATACGTAGGCGACGAGTGTCGAGAACTCGTAGGACTTGAAAACGATCTAAGTGTCGTCGAGGGTCTCGTGAAGTGTACCGTGCTGGCACCGCGCGATTTGTATATACCCGTACTGCCTGTTCGCATGCATGGGAAACTACTGTTCCCCCTGTGTAGAACGTGCTGTACAGATATGGACACATCCGAGGTTTGTACACACGATGACGCGACTCAGCGAGCGTTTGACGGCACATGGGTCGTGGACGAACTGAGAAAAGCTGTGTCGCTCGGATATAAAGTGACGCGTATCTATGAAATTTGGCAATACGTTGTTACGCAGTATGACGCGACAACGCGACGAGGCGGTCATTTTGCCGAGTACATCGATACATTCCTAAAAATAAAACAGGAGGCGAGTGGTCCGCCAACAGAGTGTAACGATGACGAGGAAGCAATTGAGCGTTTTATAGCATTGTACAAGGAGTCTGAGGGTGTATATCTCGAGCGAAGTGCTTTGCAGCCAAATCCGGGTTTACGTTCACTAGCGAAATTGGCTCTTAATTCATTCTGGGGAAAGTTTGGTCAACGAGAGAATCTCACGAAAACCGTTATCGTCTTCACGCGCGCGGAGTTAATGAATTTACTAACGAGTCCGGAGATTGAGGTGACGGGGATGCTACCGGTTAATCACAAGATTATGTATGTAAACTATGTGAGCAACCGCGATGCTATCCAACCATCACCGACATCAAACGCCGTGATTGCAGCATACACGACGGCACAGGCACGCCTAAAATTATACAGTTATCTTGAGGGGCTCGGGCGACGAATATTGTACTGCGATACGGACTCCTGTATTTACGTGAGCCATCCCGGTGGTAACGAGTATGAGCCGTCAATCGGTCAATTTCTAGGAGATCTTACGGATGAATTAAGTGAATACGGGCCTGGTAGTTATATAACTTCGTTCGTTTCGGGTGGACCAAAATTTTACGCATATCTTGTACGTAAACCCGACGGTACGGTTATTGAAAAATGTAAAGTGAAGGGTATCACGCTAAACTTTGCGAATAGCCGTCACGTAAATTATAACGCATTACGATCTTTCGTGACAGGAGCAAGGAGCGTACCTATTATTTTGAAATTCGACGCTATTCGACGTACGGAATTTCATCATGTAGTAACGCGTAAAGAAACGAAATCATGCGAGCCTGTTAACACGAAGCGAAAACGGCACGGGCTGTACTCTACTGTACCGTATGGCTATTGTGAAATACGCTAATTAGTATAACGCAAAAAGTATATAGTTTTACGGGTGAATTCGCGATATTTAAAAATAATCTTTTTGTCTAATTTCATGTAACATATTTACTGTGTACAATACATTGAAAAAATTGATTTATCATGTATAAAATCGTTATCGGATCGTTCTTTTTGTGCTGCTATTCGTAACAGTAGCTGCTATCTCTCTACCGTTCCCTTTTGTGCTGACTTTCTCATCGTTGATTCCTTTTGTCCCGTCTTTCTTATCGAGTGTTTCCTTTTGTTCTGGCTTTCTAGTGCTACATCCGTGGATATAATATCGTTGTTTAGAATTTGATGATTCGTAAAATTTGTATATAGAGATGTATGCATAGTGAAATAAAAATATTGCTTTATTTGTGAGAAATATAAAAATTATCGTTATTTAATATACATACAGCGTAAACGCCAGCTTATACCGCGGGCCCGCGCCTCATCAGCTAGTGCAGGCGCGCCGCGTCTTATCAGCTCTTCAAGGCCGCGAAAATAGCTGATGCCGCGGGGCCGCCGCCGCCGCCGCCGCAGCCGCAGCCGCGGTATAAGCTTATTTAAGAGTATGCTGATTGATTTTGATAGACACTCATCGATATGGATACACGTTGGAAACATCCGTGGACAGCTGTGATAAGCGGTCCTACGGGGTGTGGTAAAACATATTTTGTAAAAAAATTCTTTAAATACATGCGCGAAATGACGGATGTCCCGTTCGAGCGTATACTTTTTTATTACTCAGAGTGGCAGTCCGGGTATTCAGAGTACGGTGATAAAATCGAATTTCGCGAGGGCTTACCGCAAGCAGTAGACTACTCGAATGACGCAAGGCCTAAACTTGTGGTCATTGACGATCTAATGCGCGAGGCATCCAACAATACTGTGGTCGATCTTTTCACCAAGGGTAGCCATCATAAAAATCTTAGTGTCATTTTCATCACGCAAAATCTCTTCCATCAGGGTCACGGGCAGCGCGATATCTCCTTAAACGCTAATTATATCGTTGTCTTCAAAAATCCGCGAGATCGCGCGCAAATTCAACACCTAGCCCGACAGGTATGTCCCGAGAATCCACGATTTTTGCAGGAAGTATATTTCGATGCAACAGCCGTACCGCACGGCTATCTATTATTCGACTTGAAACAATCGACGCCTGATAATTGTCGATTTCGCGCCTGTATATTTCCCGATGACCAATACCATTACGTTTACGTGCCTCAAAAAGCAATAAAAGTTCGCGATGCGTCGCGCGATGTACCAGTAATGCGCTTGTAATGGCGTTGCGCGGACCTCTCGATAAAAAGCAAATAATTATATTGCAAGCGTTGTGTTATCTGAAGGAAGAGCAACGACGTGCAATTTTGCGCAAAGCAGATGTAGCGCTTGTACGCTGTATATGCGAGTGTGCTCTTAACGTTTTACAGGAAAACGTGAGTCTGAACAACGTGCAAAAGAATCATCTTCGGAGGCACGCGACAATTCTTCGACGACTAGCCGCCAAAAGGGGAAATTGGAGCGGTAAGAGGAAGATCATCGTCGAGCACTGTGTCGGATTTCTCAAGTTGCTTCTTGCGCCTGTCTTGGCTTACGCGAGACATGGAGTATGCCAGAAAGATGGTACTTATTCCTCATGATAACATACATCGTCTCGCTGGACTCGCCACTACTGCCGCTGCTACTACTACTACTACTACTACTAGTGCAGACCCGTTGCCTTCCGTACAGACTACCGGTACGCCATTATCGCGCCTCGACTCTGAGCTGAGTGAAATTCTAAACTCTCACTCGTACAAGAGCGAGAGAGAGAAGTGGATAGCGTACCAACAGGTTTTACAGCGTTATCTTCACATGGTCGAGTACGATAATGCCGTACCGAATATTTCATCAAAACGAAAAGTAGCAATACTCGATAGCCACGAGAATAAATCCGACGACGATTTAATGAACAAAGCTAAATCGCGGCTCAATGACACACTTATTATCGATAGCGTACCAAAAAAATTTAAATCTAAAGCAATATCGTTGCTTCGCAATTTGCATCGCAGCGCCGTTGGTAAAAAAATGACATGGGACCGTAACGGCGTTGTTTCCATAGACGGCAGAAGAATTTCAAATTCCAATATCGTTGATCTTGTTAACGATGCTATGCGTGCTAGAAAACGCGAGAAACCCATCGGACGATCTCACTTTGCCAAACTCCTGCGAGCGATACAGATGCCCCGTGAATTTATCGGTAATCCCGCGTTACTACACGAGCCTACACCTACATCATCTTCGACACCACAGCGGCGTCTTATTTTACCGCGCGAAAACGATAGTAGCAGCAGCAGCAGCAGCAGCAACGGTAGCAACAACAACAACAACGACGACGAGGCCGAGACCGCACACTCAAACAGAGATTTAATGCTTACGGCTGAAAACGACATCGTCGAGGGGGAGGAGGGGAATGAAGAAGAGGATGAACAATTGCAAAACTTTGCACAAGTAGAATATCGACCACCCACACAGTTAGAAAAGAAAAAGAAAAAGAATCCATTTAACTGGTCATCGCTAAAATTATGAAAATTCTTCAAAAAATCTATTATGACACCGCTCATCCTGCTTCCTATTCTCGAGCAAAAAATTTGGCCCAGGTGGATCGTAGAGTAGCGCGAAAAAATGTTTTACCATGGCTCGAGACACAGGATTCATATAACATGCATCGCCTCGTACGACGACGATTTCCCCGTCGTACGTACAGTGTGAGTAATATAGACGATGTATGGGAGGCTGATTTAGCTGATCTTCGCTCGATAGCCACGTACAACGATGGGTACGCGTATCTGCTTGTTGTTATTGATGTGTTGAGCAAATACGCGTGGGTCGAGGCTTTGCGTGACAAAACGAATGCAAACGTGGCCCGCGGTCTCACACGCATACTCGCGCGCAGTAACAATCGTCGCCCGCAACAATTGCAAACTGATCGAGGCAAAGAATTTATCGGCGCACCGTTTCAGCAAATTCTCAAGAAAAAGAATATCGATTTTCGCGCTGCTCGTAACCCTGATATAAAAGCCGCGATTGCCGAACGCTTTAATCGAACAATAAAAGAGCGAATGTGGCGCTACTTTACATACACGCGAAATAAGCGTTACATCGATGTTTTACAAAAATTTTTATATGCTTATAATCACACTAGACACAGCGGAACGCGTATTTCTCCGAGCGAAGTAACCCTCGAAAATGCCTCTATAGCCCGAGACAATTTAGCACGGCGTTACGAGCGTAACGCGAAAAAAATTAAAAAGCCTAAATACAGCATCGGTGACTTGGTACGTATCAGTACAGCTAAAGCAGCTTTCGTGAAAGGATATGAGCGTGGTTGGAGTAATGAATTATTCAAGATTCAACGAATATCGGTGAATCGAGAGCCATTCGTGTATATTTTACACGATCTGAATAACGAGACTATCGACGGTATTTCCTACGAAGCAGAATTATCACGAGTACGAGTGCCTCCGTCATCTGAGAAGACGAAAGAGAAGAAGAGGACAAAGAAGAAGAAGAAGAAGAAGAACGCTCGGGATCATCGTCCGTGATAAATATGAGCTCCAAGGATAGCTCTTTCTTTGTCGTACTACCGAGCAACAGTAGTATGCAGTATTTTCCGGATAATACGACGACGAAATTTATTACAAAACTACCGCGTCAGATACGCCTGCACGGAGAATGGGCTGTTTCTCTTGTGGGAATTGCTTATCCGATGACTCTTTTACATGTTCCTACTGTAGAAAATCTCGTAACTTTTGAAGATGGTGATTATGATTTATCGGGTTTAACTCTTTTAACACGGAGGAGCACTGATAGAGACCAAGTAGCACCTGGTGTATATCGCTCTATAGACGCTCTTTTGGAGAGTATAAATCAGCTACCTCACGTGGCTGATCATTTGCGCTTTAAATCGCTTCCGAGCGGGCAGGTCGAAGTGGCACGCATATGCGACGATCTACGCTACCACGACTTTCGCGTATCGCCCGCTATCGCAAGGCTACTAGGTTTCTCAGAAGAGGCTTGTAGCCCCATAATGATAGAACCGCATTGCGAATACACAGGGTCGAGGCCTGCATCTCTCACCAGTGCTATACCGGGCAGCATGTTTTTATACACAGATATCTGCGAGAGCTATATTACAGGCGATGTACAAACACCCCTCTTACGAGTTGTTCCCATTGATACTGATGACTGTCCGTATGGTTCGATAAAAATTAGATCGTTTTCAACGCCACGATATATACCTCTCTTGCGCAATAATTTACACACTATCGAGATCGATATAAGAGACGAATTTGGGGATCCTATACCATTCGAGCAGGGAACGTTGACTGTGACACTACATTTCAAAAGGTCCCACGATTGATTTCACCACTATGGATGATATTGACAGCGTGCAGCACGGATGGGGTCGTCGCGGGTACGGTGGTATTAGCCATGTTTATATCGGAACACCTATCAGCAAGAACACGGTATCGGTAGCTTTCTCGGGGGCCTGTTTCGTCGAGTGTTACCGCTTTTAAAGAAGGGCGCTAAAGCAGTTGGAAAAGAGGCGTTGCGTGCTGGTGTAAACGTAGCCGGTGATATCCTCGATAGAAATATAGCTGTGAAAGATGCTATTCGCGAGAGAGCGCGAAAATCAGGCAGTAATCTCAAACGCAAAGCCTCTGAAAAAATTGACACTCTCATGCGGGGGTCTGGTTATAAAAAGCGCAAAATTTCACGTACTCCTCATTCATCGAACGAACGTAAACCACGACGTACCTCTCGTAAAAATAAAAGTGTAATAAAGAGAAAAACAATAAAGAAGAAGAAGAATAATAAAAACAATAAGAAGAAGAAGACTCGTCAACGAACAGTTGCAGATATTTTTGGATAGCTGAAACAAGATGGCTTTTCTACATGCGCACTCGTGCGAGTGTCTTAAATCGGAACTTGAATTATTTTCACTCCCACCGACGCAAACTACTATCGAAGGCTCCAATTGGGTGTATTACAAACCAATATCTTCGCTAACAGATGATTCACCGATTGAATTTGTTATCCCCGGACAGGGTGATGAGTATATCGATCTCGCGCATACTATGCTTAGTCTGAGAGTGAAAATAACATCTCCTACCGTTACGGAAATTGCCGCGGGCACATCGCCGAAAGTAAGTGCCGGCCCTGTAAACAACCTCTTGCATTCTATGTTTAATCAGGTGGATGTATACCTGAATCAAAAATTAGTTTCACCTCCAAATAATGCCTACGCTTATCGAGCGTACATAGAAACACTTTTGAATTACGGTCCAGCAGCAAAAAATTCGCATCTCACGAGCGTTCTCTGGTACGACGATACACCTGGAAAAATGGATGATATAACATCGGAAAATACGGGGCTTGTGAAGAGAAAACAATTTTTAAATGTCGAAAAAACTGTAGACTTGCTCGGTCATCTGCATTGCGATATATTCAATCAGGAGCGGTTCCTATTAAACGGTGTCGAGATGCGTCTACGGTTGGTTCCGTCTAGAGATTCATTTTGTCTTGTGGGCGACACAAAGAATGGTCAATTCGGCTTAAAGATTCTCGAGGCATCGCTTCTCGTTCGTAGAACAAAAATAGCTCCTGGTGTGCTGCTCTCACATGCTAGAACTCTGGCAAAATCTACGGCTAAATATCCTCTTACGAGAGTCGAAGTAAAAGCCGTTTCAATACACTCGGGTGTTCATGGAGAGACTATCGATAATATCGTGTTAGGTCAGCTGCCGAAGCGTATAATTATCGGTTTTGTCGATAACAAAGCGTTTAACGGTGACTTCAGTATGAATCCGTTCAATTTCCAAAATTACAAGATAAATTATCTCTCGTTGTATGTAGATGGTGCTCAAATACCTTCGAAACCGTTACAACCTGATTTCACGAAAAATCATCTATATGTGGATGCTTTTCAAACGTTGTTTTCGGGAACTGGAATACATTTCTTGAACGACGGTAATTCGATCGATCGCGATAATTATCGCGATGGATACTGTCTGTTTGCTTTTGATTTGACGCCCGATCTTTCGGCGAACAGCAATACACATTGGAATTTAATAAAGCACGGTAGTGTGAGAATAGAGGTACGATTTGAGGATGCGCTTGCTTCAACGATAAATTGTGTAGTCTACGCGGAATATGATAATGTCCTTGAAATTGATGCCTCTCGGCAGGTAATGGTGGATTTTACCGGATAAGCGAAAAATGTGTTGATGTCGGCATAAAATTATTTCGTGTTAAGACACGTAGAAGCGTGTCCGCGAGTAACTAATCAGTCGAACTCAGTCATCTGTACGGATTAGACGCGAAAATGGATATCGTCGTGGATATACAGGGAATGCGTGGTAAAGACTCGGAATTTATTCCGAAAGAAATTGCCGTGGTAGCAGTGGATAGACCGTACTCTGCTCATTGGATCGTTGCACCGCCGTGTCACTTTGCCGAATTACCACAGCAATCGAGAAGCCAGAATAATTTTCTCTCGAAATATTTTCACGGTATGGAGTGGTACGAGGGCGATGTGAGCTGTAAACAAGTATACGCTAACTTGCGTGAAATTTCGCGAAAATCAAGACGCATCTATACGCGCGGACACGAGAAGGCTATACTTCTTTGCGATATCACGAGTCGTGAAATTTCCAACCTGGAGGATGAGGAGGGCGCCCCATCGTACACATTTATGCCGAAATCTTTGCGAAAATGCTTCAGACACGCTATGATAAACGATACAGCGTCTTCGCATTGTGCAATGCGCCAGGCTTTCCAAATAAAAAATTGGCTTCGCGAGCATCCATTTAAAGGAGAATCATACATGGATGTTTGGTCAGCAGACGAAGAGGAAGAGAATAAAAAAGAGGAGAAATTTTCATCATGTGGTCGTGATACGATCGACGACGCTGTGAAATAAATTTTGCATATATATACGTCTTTCAAAGCGTATCGGTCATCATTTAATCATTGACTATGTGTTCAGCATGAACACTAGACAAATCTCCGAGAGTCTGCAGTATCTACCACTTTCAACCGTTGGCGTATACCCGGCTGACAGAATTCCTCGTGTATGGTCGTTACCAGCCGGACTCGTAGTTAACACGGATAACCACGACGGACCTGGAGAGCATTGGATCGCAATGTACGTTAACCATCATGGAAAAGGAATGTACTTTGATAGCTACGGGCTACCACCGGTTATACCTCAACATCTTGCCCGACTACGAAGAAACTGCAAGTTCTATCGGTACGGCCTCAAGCAGCTACAGAGTAATACGTCGGATGTGTGTGGACAATTTTGCATCGTATTCCTACACCTTATGTCGTGCGGCTTCACCATGTCGCGATTTAATAATCTCTTTAGCGATAATGTTACGAAAAACGACAGATTAGTGCGTGAATATTACAATGCTTTTGCCTCTCGACGATCAGACAGTGATAAAAATAAATTTAACGGCAGAGGAGTCTCCGTGCGAAGATTACCGTGTTTGCAGGGATGTTGCATACGGCGGTAAATATCTGTAAAGTGATTTAAATAAAATATTGATTAATTAAAAACAAATACATCGGTTTACTGTGTCTCTTCTTTTATAGTTATATATAAATTATAATATAATATAATCGAGGTCTCTCGCGGCACTGTATCATATTCCGCGTCTTTTACTGCAGAGCATTCGCTTCACGAGAAGCACAGCGCAAAGCGGTACACACGTGCAAAACTGCTGACATTGCATTCAAAGCGCTGCACACCTAGGTATGACTCAGAGGAGGGGTTTGTTATCTTCAAACACTGTGGTCACCGCCAGCCTCATCCGGAGCATTCAGTCTGTCTTTAGCAGTGCACGTCGCGAGTTTAAATAGAAAAAATGTATCCGCGATACGACAACTTCGCGCTAGCCGCGGCTTTTGTGTTTCGGGTGGTTTGCGGTGCGTGGGATAACGCGATATTCCTGCGCACTGAATTAATGTGCGCTGCGTGGCTAAGGTTAGAGGACGATTTGGAGCGGTTATATATTGACGGATTTGTGGACAGGAGTGCTTTTAAATTTGAGGAGTTGTGTGTGGGAGCCTCATGTGTCGTTGTGCGGCATCAAAGGGCTCTGCGCGGTGAGATCGTAAACATGGACGATGACGGGTACTGCGAGGTGCTGCTTGTCGATATCGATGAATCGGTATACGTCGATTGGCAGCAGCTATATCATCCCGAGCCACTGATTAGCGAGTTACCTGTGTTGCTCGTGAAGTGTACGATATTCGGCCTCGATCATTTAATTGACGAGGACGGCTATCTAGATCGGATCGATGTAACGCGCGGTAACGATACGCTGATCGGAGTACGTATGCCCACCCCTGCCGATGCCCACGCTCCATGGGTGCGGGTAATTCGTATTACCAGGGCACGTAGTTGCGGCTTTTGATGCGTGGGTGGGCGTGTGCGTGCGTGACTGAGTGAGTGAGTAAGCGAGTGAGTGAGTGAGTGAGTGCGTGAGAGAGAGAGAGAGAGAAAGAGAGAGAGAGAGAGAGAGAGAGAGAGAGAGAGAGAAGAGAGAGAGAGAGAGAGAGAGAGAGAGAGAGAGAGAGAGAGAGAGATAGTGCATATGTGTGTGTCCTGGACTGAATATTGTGCCCGTCACCCTGGAGAGTCGTCGCGGATGCCGCCAACACAAGGGTGAGTTGAAAATTTTATTCCAAGTATGTGTACACCTTTGCTCTATCCTACTCTTATCTCTACTCTTCCTTGTTCACCAAGGTACCCACACCACCTCACTTTACCATCTCCATGTTACCGGCACTGGTCAAGCAGAGCGGGTAGCGCGGCGGTGGAAAAGTGAGGTGGTGGGGGTAGCCGCGTGGTGGGGGAAGGAGTGGGGATAGGAGTGGGATGGAGCAAAGGTGTACACATACTACTAATATGTACTGTTTTGAGGGAACACTCCTTGTCTTATGGTTTTAACACAGAGAGAGGGGAAAGCCGGCATCGGCTCGGGTGCGACCTGAAAGCGTAGAGCGACATGTTCCTTCGCCGGCAACTGCTACCGTAGCCTCGAGTCGTCTTTGCCATGGCTCCAATGAATTATCTTTTCTTATTTTATCCTATTTTAACTCTGGCTATCTGTATGATGTTATTGCTTAATTCTTATATCGAACTCGCGTTTAGATGTTTTATTCCCTTTAAATGATCGATTTATCTATTAGATATATATATATACTCCGTAGTCTTAATATTTACTTCGTAAAAAGTCCAAATCTTTGCTACAATTGTGTTTCCATTGTTATTTGTCTATTCAGAAATTTTGAACGCTGCCTTTTGAGCATTTGGTGTTCTGATGTCAAAAACAAAATCCATTTTTCTCTCAATACCATTAATAAGACATATGACTTCGTGTAATATTGAATATCAATTTTCTTGTTTATTGCATCATTCGTTGTGGCATATAAGAACTTCCGAAGCAACGAAGACGTTGCCACGGCAGTTGATCTACCTTCGCGACATAGATAGGGTACATGACAGAGGGAAGGAAGCGAGCACCCGACAGTCGCTAACAGAGCATGCGGGCATGAATCAACCAAAGACTTCAGTGACACGCGCCGCCAATGATATCCACAGGCCATAGAGGAAAAACTCTTGATACGAGGCTCAGGTCCCTCCATGCTGACCGTTCGAGTAGGGCAGTGGCCTACCAACTCTTAGTTTTTCGTTGTCAGGTACAGTGGTGAACCTGGCCGTCCATTCCTGGCGCGCACCTGCCTCGGTGTGGCTGCAGGTCTCACCCCTCCCGCCGTCATTATACCTGTATAATCTCTGGCAACTATAGGGCCCGACCACAGTGCAGGTTTATGATCTTCTTTAAAAGAAAGAAAGATATTGGAGCATGGTTACGTCAGGACGTAACACCTCCCCCCTTAAAACGATCATTAGGAGAATCCTAATAATCGAAATAACGAACATGCAATTACTTCCTTTCGTTTTTTAGAATTAGTAAATATTATTATGTTTTCAGTGTAGTGAATTGGAATTTATGATTGGTGACAGATTACGTTGTCTCTTTTTTTTTCCAAAGATTTGATTGAATTTACTCGTAGCAAAGAGATGGTAGGCATGTGTATTTATATGTATACAGTTTTCTTACTACTAATATGCGTAGTCTGTCTTGAATACAATTATTGATTAATTACGCACTCGTAGAGATCTATTTCCCGGAATGTTTTCCTTTTAGGTTAAATTAATGCATTATTTCCATTACTGGACTACTTGGGTCTGTTTCAGGTTTCTTATTTACGTACTTATTCGTTACTAAGATACTTTTGTGTTATACGTCCTTTCCTAAATTTACTTACTTCCTTTAGTGGTAGTGCGATTATATTTTCAAATTCCTCGATATAATATTTTTCTTTCTCAGGCACTTGATGTGGTTAACTGCATTCTAATGGTGCCGATGTATTGCTAAATGTACTGTAACGGAATGCCATTACGGCGATCCGCTACTACAATAAAACCTTAATACCACCCACACATCCAGCGTACACGAACAGAAAAACATCGGCTGAACCAGGATAACGTAGCACAAAAGTAGGTACACACGGTCAACCGCAAGTACCCACCCTAAAACAGCATGGCGTCAGACACAGGCCCCACCTAAATAAAATAAGACTACTATCAAAACAAACACAGCTCGCAAGAAGCTCGCACCAGTAAGACGAGGGGCAGGCCAAAACATCAAAACCACACACTACAGACCGGATCCCAGCGTAGTACCCCCCGCCCCACTAGGAAGCAGGCGGAACAATGCGTAACAACGAACGCCTTACCGTACTAAGAAGGCATAGTCAGCTTCACCCTTTAAACCAACCATACCACACCGACGCAATGCGCCGAGAACGCCACGATACGGTGAAATTACAAAAGAATTAGTTGAACTCTTGAAATTCCACAAATTTTCAAGAGTGAACGACAAGGGGATTCCACATGAAACCTCACCACATACCCCCACTCAAGGATCAAATATTAATAACGAAATAAAGACATAAAACAAACCGAAATACTACAAAAAACAATTAACAAATTAAGACTAGGGCAGGCCCTACCCGGACAAACCCTCAAAGGGGAGAACAACATAAAAATCTAGGAAGAACATCTAAAAAACACATTATCAAACACCAAATTCGCAATAATTAAGCAATCCTAGCAAATTTCGAACCAGAAATTAGACAGGGAAAAACATACAAAGAATAAGTAAAACCACACATAACAATTAGTAAAAACATTAATCAAACGGTAAAAAACTCTCAGGAAAAGTTTGAACCTCCTGCGGGTGGAAATTTAACACAGACCAACAAAATTCAACCTCGCTAGAACCGCGGTTCAAACTCAGAAAAAGACAAAGCCCGGCTAAATATAGAAATAACGGTACACCGATACATCACCCCGCACCTCCTTCACCTAGTGATTGAAGGGCGACAAACATCACGTGACATACCCAAAAACACCCCCTCGGGGTCTATCCACTACACTATATAAACCACGACCGGACAAGCCTCGGGGCTCTTGTTGAAAATCTGTTCTTCAAGACGAAGTGCTGCCCGACAGCCATCATAAATTCATTTTTAATTCAGAATGTAACGAAAACAGCGTTCTTTCGATCAATCGATTCCCCTGCATTGCGCTTGGCCGTCGTTTGACCGAACAAAACTATACCGATAAGAACTAACCGTTTGGGAAATATCATGGTAGTAAACAGTATTCTTTTGCTCAACTGATTCCCTGGCATTGCGTCTTGGCCGTCGGTTGAGTGAACGAATTAATTAGGATACTCTGCGAGGAAAGGGCTCCCCTGCATTGCGCCTTGGCCGCCCCCAATCGCAGCGTTAGGGCACTCTGTCTTTAGCGTGTCCCCACGCATAGCGCCGTGGCTACATGTCTTTTGCAGAGTGAAGAAGCACGTGTGTCTCCAGGTTAAGAGAGTGGCATCCCGACTTGTTGCACCACGCGCAATCGACTCGTAGGGTGTACCTGCGTGGGTGGGCCCACGTCAGGGCCAGCACCAACTACCACCTGCTACGAACGGATACCTCGGCCAATCTCACTAATTAACTTACTAAATTGTAAAGCTCTTAAAGGCGCAATAATGTGGCTTAATTAAGTGCGACTAAAGGTTTCAGTATCCGGGGTACAGGAAGAGCTAGTTGGTCATAGCTGCGAACCCGGTGTCTTTTGCGAACAGCGAGCTATAGCTAGGGACCCAAACAATAACAAAGACGAGTAAAGATAGGTAGGTAAAATCACACCACCTCCCCACACGACACTCGCGTTCCTACTATCCTACTACAAGTGATATCTCATCACTTTACGAATAATAGCATCAAAACGCAAAAGGAACCGGAGATTTATTATTCCATTTACGTAGTATTAGAAAAATCGCGTATCAGCAAACGCGACAACCCCTAAACAGATAAATTGAATGTTAAGCTCCGTACAAGTGATATCTCATCCCTTTACGGATTATAGCGTCAAAACCCAAAGCACCGGAAGCAATTCCGCATACGTAGATCTAAGAACAGCGCGTCTTAGCAAACGCGATAACCTCTAAACAGAGAAATTGAGTGTTAAGCTCCGTAAAGGTGATATCTTATCTTTTTACGAATGATAGAGTCAGACCCCGAAATACCGGAAGCAACTCCGCATACGTAGATTAAAAGTAAAACTCACGCAAGCGAACGTAAAAAACCGTACGAACGACCAGATCGTCCTACGAACGTCTTTCCATCCTCTATCTAAACTAACAATCAATCAGACATTTATCAAACAATCAAGTGCCTTCAGTACCATAAAGAAAAAAGGAATTACCCAATCAATAAAAAGACCAATGATGAAAGGGTAACAAACCGCATGTCCTTCACGGACAAATGCGACGCAACAAAAACCTAAACTGAGGTCTCACAAACAACAACAATAAAAATACTAATAACAACCTAATAGATTGATTACAAATCCATAAAACCACCGACACTTCTCATTCCATCCAGCCCAAAGCACGAACTGGTTTCGAGCAAGCTCCACTCTCCATACGATCTAGGACGATATCGCGCAAAATAAAATTATAAGACTACGCGATTTCACGACACCGCCGAACAGACGCGCATCGTAGCGAAAAGCAATAGTGGACAAAAATCGCGAAACGTTTCAGTACATATATAATTTTTATCATACGTTTTTGATGCATCGTTGTTAGTGAAGCTCTTGAAGTTCTTGGAGTTATTGAAGTTCGTAAAGTTATAAGAATGTTTGAAGTTCTAGTAGTTATTGAAGTTCTTTTAAGTTATTGGAGCTCAGAAATTCTCGAAGTTCTTGAAGTTTTGAAATTTGTTGAAGTTCTTTGCGATATCGAAGCTCTGAAGTTCGTGAAGTTGTAGAATTTCTTCGGATGATTGCAGTTTTACAGTTCTTGAAAGTTTTCCATTGTCTCAGTGGATTGGTCATGTATAGTTTTTTTATATGGTCCGAGATAGGTGCAAATTTTTTTTTTTCCTTCCTGGTACCGCAGGAGTGTGTAAGTGGTGAACTGTTTGCAGTTCTAGAAGTTCTTAAAGTCCTTCAAAGTTATTACAGCTTCGAAATTCTCGAAGTTCTTGAAGTTTCGAAATTCTCGGAGTTATTGAATATCGGAAGATATTGAAGTTCTGGGTGTTCTCGAAGTTCTTAAAATTTTTTCGAAATTTCGATGTTCTCGAAGTTTTTGAGGATCTTGGAAATCATAGGGTTCTCAATGTTTTAAGCACGTATGCTGATTTTGAGGATGACCAGTATGGATCTTGCCCATCTGGTATTGAATGGTGTCGTCTATTCACGTAGGTGGTTGCTTCCTCATAGTTAACGGAGGAGGAGTCTTTGCCCATCCAAAATGACAGCAGCTACATCGTTCCACTCAGGGGGCACGTAGACAACTTGTTGTAATACCTAGTACTGATCAGTGCATATTTGAGTTAATGACTTGCAGAATCTTATTTCCAGTTAATAGCTCACCATTTTTCTAGGGAACATAAAATTTGGATTAATATGTGATACAGTATTATTTTTCCTGCAAAAACGTATGCTATTTGCATGCGTGGGTGTGCAGGTTTTATTAATCATACTGATAGATGCAAAAATATATATGTATCAGGGGTACAAATTGAAAATGCGGGTTTGATAACAGATGGCGTTACTAACGCTATACGCATCAGGCAGTACTGTGACTATGTTCATGTCAAAGCTACGTCTTATAGCTTTAATTTTCAGTATGTGTCAATTTGTCGCAGTGTCAAATTCATAGTTTTTTTGAGCTCTCAATATGTCGAGTTTCGTGCCAACAAAACAGCATTTGCGGGAAGTTTTAATTTACTTCTTTAATTTGAAGAAAAGTGCTGCTGAAGCACATCGATTGGTCTCCGAGGCTTATCCGAGTCATGTTCCATCGGTTTCTTATCCGAGTCATGTTCCATCGGTTTCAACGTGCGAGAGATGGTTTGTGCGGTTTAGAAGTGGTGATTTTGACGTTGAGGACAAAGAGCGGCCGGGCCAAGTGAAAAAGTTTGAGAATGCTGAATTGGAGGCAATACTCAATGAAGACTCGTGTCAAACTCAACAAGAGCTCGCAGATTCATTGGGAGTGACACAACAAGCCATTTCCCATCGTATAAAAGCCCTCGGAATGATCCAAAAGCAAGGACATTGGGTGCCGTATGAGCTGAAGCCGAGAGACGTCGAGCGCCGTTTTTTTGCATGCGAACTGCTGCTCGAACGGCAAAAACGGAAGGGTTTTTTGCATCGCATTGTCACTGGTGATGAAAAGTGGATCCATTACGATAACCCGAAGCGCAAAAAATCATATGGTTACCCCGGCCATGCATCATCATCGACGGCCAAACCAAATATTCACGGCGCCAAGCTCATGCTCTGTATTTGGTGGGACCAGCTGGGTGTGGTGTATTATGAGCTATTGAAATCGAACGAAACCATCACAGGAGCACTATACCGAACTCAATTGATGCGTTTGAGCCGCACACCCAAAGAAAAACGGCCACAATACGAGCAAAGACACGACAAAGTAATTTTGCAACATGACAACGCTCGGCCACATGTTGCAGCGCCGGTCAAAACATACCTACAAACGCTGAAATGGGAAGTCTTACCCCACCCGCCGTATAGCCCAGATATTGCTCCTTCCGATTACCACCTTTTCCGATCGATGACACATGGCCTAGCTGACCAGCGCTTCCATTCTTACGAAGAAGCCCAAAAATGGGTCGATGACTGGATAGCAGCCAAGCCGGCCGAATTTTTTCGCGACGGTATCCGTAAATTGCCAGAAAGATGGGAAAAAGTTGTGGCTAGCGATGGACAATACTTTGAATAATTCATTTGTTACCATTTTTTCAGAATAAACGTTCAAAAATAGAAAAAAATCCCGCATTTTCAATTTGTACTCCTGATATGTTTTCGTTTCTTTCTTTTTTTTTCTATTAATTTTATTTAGAAACGAGTACAGTTATGGATGAGGAGGATAGATTTTATGTTCTTGACCAGGGGGTTGGGGGTCTAGAGAGATCATTTTTTTCAACGGGAGATGGTGGTGGGGTGGTAGAACTACGAGGCAGTGGGCTAGACGTGGTCAGAGACCTACCTGGGTATTGAGTGGGTGGGGAGATCCCCAAAGTCATGTGCAGGTAGCGACAACTTGGGTACCAAAAAGCATGCTGATCCAAGTATCGTCTTTAATTTCCCAATTTCCCATCAATAGTCCACAATGAAAACACATTACTTTGTCTTCTTTTCCCAAAAAGAAAAATCCGGCGGAACCAATTCATATAGGATCTAATGCGTAGATTTTGGGCCAAAAGGTGAAACTTTCTAATCGTTTTCTATAATTTTCAAAAACTGGACACGATGGGGTCATTGAACTTCTTATCGGAGGTCTGTCGTCGTGACAATCAGGGGTCGCGTTGACGCTTACTTCCAATCGAGAGTCGAAACGTTCCTTATTGCAAGGAAAAGGACTCTTTCGTGGGTCCGTCCTGATGGGTACGTTTCCGCAGGGAATACCTCGTACAAATCGCCACTGTACTTGCCATCTATAGTGATGCTTCATAGGGATATCGCCTACTTCCCAATTTTTAATAATCACCCTACAGTCAAAGCAACTAACTTCGTCCTCTATTCCATTATAATAATACTCTGCCGCAGTTAGTTCTGCGGGGTCTAAAAATGTAACTCGCCAATTGTGATAGCTATCTAAACGGATTTGTTCAAACAAATATTTTCCACGTGGCCCTTTCGTTGACATGATTAAGGTATGAATATACGCAAGATTCGCAATTTATAGTTTAAGAGTGGGAAACGTTATTATTATTATTATTATTATTATTATTATTATTATTATTATTATTATTATTATTATTATTATTATTATTATTATTATTATTATTATTATTATTATTATTATTATTATTATTATTATTATTATTATTATTATTATTATTATTATTATTATTATTATTATTATTATTATTATTATTATTATTATTATTATTATTATTATTATTATTATTATTATTATTATTATTATTATTATTATTATTATTATTATTATTATTATTATTATTATTATTATTATTATTATTATTATTATTATTATTATTATTATTATTATTATTATTATTATTATTATTATTATTATTATTATTATTATTATTATTATTATTATTATTATTATTATTATTATTATTATTATTATTATTATTATTATTATTATTATTATTATTATTATTATTATTATTATTATTATTATTATTATTATTATTATTATTATTATTATTATTATTATTATTATTATTATTATTATTATTATTATTATTATTATTATTATTATTATTATTATTATTATTATTATTATTATTATTATTATTATTATTATTATTATTATTATTATTATTATTATTATTATTATTATTATTATTATTATTATTATTATTATTATTATTATTATTATTATTATTATTATTATTATTATTATTATTATTATTATTATTATTATTATTATTATTATTATTATTATTATTATTATTATTATTATTATTATTATTATTATTATTATTATTATTATTATTATTATTATTATTATTATTATTATTATTATTATTATTATTATTATTATTATTATTATTATTATTATTATTATTATTATTATTATTATTATTATTATTATTATTATTATTATTATTATTATTATTATTATTATTATTATTATTATTATTATTATTATTATTATTATTATTATTATTATTATTATTATTATTATTATTATTATTATTATTATTATTATTATTATTATTATTATTGTTATTATTATTATTATTATTATTATTATTATTATTATTATTATTATTATTATTATTATTATTATTATTATTATTATTATTATTATTATTATTATTATTATTATTATTATTATTATTATTATTATTATTATTATTATTATTATTATTATTATTATTATTATTATTATTATTATTATTATTATTATTATTATTATTATTATTATTATTATTATTATTATTATTATTATTATTATTATTATTATTATTATTGCAACTGTCGCTGTAAATATTAGTCTATACAAAAAAAAATTTCAATATTTAATTATGAGTATTGAATTATCTATTGATTCCCACGAGACTAGGGTATCTCTTATGTCGCAACTATTTTTATGACAGGATTATCGTTACTGTCATCATATTATAGTTAATACTATCTATCAAAATGTATTGATGTGTAAACATCTTTAGCGGCGGTATGGGTCTAAATTGGAGCAAATGAAACGGAAGTATGTAAGGGGAAGTGCCCTATCTATCTATGCGCAATACCCTAGTGCGTAGCTACTTAAGCGCTCGCGGTACGGCATAGAATTAGAATGCGATTAAGTGTCGGTAGAATAAATCGCCAGAGAAATTAGTGACCCACATAGTAGATTTGTGACGTGTACAAAGCCTAGCCACGTTTCGGCCACTGCTTCCCCTAGCGGACTGAGAATCAGCTGTTAGTTTTAGCGTCGTTAAACGTATTGAGAACGTGTGAATAATTGTATAAGATTGTTTGATATATATATATATTACATATATATTATATATCGCATACATATTCAAATATAAGTTTATATACTGAATTTAATTCTTTGAAGTGAAATAACATACTGCCAGTAAGTAAACTGAAAATATTTTTACTAAAAATATATACCACGTCGATTAGTTATACTATTAAAATATTTTGAGGTTGTGAACCGTTTTCATGAAAAATATCTCTCAAATAAGAAACTAAAAATAATTATTTTCAATTAATTTTTAAATATTTAATTAAAAAACTTTCTCATTAAAATCAATTTATTTAACTGAAAAATGTAATTGTTTAAAACACATTGTTCACCTATACGCTTAGTATGGCATTTTTGTGTTGTAAACCACTTCTATGAAAGATAACAATTTCAAACAGATTCATTGAAAGTTCATTAATGATATACAAATTCATTACAAAAAACTGAAATTTAATATTTTTAACTGATTTTTGAAACTGAAAAATAAAAATTTTAACTGATTATTGACTATCCTCATACAAAAAAATCAACTTTTCCAAATAAATTAATGATTTGTCAAGGTTAATTATTTTACAATGGGAATAATGATATCAACAAATTGAAAAATAATTTGATGTAAATCATTCAAAAAATGACATCTTGGCTTCATATATAAATAAAAATTTTGAAAAAATAAATTTTTTTTTTAAATTATATATTTAATTTGCAATAAAATAAAATTGAAAAATAATCATAATGATGTCGTTATAATTTTCTAAGTGAACAATTTGTTAATTTCAGAAATGGCTAAAAATTCAGCAGAATACATGAGAATGTACAGGAAACGAAAACGTGAAGAGAAGTTGGCAGCAGGACGAGTGGAGCAGCGAAATATTGCTCGCACTAACACTCAACGTACGCGAGATTTTAGAGCACGTGTTGCCAATTCAATTCTTAATTCTGCACCATCAACAAGTAGATTGGATAACATCAGAAGTATCGTTGATCATGCAACTTTAAGACCAGCGACATCGGCATTTCATGTGGGCCCATCGGCTTCAACAACAGCAGACGGCAACCCTGTGGAAAGAGAAGCAACATCGGATATAGGTGAAGCACAGGATGCTGCATGTGATGAAGATGAAGAACAACAAGCAGTTAATTATTTTGAATATACAAAGCATGCCAAGGCCCACGCTGAATTTAGTAAAAAATTCCTCGATAACAACTTCGGTGCAATATGCAGCGTATGCGATCGGTTATGGACTGAAATGGACCTAAGAGCGCCGCCACCGTGTTCAAAGGATATTCTTGCAATTCCTGACATGAATTTCGAAACTGCGCTCGTCTGTGGTACTTGTTACGTCTCACTACATAAGAAGAAAATACCAATGTTATTGAAATCGAACGATTTTACTTATCCACCAAAGCCGGCTCACTTACCAGAGCTTGATATAATCACGGAGCGCTTGATCTCACCAAGCTACCCTTCATGACGATCAGAATGCTTCGACATAGCAATGGTCAGTACGGAATCCTTGAACAAGTTATAAACGTACCAGTATCAGTAGATAATATGGTTCAATTGCTTCCACGAGAACTTGATGATGATCATGCTATTAATGTCCATATAGCACGAAAAAAAATTCACAAAACCAATTATGTTATTCGATATGTAAAGAAGCGTGTCGTCAAAATTTGGCTTGAGTATTTAATGCAACAAAAACTGTACAAATTTTGTAATATCACAGTTAATAACGCGTTCTTTTCAACTGACGAACAGCAAACAGCAGCTGCAGACCAACCGAGTCATGATGAGGTGAGCGAAGAGATCCGCACCGAAGAAAGTTTAACAGCTCAACAGCAGTCCTTGCTTTGGAATGAAGAAAAGTATCTTCGTATTGCTCCCGGAGAAAACACCATACTAAAATGCATTCTCTTTGATGAACTTTGATGAAATATAATTCTACAATTTCAATTGCCAGAGTTTACGAGCACATTCTAACGATCTTCATGAAGAAGTACCTCAAAACTGCACTGTGCTCACGCTCTCTAAAACGTGGCTTGGTGAAGAAGAAGACGTTGACATTCCAAACTTTGACTGCTGCGTTAAATTTAAACGACAGGAGAGACGTTCCGCTGGGGTAGCGATTTATAAAAATCAGAACAGTTCGCACGTTGTCACACCAAACATGGACATTAACTATCGCCAAATAACAGGAATAGGAGTAGCAGTACGAGATACTGACGATATTTGTGCAGCTGAATACCGTCTCACAAGTGGACAAACGATTCTTTCAGTCGTTGTCTACATCTCACCAAATCAATCAGTTCAGAGTATAATTGATTTTATTCATTTTGTACTACTGCCGTTCAGTGTGGATGGTGCAGCACTTTTGAACAAGGACTATTACCTAATGCCCATGATTCTGAGTGGTGATTTTAATGTTAATTTTAATACTCCGGAAGCCGACCCTTTGATAACGTTTTTAAAAGATACGTTTCAGCTAGAGTTAAATAGTAATAGAAACGTAGCTACAACACAATCTGGAACTGTAATTGATGCCGTTTTTCAAAGATTTCTCGATTCTTTAGAATCGAGTGTATATGTATCGTATTTTAGTTATCTTAAGCCGATCGTCTCAAGTACGGCGATTTTAAATGAATAGAAAATTTGACAACGCATTAAAATTGAATTCAATTAGAATTATTTTTTTGAATAAAATCCGCCTTGTGCACAAATCCTCAACACACTTTCGTTCCGCATTTTCTTGCCACAAGATGTTTACACATCAATATCTCGAATACTAGCAGACTCGCTCATTTTTTTATTATCAATGCTATCATCGTATTATTATCGCAATATTGAAGTATTATTAGTATTATTATTATTATGTACTTTTTATTAACTTTACTTCTGTTTTTCTTTTGTACGTTACCCCTTTAATAATTTTGTTGCAGGGTCTCGAATCCGGTCGTGGTAATTCCCAGAGTTTCCCAGTCTGTCCTTAAAGTAAAAAGTCCAGTTTGTTTACTTTAGAATACTATTGCGTTCAAGGGTCTATGTTTGATCTACTGAAAAGCCAGGCCTTTCCTCAATAGTAATACTTCCACACAGTTTATCCAAGTGAAATAGCATATTTCCCAAAATTATACATGATTGTTGTTGTTAATATTCTTATCGTTACTTATTAGGGAAGCATATATGGATTATTAGTTGAAATATATGTATACCATATATATATTTTTTTTCTTTTTCATTAATTAATTTATTATTCTTTTGAGTGCAGCTTGATGCTACGAGTACCATATAAAGGGTGGTTAAATTGTAAGGGCCGATGTTGAATGTAAACCACACCTAAACGTCAAGTTTTTTTCTGCATTTCATTTGACATTTCTCAATTTCAGACTAACTCAATTTGAACCATGGAAAGATACACAATCGAGCAACGCGTTAAAGTTATTCAGGCTTATTAAGAAAATGTGCGTTCAAATCAAAATGCATATCGTGCACTTCGTGATTTTTTTGGTCAATTTAATCGTCCAAATGTGCGTACAATCGGAAAAATCGTGCAAAAATTTGAGCAAACCGGGTCTGTAGGAGATATTAAAACACCAGTGCATGCTCGTACAGCTCGTACTGCAGAAAATATTGCTGCTGTTCGCGATAGTGTAGCTGAAGAGCCGTCCACCTCAACTCGTCGTCGTGCCCAACAATTGCACCTCTCACGCCCGTCGTTGATGAACATTATGCATAAAGACTTGCATTTACACGCTTATAAGGTGCAATTGACTCAAGAACTAAAGCCTCTTGACCATTCCAAACGTCGTCAATGGTCAGAATGGTGGCAAGAAATGGCAACAGTGGATGATCAATTTTCGAAGAAAATCATCTTCAGTGATGAGGCATATTTTCACCTCAGTGGATTCGTCAATAAGCAGAATTGCCGCATTTGGGCGAATCATAATCCAAGAGTGATTGTCGAAAAACCAAGAGTGACTGTTTGGTGCGGTTTATGGGCTGGCGGCATCATCGGGCCGTATTTTTTCCAAAATGAGGCCGGTCAGGCAGTTACTGTGAATGGTGTTCGCTATCGTGAGATGATAACGAACTTTTTATGGCCCGAATTGGAAGATATGGATGTGGGCGATATGTGGTTCTTAACAGGACGGTGCCACTTGCCACACAGCTAACGAAACAATGGCTCTTTTGCGCGACAAATTCAATGGCCGTGTTATCTCACGTGGTGGGCGATGTCAATTGGCCGCCAAGATCATGTGATTTGACACCATTGGACTTCTTTCTTTGGGGTTATTTGAAAGAAAAGGTATACGTCGATAAGCCAGCAACAATTCAAGAGCTAAAGGATGAGATAATTCGGCACATTAACGGCATAGAACCTCAATTATGCCTAAGCGTCATGGAAAATTTGGACCATCGGATGGAGGTGTGCCGCCGAGGTCGCGGCGGCCATTTGGCCGATATTTTGTTCCATACATAATTGAACAATACCATATTATCATAATAAAAAGAATTGACAATAATTTCCTAAATAATTTGTGTTTTATTCAAAATCAACATCGGCCCTTAAAATTTAACCACCCTTTATATGTGACTGATTAATTTTATAAAGTAACATAAAGGTTCAAATCTTTATTATTCTTAGTTTTGTTCATAGGGCGTTAATACCTTACTAATTAATTAAGTATTCCTTAATGAACCTTTATTATTCCTGAATCAAATTTAATTTAATTTAGTCACCCTTTTTTTAAATTAAATTTTATTTTATTGTTTATTTCTATAGCAATAATCACTAAAGATAGAATCTACAATGGACTTTTTGATTTCCTTAATTGCCTTTCGTTGATATAGCTGTTATTTCATGTGGACCAGTATAGTGGTCATCAAGTTTTCCAGGTTTAGGTCCTTTCAACAAAAATACTGGTTCGCCGATTTTAAATTCAATTGGATTTATTTTGCGATCTTGATATTGTTTCGATTTTTCTTTGGATTTAATCAAATTTTGTCGTCCGATTTCTTGTATATCGTGAATTTGCGTTACTAATTGGGTTAAATAGTCGTCAAATGTAGTAATTTTCTCCATATCCGATGGTGACATCGCAGAGGGGACTCGGGCTATTTTTCCAAACACTAGTTCATAGGGTGTGTGCTTGGTACCTTCATGTACATTTGTATTGTAATTATAGATAGCCATTTCAACCCATTCGTCCCAATCGCTTTGCTCCGTTGTAAATTGCTTGAGATATTCCCCAAGTGCGTGATGAGACTTTTCTAATGATCCGTTGGATTGGGGGTGAAAAGCGGTGGTTCTAACTTTCCGAATTTTAAACAACTTCGCTATTTGCTTTAAAAATTCACTTAAAAAGTTTCTACCTTGGTCAGTAAGCACTGCCTTAGGTGATCCAAAATAACAAATGAAACGTGTGACAAATTTTTCCGCAATAGTTACTGTTTTTGTATTAAGTACAGGAATGACCACAGAATATTTTGTTAATTGGACTTCAATGGTCAATATACTCATTCTTTTGCTTGGTTTTCGGTAAAGGGCCTACTATATCCATAGCAATTTCATCAAAAGCGATGGCAGGAGTATCCGTTATGATCATTGGCTGTTTAGTTTTTACGTGAACTAGTTTTCTTAATTGATACTGTAAACATCGTTGAATATATAATTGAACGTCAGCTTTTAGATTTTTCCAGTAATATTCGTGACGGATTCTATTGTATGTTTTGCTGACACCTCTGTTCCCGCCTATAGCTGAAGAGTGCATTTCCTCAATAATTTTTATCTGATATTCTACGAGGGGTTGTCTAACTAGCCCGTTACTAATAATAACTTTTGCTTCACTGTGTGCAAAAATTAATCGTATTTGTGTGATAACATCTTCCCAAGGTATATTCAAGATAAAATCTGATTTTGCGATACTAATAGTTTGGAGCGATAATTTGTCGATTAAATGACGAGCATTTTTCAATGTTTCTACTATGTTTCCTAAGATTAATGTGGGTCCTTCACCGGAACCGTCGGTGATTGGTAAGGCTATATTGAATCTATTACTTCGTTTTGCAATTGATTGAGCCTTTTTCAACTTTAAATTTTTTAAATGTGAAAAATCGTTATTATCGCGGAGTGCTATCGCTCCTCTATCAATAGGTTCACATTTTGTAGAAGCAAAATAAACCAGGTTATCTCTACGAGTATGGAATAAATTGCGTGATTGTTCAATGTTGGAGGCTATAATCCTTTCTTTGGGAACCTCACGAGTTTTTGTAGCTTCGAGTTCGAGTTCTTCGTCGCTCGAGGACTCGGTATCGCTTACTTCGAGAGGCTTAGGGGTACGTTTTCTCTGGACTAGCACGCTCATTTCGTTTCATGGGTTATTAACGTCCAGTATAATTTCATCGGTCAACTCTTCGTGGCTAGAATAGGTATTGCTTGTGGATGTTTCCCGATATATTATAGGGTCAAGAGTACCTGGGTTATTTACCGAAGTATTAGGTAAATCCACCTCGTCTTCTATACGCGCCGGAAACATTTCGTGGTCGGATGATATTTCGAGTGACCCATTTGGAAAAATAAGTTCCGTAGGCTGCTCATTAGAGTCAACAGATTCCCGATCCCAATTACATTCCTCTATTTCATAATTGCATAATGTATGATCCTGGTAATTTTCCATAATATCCTCATCATTGTCAGGTTGTTATTCTAATAATCGTGTTATCTCTGCATCCGTCAATTGATGCTTACTCTTCGTACGATTGCCAGTTACGGGATTTATTTGAATAATGAAAATACCGTCATTCGCGGTTGTTGCTTCAACTGGATTTCTCGAAAGTGCATCAGCATTAACATTAGTTTGCCCGGCTTTATATATTACATCGTATTCGTATTCTGCGATTTTTAGTCTCCAGCGCAAAATTTTTGAATTACGTATCGTATTCATACGTATCGTATCTTTCTTCTACCTCACTCCAAGCTCTAGAGGCGTAGGTGCATGGATGGTCGTTATTAATTTCTACTTGTGAGAGGATGCTACCGATAGCATAACCCGACGCGTCCGTAGTCAAAATGAACGGCTTAGAAAAATCAGGATAATGCAAGACTGGAGCTGTACAAAAATTTTCTTTTAATATTTCAAATGACTCCTGTAGTTCAAGTCCCCATTCGAATTTATTCCTTGACGTAAGAGAGATGTCAGGGGTTTCGTGATATTGGCGTATCCTTCTATAAACTACCTATAATAACCCGTTAGTCCCAAGAATTGTCGAATATTTTTGATATTTTTGAGCACAAGGTATTCACGTACTGCTTCCAATTTCTTAGGGTTGGGACGAACTCCATTGTTCCCGATTATGTGTCCCAGACACGCGACTTCCCTTTTTAAAAATTCGCATTTATCCGATTGCAATTTAAAATTCGCGGCTTTTAGTCGTTTAATCGATTCGCGATATATATTCTCATGTTCTTCGAGACTGCAAGCATAAATAACGATGTCGTCCAAATAAACAAATACGCCTTTCCTGAGGATCCCACTCAACGTGAGGTCCATGGCTCTTTGAAATGTAGGAAGGGCGTTCCGTAGCCCGAATGGCATTCTAACGAACTCATAATGACCACGCGGTGTAGTGAAGGCAATTTTATGACGATCTTCAGCTGAAACTTCAATTTGATGGAATCCCGACGCTAGGTCAAAAACTGAAAAATACTGTGCGCCTCCTAACTGGTCTAATATATCATTAATATTTGGTATGGGATACGCATCAGCGACTGTCTTTTCATTCAGTGATCGGTAGTCGAATACTACTCTCCATTTTTTATTACCTTGAGAGTCGGCTTTCTTAGGTATCACCCACACAGGGCAATTGTATGGTACGGTGGAGAGTATGATTACTCCCTTTTCGAGTATATGTTCAATTAGTTTTCCGATTTCCTCTTTAGTGCACTCAGGCCTCCGACAGCCTCGCGTATTTATAGGAAAATCGTCTATTGTAGGAATTCGATGTTGCAATATAGTAGTACACGTTAACATATCTCCCGGTACTTGATATGAATGGGAGCTTTCTTTTAGAAGAGTTTCAATACTTTTCCTCTCTTCTTTACTTAATTCGTCGAGTCTTAATAATTCTTTGATTCGATAAAATCGATCGTGCATTGCAGCTTCAGATATCGTATAACACGATCTTTCGCGTATAAAAGGCGTAATTTTGCGCGAAATATTTGATATATTGAGTTTCTGTATTAAAGAAACGTCCATGAATTTATACCACTTTGAATTATACTTCTGGGTTTCGAAACTTGTTTCTTTATTTTTATCATTCCTAATACTTTCTACTTTTGACGATTCAAGGGTACAGATCGTTTATGCATTCTTTTTATGTCACAAATTTTTTACTGGTATTTTTATTTGATTCGATTTTCGTAGGTACGAAGGTTTCAATAAATTCTTGACAACAAAATTCTTCATCTTCTTTCATCATTACTAATGGCGATGTTTCAATACAATTGACTTTATTTTCTACTAATATTCTAGTCTCTATCGAGTTCGGATAGACAACGCTTTCAGCAATAACACAATTCTTAATTTTTTCGGAAGATTCTGTCCTTTCCGTAGGCACAGTTTTCCCCAAAAATGCAGTATTCCTTTCCGTCTCTATCGAATTCAGATAGACAGCGTTATTCCCTTTAGTACAATTATTAAAATCTTCCAGAGGTTCAGTCTTTTCCATAGGCACAGTTTTCCCCAAAAATTCTAAATTTCTTTCTATCGAATTCAAATAGACAACGTTAGTTCCATTAGTACAATTATTAAAATCTTCCAGAGGTTCTGTCCTTTCCATAGGCACAGGTTTCCTCAAAAATTCTAAATCGAGCTCCCTCAGTCCTCCATCGAGCGCTGCCCGTTTCGTCGGCACAGTCACCCCTGTGAAGTGTAGGTGAGACTCACAATTACAACAATTTCTTTCCGTCTCTAGCGAATTCGGATAGACAACGTTTTCTTTAGGTACACTTATCTTTACAGGTTCTATACAAGTGCTATTTTCAGTTAGATTCGACGTGCAAATTTCCGTAAGACTTTGGGCTTCGTGTTGCAGTTTCTCAAATTCTCCTTCTATTTTTACTTTAAAATCCTTCGTACACAATTTTTTTTTTTTCCAAACCAGTTTCACAAGTAACTCTAATTATTTACATGCAATTTTTAATTTCTTCTTTTACATTTTCCAAAAAATTTAAAATATTCTCTGAAGAATTATCTCTACCGGGAGCTCAATCTTACCCGAAAAAGAGAAATCCTCTTGATCGTTTCCTTTTATATTGTCTTTATCTAAAAATGACCCAACCCCTTAGAAAGCTCGGGATTCTTTTCCCGTTTACTTGAATCGTCACTAAGATCCTTTCTTTTTGTGCTATGAATTAGTTCCTCTGATGACACTAATTCTAGTACTGGTACTTGGACTTGAACCGTATGCCTATTGCTATTGGTTACGTAAATATAAGCTTTACAATTATCATTAATGACGAACCCGCTTTCTATGTTTATACCTTCACCTGCATCCAGGGGAGCCAAATAGCCTTCCCGTAAATCCAAATTTCTTACTCTCACGAAGCACAATTTGGTGGACTCTGCAGGGACAACAATAGTTTCTTGAGTTGCAAATGGTATTCTTACATTCTGCATTTTTAATTGCCTTTTTTCGTAATTTATTTTCACGCGATTGCCGTCCAGGTATTCCGAACCCAATATACCAGCTTCCTTTATGGGGAAGTTATTGTCTACAATATGGAAAGTAGCGAAACGTCCGAAAATTTGTACGGTAATATTACCTAAAGTAAAAATTGAATTTGTTGTGATTCCATCAAGTTGCAGAATTTCTCCGCGATTTATAGAGATGTGTTCACTCACAAATTTTTTCTTTAGAATGTTCGGACCGGCTCCTGTATCAACCATAAGAGTGACAGAAGATATTCTTTCCGATGCCGTTACCGTAACCGTCGGGATGCTACTTTCTCGATGCAGTTGTATATTAAAGATTCGGACTCGCGATTGGGATTCGCGGCTGTGATAGAAATTACATGGATTGGATGCATTCTCTGCGGGATCTCCCCAGGCGCACCCGTACTCGGAAGACCGCCGTCGTTTCCCGAATTTTCGTATTCATACTCTTTAATACGTCGGACGGGACACTCTCGTATGAAATAACCTGGTTGTTTACAATAAAAACACTCCAAACCTATCTCGGTCGTTCTAACATTATTATTATCAAAATTCCTTCGGTTATCAAATTAATTGTTAATCAACGGTTGCAAATTATTATTGCCAAATGGACAGATATGGGCTACATGGCCTTCTTTTTTACACATCTGACACCGAATGTCACTTGAATTCTGATATCGAAGATTCTGCGATATCCGTTCTTGTGGCAAGGACATCAATTTAGGGGGGGGGGGGGGGGGGTTTGGAGGGAAACGTGAACATCTATTAGCCGAATAACCATAATTTTTACAAAGTTGACAAAATGCAGATATATTTCCCTGTTCTTGTCTTTCCGGAGGAAACATTTTATAACAACGATCGGCGGTGTGTCCGCGTTTAATACAGACCTGGCATATACTAACAAGGAAAGGTACTTTGGTGTCCCCCTCCGATTTTAATGCAACTGACGTATGTTGTAGAGCATCGAAAACTAAAAGACACGTATTTTTTTTATCGGCGGAAAAACATTTTTAAGGGGTGAAATCGCCCTTCAAAAATAGCATGTCGAGGGGTGATTTTGCAGTTTCACCCAGAAGGTGTCAACCGATTTTAATAAAACAAAAACCAAAATACTCCTCATTGAAGACAATAAAAATTCCACGTGGAGTTGAAGAAAAAAATTCATTTTTAGGGGTGAAACTGCATAATCACCCTTATTTTTAAAGGGTGATTTCACCCCTTAAAAATGTTTTTCCGCCGATAAAAAAAAATACGTGTCTTTTAGTTTTCGATGCTCTACAACATACGTGAGTTGCATTAAAATCGGAGGGGGACACCAAAGTACCTTTCCTTGTAAGTAAAGAGGCTTCGAACTTAGATTTATTGTTATTTAAAGGAGGAAAGATTTAAAACATTTGTCCGCCGAGTGTCCAGTCTTCTGACAGATCTGACACATGTTCGGTCCCTTATCGATATTTTCCGAATTTTGTGGACTGACATCCAATGCTTGGCTAGAGTTCTGGGTCGAGCATTCTTTAGCATTGTGCCTTTTTTTTATTGCACAGCTGGCAATACACTTCTTCGCTTGCTACCACATGTACTCCCCGTTTCGTCTCAGGTTTGTTTGTCTTTGAACCCGAAGTTTCCAAGTGTCTGTGATACTAAACTTTTTTCTGTTTGGACCGCGAGTTTAATTAATTCATCTAGATTATTGTTCGGACTCAAACGTTGTTCAATTTTCGGTTTTAACCCATGTAAAAAACATGCCGGAAGACTTTCTTTAGTGTTATTAATAAATGCGGCAGTCAAAGGATTATCTTCGCTCGCCTCATAATTTTCGAGTATTAAATTTCCCAAGTATCTTACGCGATTGGAATATGCAATGACGGACTTATTTTCTCTTTGATATATGGATCCCAATTCCTCTTGGAGTTGATACACGTTTCGCGTAGGTGCATAAATATCTCTAATGAATTTACCCAGATCCTCTATTGTTTCAAACAGTTGCCCCTGTATGGTGCGACGAGGTTCGCCAATTATTTTTACGCGAACTGCTCTTACTAAATTTGATTCGGCTCCTGGCCCCATCATAGCCAAGGCCTCCTTGCATCCTTGAATAAACATACCGAGTGATAAAGAATGACCGTCATAATTCGGTATGACAGCCAGGGCAACTCGAAGAGACAATGTTTGATTATTATTAACCATTGTGGGAGGTGTATTTGGTGATGAGTCGTTAGACTTAATTAAGTTTTTAGTAGAAAACTTTATTGGCGGTATTCTATTCAATGTCTTGTCTGTGCTTGAGTCTTTGACCGTGGGATATGTGGAGCAACCGGGAGTGGACAAATTGAATTCCGGCAAAAGGTGTAATTTTTTTACCAAATTTTAAGGTTTAGTATGTGCGGATTTGATAATTGACTTTAATGTGGATTTTTCACGATTCTCAATTATTCCCTTTGGAGTTGATAATGATTCTTTGTCGACAAGGGAAAGTGATCTAGGAATAGTTCCGTCGAAAAGGGTAGATTCGCCTAATGGCGTGTAAAATATATTGCTGTTAGCTGAAGGGATTGTACTAGGCGTAGCGCTAGCAACTGTCGAGGGGGTCTGTAAAGGTGTATCCGTGTTTTCGGGTTCGCTTACAGCAAGGGTCTCCAAACTACGGCCCGCGGGCCACATTCGGCCCGCGGACAGATTTTGGACTATTTCACTTTTTACCACCGGCTACAATGATAATATGGTTTTGGCCCTCGGAACTTACTGGAGTAATCAGTATGACCCTAAGGCTGGAAAGTTTGGAGATCCCTGGCTTAGAGACTCGAAATTCTCCACGATACATTCGGGGCATTTCACTGATCGACCTAGGTCTTCGCTACGGGGGGTGGGGTATACTAACGCTGGAAGATATTTGTTGATCTCGTCGTCCGGCCTTATGACAAACCCGACTAATGACAAAGGGTTATTTGGGGACTTTGCTTCTAACGTTTCCTTCAATTGATTCGTAAATTGGTTTAAACTTTCGTCGTCAGAAAATTCCCTGATCTGTAAAGGACTATATTCCGGACTATAATATTTTCCAAAATTGCTTTCTATAAACTCAACTGTATCGGATGAACTTGTCTCGTCTTCTATATTCTCTTGGGATCGAGTGATGATAATATTGTCAGACATTAACTCGAGTGATTGTATGTTACGGTCTTGATCAAACTTTATTACTTTTGCTGAATGGGTGGCAGTTTCGGTTAACTTGTTGAAGTCTGAGTCTACAGTGGGCACAACAGAATTCTTATTTGAACTGGTAGATGAGGAAATTTTTTGGAAAATTGGAGTTGGTATCTCGGGAGGTGAATTACTGGGACTATTACATGGGGACTCGATTATAGTTTCAAGTGTAAAATTATTAGGATTATCCTTTGGGAGCCTTTTTCTTCTTTCCTCAGGATACTCGTGGATTATAGACTCATCAATTCTTACCTTTGAACGAGTTGACCTCATTTATGATGTATTTTATACAAGTATAATTTTTGGTATACCGCATCAAAGAGACATGCAATAATACATAAGAATATTATTAAGGTAGAAATTGGGCAGGAGAAGAGAATAGGAATAACTTTCTTTTTATTACTTGTAACAAAGACGAATTATAGACCTTTATTCTTTTAATTTTGTTTCAAAATTTCCTTGAGGTGAGAACAAATGTGGTTTTTCCTTGAGGAGGATGATTTGGTGTTTATTCAACGATTCGATCTTAGTTATTTGACGTTTTAAGAATGTCACAAATGGATGATATCGTATCCCAAGTCTCGAATGATCTTCGTAATCAGCAACAAGTTCGTCTAGGAATTTTTTTCGCTCAGCTTCTCGAATTTCGTTAAGTTGATCTATTTGGTCGTTATTAGGTATTTTGGTGCCGGCAATTTAAAAGTCCCGACTGCTCTTTATTTTATATGCGACTGCATTTACTTGATACGATGTTCAAACTTCCGGGTGATTTTTGCACTCCGCTACTTGTTTACCTAAAGGTCCCTGAAACCCTATTATTTTTTCTTTGTTAAGGAAAATACCTTCGTTACCTTTTGTAGACTTGATGCTAAAGACTCCAAAATTTCGCTTGCTATACGACTCACTCGCTGTTACCGTTAAATGACAATTTGTTTTACTAGAATTCAAATTTATATTCCTTTCTTGCCTCGAGTAGCCGTTACGTTCTACAATTGTGTCGTCACAATGTTTCTTACGTTCTGCTTCTTTTCTTCCTTTGAGAGGGATAGTTTTATTGTCGTTTTGTATTTCAATGTCAAAGACTCTAGAATTTTGCTCGTTATACGACTTGCAAGCAATTATTGGAACTTGGTACTGTTCTTTTAAGACTCGTCGTTTTAATCTCTGCGCTTAAATTTTCCTTCCTGCTCTATGGACTTTCGGCATGTATGAATGATTCGGGTCAATAGTGGTAGGGTAATTGTCAAAATAAGTACGTAGTACGTGTAGTTATGTATGTCTTGTTTGTATGATGTGTTTCATAAGCGAACCTTGCTAGCCTTAACCCCACTTAAGTGAGGAGCTAAAACATAGGATTTCTCCCACTAGTGTAATGTGATTCGTGAGCGAGCTTTGCTAGCCTTAACCCCACTTACGCGAATAGCTAAAACATAGGATTTCTCCCACTAATGTAATGTGATTCGTGAGCGAGCCTTGCTAGCCTTAACCCCACTTACGCGAGGAGCTAAAACATAGGATTTCTCTAACTAGTGTAATGTGTTTTGTGAGTGGGCAAATCTGGTTGTCGAATCGTCTCTTGTGACGATTGTGTTCTTAGGAGTGGGTCGGATAATATAAGTGGGATGTGAATTAGGTGGGCTGATTTGATGACTCTGATTCTTGGTCGACGCAGTAGCTATTAACTGAGGTCGTACTTCTTCGGAAACAAATGAGTACGTTAGGTTCAAGAAGCACTAGAGGCTATTTGTTGTGCTAATATTTTCAGGATTGTATGCCCTGTTTAACATATGGTAGATTGACTGAATATATAAATAACAGTACAAGGAAGTTAATGTTACGGAGCGCATCGTATAGAAACAACACAAGAAGTTTGATGGTTGCTTGGAAAGAAATATAATATTTCTCTCTATAGTTTATATTCGGGGAAGCTATTTTCCTTGTAGTATTCTTCACGTACGTTTTACCGATTATTCTTTCTTGCTGTTTTATTCGTTCTAAACCGAGTTCACTTAAAAAAATTTCTTGCGTGACTTGTTCAATGAGTTCTTGCGCGAGAATCTCGAGTTCTTTATACGCACTTGAAGTTCCACTAATTTTTCCAGTGGTCCCATGCAACGGAGTATAATTTATAAGTATATATATATATCCACGTATATGTCTTTCAATACAAATTCTACCTCTTTTTATTCACTAGTCATTATTGAATATTAGCTTTCACATTTGATTTCCACAAGGTCAATTTAATTACAAAAAAGACTTGCCAAATATGGCAAAGATGTCGATCAATGGACTTGAACCACATCAACGAACGTTCTCAATTTGTAATTTTTCACAGGAAAATTTGATCATCTAACTCACGAGGGGACCTCCAGGTACGTGGAACACCGATTCGGACCAAATTTTTTTTACAGGTAGGTTGCACCCAGGGGTGCAATAGGTGCAAGTACTCGTAATAGGACCCGCTTCTCAGCCGTTGTAATAATCGCCGCTTACGAAGGATCCATCGCTTCCGAAGCGGAGACGTTGCCGACTACGCTACGCGCTCTTGTTGAAAATGATTTCACGCAGAGAGTATATAGAAAGTGTATGGACGCTCGGAAATTTTTAATATTTTATATCTCGAAAACGGCTGAGAAGCGGGTCCTATTACGAGTACTTGCACCTATTGCACCCCTGGGTGCAACCTACCTGTAAAAAAAATTTGGTCCGAATCGGTGTTCCACGTACCTGGAGGTCCCCTTGTCAAATAAAAGTGTCACTTTTAACTACATCAATTTTTATCAATAAAATCGATTTATTAAACCCTGATAATAATGGTAAAAAAGGAAAAATCAATTTTCACGAATTACATCACTTCTGGAAAACGCGGTAAAAAGATTAAAGTTAGATTTTATGCATTTATACGATTTACAACACACGCGATTGAAAGGAAATAGTAAACTTTCACGAATTGAATTGATTCACTAAAACTCAATAAAAATGAAAAAAATCGATTTTCATGAATTAAATCACTTCTGGAAAACGCGGAAAAAAGGTAAAAGTTAGATTTTATGCCTTTAAACGATTTACAATACACGCGGTTGAAAGGAAATAGTACATTTTCACGAATTGAATTGATTCACTAAAACTCAATAAAAATGAAAAAAATCGATTTTCACGAATTATATCGAGATATTAAAACGCGGTAAAAAGGGAAAAGCTGGATTTTATGAATAAAAATGTTTTATCACAACGTGGTTGAAAGGAAATAGTACATTTTTACGAATTGGTTTGATTCATCAAAACTGAATAAAAATGAAAAATCGATTTTCGCGAATTAAATCACTTCTGGAAAACGCGGTAAAAAGGTAAAAGTTGGGTTTTATGAATTAAATCGAATTACAAAGGCAGATCGATTAACATGAACCAAAGTGACACTTTCTTAAGAAACCAATTTTCACAATGTAATTGATCCACGAAAGAACCGATCAATTAATTCGAACAACACGAACAATTTTCTTTATAAAATCATACCTTCTTTCTTTTCGATTTATAATTTACTCGCGATAAAAAGTACTAATTAACTTGACACTTTTTTTTTTTAAATCCAATTTTCACTAAATGAATTTATTCGCGACAAAGATGACTGGTTAATTTGAACAAAATGAACATTCTTTTAGGATCGCGGCTGAGCCCCCAATTTTTGTTACGTCAAACCCGCGCGGTGTTTTTACAAAACCGACAAATTTAAGACGTGTGAGGCGTTTCGGCGTGAGTTTTCCGTACTCTGGTCAAGGAGAATGAATTCTCCCTTTTCCACACCTGACAAGAAACACCGAAGATGTCCATTTGTGGACTAAATATCTTGATTTCATTTTACCTTGTATGTTTCAGAATTCGGACTTAGAAATATTTGTCCCCCGAGAAGTCAGACTTAGACATATTCAATAGTCTTTTGAGTTTGAACTTACAAACATTCGTGTCTGGGGAATTTGGACTCAGAAACGTTCGTGTCCTACGAATTCAGATTTGTAAATATTTATGTTATGAGAGAGTCGGACTTGAAAGATTCGAGTCCCGAAAATTCAGACCTTGAGTTAACTTAATTTTTTCTGTATAATATCGCACTTGGAAACAACTTCACAAAAATTAAAATGTTTATTGCGCTTAACCGTTTTATAAAAGTCCACCTATTTA
This sequence comes from Cylloceria caligata, assembly GCA_963942595.1. Classification (NCBI taxonomy): domain Eukaryota; kingdom Metazoa; phylum Arthropoda; class Insecta; order Hymenoptera; family Ichneumonidae; genus Cylloceria; species Cylloceria caligata. The sequence continues at coordinate 40,909,450 of OZ012703.1, read as the reverse complement.
ATTTTATTTTGCCATGTTTTACCAAATAGTTATAATATAATAATATTTGTGAATTGTAACACTAAGAATATTGCGCCTGAAGTAACAATTGCTTACGCGTACGGTAGTAGCGATCGTACGTGTATGTATAACTATTCGGTTATTTTTGAATAATATGAATTATTTCATGTACCATCTAGTATTTTCTACTGACAATCGGTTGTATATTTTCCCCTTTCACCCAGCGGTCACCATCGCAGGAGGTATCAGCAATTTCAAGGAAAATGAATTGTGAGTACAGGTACAATTCTTTTATATCGATTTTTGGTGTCGTAGTAAATTTTTCTCCCAAGTAAAAGCAACCTGTTGTGGTGTTCCCTCAAACGCTTTCCTCCGCGGGTTAGTTTATAGAGTCAGTATATCGGGTCAAATGACGGTTAACGCGATCAATTAATGAACATTCTCAGCCCTGTCCCGAGTAATTTGCAGAAAGGTTAGTCTCAAAAAGGGACTTGCGCCTTCGGTGTTTCTTATCAGGTGTAGTAAAGGGGAAATTCATTTTCCTTGACCAGAACACAGAAAACTCATGCCGAAACTCCTCGCACGTCTTAAATTTGTTGGTTTTTTGTAAAATCGCCATGCGGCATTGACGTAACACCTTACTCTGAATCCTAGAGAAGAGTTATGCCGCGGCTGAGCCTTAAGGCAAGTGGTTGCACATATACTGATAGAAATAATATATTTTATGGACGTGTAGTGCCCCAGATTAATTGTCAAATTACATTATTTGTTGCAACATTCTTCCTTCGTCCCTCGGTCGCGAGTAGGTAAGTAGGCTGCTACAGGAACACGACAGGTCGGTCCCTCGTCAGTAACTCTAGAATTTCTAAATTTTACTTTAGTCGCTTTATTTGTTCGAAACATCGTAATTATAATAAATAACCGAAAGTAGCCGTTATTTATAATAATCATCTAATCGACACTTTTGTAGTAAATCCACGTGTTAAATAAGAACACTTGGATGGACTTCGCAAAGACTTCTTTACGATCAAAGATGTGGGGTTAGTCACCAATCCTGACAAGTGTGAATTTTGTGAAGGTGAGATCCGAAATCCGACCTGCAGGGTAACCAAGAACAGTACCTAAACCAATCCTGACAAGTTAAAGTCCATTTTTAAATATCCTTGTCTATGCACGGTAAAATACCTACACCGCTTCATTGAAATGAACTTCAGTTACAGAATGTTCATACATCAACTCGCAGAGATTTCAGCTCCACAGCACAGGTAACGAGTACTAGGTCGGTTTAAAAATGAGAACAAGAGTAGGAAGAAGCGTTATAGACACTGAAGAAGATGCTCGTAGCAACCTCAATACTTAATAATCCTGATTTCTCCCTGCCCTTTATTATGCACACCAATGTGAGTGATAAAAAGCTGAGAGTAGCACTGTACCAGCTACAAGGCGGTAAAAAGTGCATGATAAGATGAGTCAGTACGTCAATGCCAGGCCCAGAGATCCGTTATACCACCATCGAAAGTGAGTGCTCTGGGTCATACAAAAATTTCAGCTCTAAGCGGCTCGAGATCCGTGACCAGTTTGAATTCCTTCAGCACCTTCACTATGGCCAGGCATTCCTTTTTCGTAGCGCCGTAGTTACACTCGGCAGAGCTGTGAGCTTTCGAGAAATAAGCTATGGGTCGATCTTGGCCATCATGTTTTTAACACAGCACGGCCCGACAGCTACGTCATAAGCATCGGTAATTAGGATGAAACGCCGGTTAAAATCTGGTTGCTGCAAAACATGCTTTGGCACAGCAGCTTGCAAAGATATCGGAAGATCCCGCGCGCCGCTCTGGTCCAAGTGAAGGGCGCGTGTTTCTTTGTTAAACCAGACAGAGGTTTCGCAATCTTTGAAAAAATCGGGAATAAAACGTCGATAATAACCAGTAAGGTCTAGAAAATGTCGAACATTTTTTTAAAAATTTCGTTGTCGGAAACCTTTTTACAGCCACCAATTTTCTTGGATCGGGTCTCACTCCGTCGCAACTGATCATACGACCCAGGTAACCGACTTCTTTTCTTAATAATTCTTAATAATTCCACTTATCTCTTATAATGAGCTTTTAATCACTTATAAATGTTATGCCGGTACCAGGTAATTAGATTATTCAATATTCGGTATAATATTGAATAGTTATTATTTTTTGGGATCGTTTGCCGATAAGGAGATGGATCTCGAGTTATCGATGAAAACGTGAATTGATATAAATGGAAGTATTTATTATAGGCAACGGTAACTTTCCGTTGTCCATCTAAAAGTCAATAAAGGAATGTACAATAATTCGTAGTTTCGAGTATTTGACGAGGAACCAACCGTTCTCTGTTGAGTCTAATTTAATTCTGATTTTAGTAAAGCAGTTAGCAACTGCGTTTGCTAAAATCCCTTAGTTGGCAGCTTTTGCTTTAGCTTATCGTAGATCGCCTAGCGAGTCGCCTCATGCTGCGTCGGCGTCTACCTCACATCCTGTCTTGTATGACAGCTATATTTTAGAATTCCATATCTAGCTGTGTCAGCTGAGGAATATTCCTGAGAATACGTCAAGTGGAATATTCCGCGACACAACATCCCTCTCCCCTTATAAGGAAAAATTTTCTAAAAATTTTTTTTTCAGTTGGTTTCCCGTACCTTTACAATTTAAATACAATTTTACGGTTCGATATATTATATAATATATAATATATATGTAATAGTACGGAAAATGTTTCATTTTTTGTTTGTCAATGTCGTTCGGGCCGAGCGAGCCGTTCTCGGTTGGGGGGACGATTCAATATCCTGGCCAGCTCGGTTCGCAGTCGTTCCACTGGCTGTTGTTGTCCGAGTGGCTCGAGGTTGATAGTTACCTCGGCGCGTGCCGGGGTTGTTGCCTCGCTCGTTCTCGTTGGTGTTCTGCTTCTTTGGTACCTGTAACATTTAAACAGAACGTAGCCAACCAAGGCTATCGGTGCTATAGCACCCAAGGTCTAGAAGTTCAGGTTATGGATGTGCTACATCCCGTCTCCGGCGGTATTGAGGGTTTCCATGATGTGGTCGGCTCGAGCTCCGAGCTTCTGAAGCTCTTCGGGGTCTTGCAGCACGCTCTGTAGTAGGATGGTCCTCTCGGTCTGCGTCGGGGGCGCCTGAGCTTCGATCTCCGTTAATGTCAAATTAAAGGACGGAAGGTAGCTTTCCCGTATGATCTGGGACGTTCGCCCGATGGTTCAGATACTGAAATCTCGGGCGGTTACTACACATACGCCTACCAAAGCCAGTATTCCCAAATTGTTTAGTATTTCGTGCTGAGTGAGATTTTTTCCACAATTTATTCCTACGGGTTCTGGGGTTGGCGCGACGTATAACCATCGCCCTTGCTGTTGCATTGGGACGATTAGGGGATGGGTTATTTCGATAACCCTTTTTGCGCATTTTCCGCTGTTATCGGTGATCATTTTCGCGTAGATTAGGACTTTGCAGGGTGCGTCGTTCGTAACCGGAATTGTAGGGTGTGTTGGAGGGCAAATGTATGATTTGTCCAGTACCTTGCAATTTTTTATGTCATTGGTTGTCATCCTTACGTATTTGCGATTCTCGATATCTATGACTATGTGATTCTCAGTCGTGTCCACGTAGTCGTACCCGCCATTGCTTCCTCGCGTGTGTATGGGGTATACTGTATTGTTGCTGCCTGATCAGCGGTATGTCGAGTACTAGTATAATTGCGTCACCTTCGTTGTGGGCCTTTAGGTCAGCCAGTCGCATAAGTGCTGACGCTTGTCGATGCTCTACAGTGACAGGGACTGGATTGCTTACGTGTGCCTTCTTCCTCATTCTGAGGCTTAACCAGTGTAATATAATATTTTTTTCCATAAACATAGATATCGTCTTGAAATATGGAAATATTTTGGCATATTTCACTGTTATTTCCGGAAATCGAATTACCAATTAACAAGTGTATGTCAACTGATTAGAGTGTGCACATTGACTTATTTTTTCCAAAATGAAGTATGCTCTTAGAGGCTTTATTTCTTTAATTTACTCTCTAAGCTGAACACTATCCTGTGTCAGTATTAATATGATATACATTTTTTGAGGTGGTTTGCTGGCGTGGTCGCAGTCCCCTCTGGATTGCGTAATGAAAGTGCAATTTCTTTTCAATTGTTTCGTTCTATATGTATATTTATCTCTCAATGACGCTCTTTTTCCTGTTGATAAAATTAGGTCTCCTAAGACCTCTTCTACTTCATTGGAGCTCCCTTCCCTGTGTCCTGAGGGGCTTCTTCCCACATTTACTTTCTTGCTAATTTTTAGTTTTAACTAGTTATAAGTATTCGAATCCCTCAATTCCTGAGCTATTAGTGCTCGATAAAGAGCTTCAGGCGGTTTGCGTGCACGGCCTGGATTTTACGTCCCTTCCGGACAAAGTAATTGACGGGGGGCCTCTTCTCTACTATTTTGTGAAGTCCCGTCCACTTTGGGGTCAGCTTGGCTGACCATCCCCTGTGCACCGTCTCGTCACGGAGGAGTACGCGTTCGCCGACGCGTTACTCCTGCACCTTTGCGCCGTGGTCGTACGTATTCTTCGACCGTCTTTTCGCGCCTCCCAGGTTGTCACGTGCTACAGTCTATGCGGTGCGTAATCGCTCGCGTAACTCGTGGACGTAGTCGTCGTAGGCATGGGTGCTGCGGGATTCCTGTTTTACGGCCGTCGGTAATTCAGCAATGCGTTCATATACCAGCACGTGGGAAGGCAGTCCGGTTCCCGTATGCGGAGTGGTGTTGTACGTAAACATTGCGTACGGCAGCCACTCGTCCCAGTCTCCTTGATCCTTGCTTATGAAATTTTTTAGATATTCTGCGAGGGTGCGATGTAAACTTTCCAGGACGCCATTCGATTCTGGATGGAAGGCCGTTGTCTGTATTTTCTTAATTCTCAGCAGTCGACACATTTCTTTAAAGGTCGAGCTTAGGAAGTTGGTGCCCTGGTCCGACAGTATCATTTCCGGCGTTCCGTGCCGGCAAATTAATTTTTCGACGAGCGCCCTTGCTACTGTCGAAACCTCTTGGTTCGGCAGGGGGATCGCTGCACTGTATTTGGTAAGGGTATCCTGAAATGTAAGTATGTATTTTTTCCCGTAAGCGCTTTCCGGTAGCGGTCCTACGATGTCGACCGCAACTTTTTCAAATGACCTTGATGGGGTGTCCGTTACCACTATCGGCACTCGTTCCTTTTTCCTGATTTTGTTCTTTTGGCAGGACTCCCATGACGAAATATATTCCTTCAAATCTCTTCTAATGCCGGGCTAGTCGTACTTGGTCCAGATTCGACGTGAAGAACGCTTGGTACCCTGATGCCCTCCTATGGGGGTGTCGTGATATACTCTTATTATCTTCAGGCGGTCGTCGGTCAAGGGGGTGGCTACGCCACTGCGGCAGTCGCTGCGCTCTTTCATTATACTGTCTTCTTCTGTGCTGCTGGAGGTTTGCGAGCTTCGGCCCCCACCTTGCCTTGCTTCTTCAGCAGGCTTGTGCGTCGCTCGGCCCGCAGTTTATTTGTTTGGTGTGCCCACCGGTAGCTCTGCTGTTGCTGCGCTCGCTCTGTCCCTTTTAGCGATCATCGTAGTCTTACTCGTGCCTGTCTGCACTAGTTTGCATGGTCTGCCCCTTCCCCGACCGCTTGGCTTCGCGGCGAGGCTGCGGGGATCAGTATAGCAACCTGCATCCACACTGCGGATCTCTCCATCTTCTTCGGGTGCATTGGCCGGGGCGGCCTCTCTCTCTGCTGCGTTGCTGTGTTGGCCCGCTGTATTCTCGGCTCTCCGCTTTGTGCGGCTGTCCGTACTCGGGCGCTTGCTGTCCTCTTTTATCTCGCGGGCGAGCTCGACCTCTATTTGCCCCGTCGTGCTGTCTTCTACCGACTCACGGACTTCGTTTTTTGCTCTCGCTTGGGCCCTCGTAGTAAGGAATATTCGACTTAGCGCATCTGCATTCGTGTTGCGCTTATCTGCCTTGTTCTCGACATTGAACTCATGTTCCGCCAATTTAATTTTCCAACGCATCAATCTCGATCCTGGGTCCTTCACTCCAAACAGCCCGGTGAACGGTTGGTGGTCCGTCACTATGGTGAAACGAGTACCATAAATATATGGCCGGAAATGAGCAAAAGCCCAAAGTGTGTTACTATGTCGTCCAGGTATACATAGCATTTGACCCTCTGTAGTCCTGCTGACGCGGAGTTTATTAGCTGCTGGAAAATCGGTAGTGCGTTCTTCAATCTGAATGGACTCAAAATGACCCTGCGGAGTGGAAAATGCCGTTTTTTCTTTGTCTTGCTGCGCCATCTGGATTAGGTGGAATCCAGAGACGAAATCCAAAGTCGTATAATATTAATTCTGATTTTGGTGAAGCAGTTAGCAACTGCGTTTTGTTAAATCCCTTAGTTGGCAGCTTTTGCTTTAGCTTATTGTAGATCGCCTAGCGAGTCGCCTCATGCTGCGTCGGCGTCTACCTCGCATCCTGTCTTGTATGACAGCTATATTGTAGTATTCTATATTTAGCTGTGTCAGCTAAGGAATATTCCTGAGAATACGTGAAGTGTAATATTCCACGACACAACATCTCGTTTCAAAGTACATTCCTTTTCCATGATGGTTAATGTACATAGCGATTCAATGCTTTCCAGGTCCGTCATGGTTATCCGTGTTAACTACGAGTCCGGCAGGTAACGACCATACACGAGGAATTCTGTCAGCTGGCTATACGCCAACGGTTGAAAGTGGTAGATACTGCAGACTTTCGTAGATTTGTCTAGTGTTCATGATGAACACATAGTCAATGATTAAATGTTGACCGATACGCTTTGAAAGACGCATAATATGCAAAATGAGATTCATAGCATCGTCGATCGTGTCACGACTACATGATAAAGACTTCTCCTCTTTTTTATTCTCTTCCTCTTCGTCTGCTGACCAAACATCCATGTATGATTCTCCTTTACATGGGTGCTCGCGAAGCCAATTTTTTATTTGGAAAGCCTGGCGCATTGCACGATGCGAAGACGCTGTATCGTTTATCATAGCGTGTCTGAAGCATTTTCGCAAAGATTTCGGCATAAATGTGTACGATGGGGCGCTCTCCTCATCCTCCAGGTTGGAAATTTCACGACTCGTGATATCGCAAAGAAGTATAGCTCTCGTGACCGCGTGTATAGATACGTCTCGATTTTCGCGAAATTTCACGCAAGGAAGCGTATGCTAGTTTACAACTCACATCGCCCTCGTACCATTCAAGAGCGTGACAATATTTCGAGAGAACATTATTCTGGCTTCTCGAATGCTGTGGCAATTCGGCAAAATGACACGGTGGTGCGACGATCCAATGCGCAAAGTACGGTCTATCCACTGCTACCACGGCAATTTCTTTCGAAATAAATTCCGAGTCTTTCCCTGTATATCCACGACGATATTCATTTTCACGCCTAATCCGTACAGATGCTCGAGTTCGACTGATTAGTTACTCACTAATCAAGAGACAGTTCTACGGCTCTTAACACGAAATAATGTTATGCTAACATCAGCACATTTTTCGCTTATCCAGTAAAATCCACCATTACTTGCCAAGAGGCATCGATTTCAAAAACATTATCATGACTCGCGTAGACTACACAATTTATCGATGGAGCAAGCGCATCCTCAAATCGTACCTCTATTCTCACACTACCGTACTTTATAAAATTCCAATGTGAATTACTGTTCGCCGACAGATCGGGTGTCAAATCAAAAGCGAACAGACAGTATCCATTGCGATAATTATCGCGATCGATCGAATTACCGTCGTTCAAGAAATGTATTCCAGTTCCCGAAAAAAACGTTTGAAAAGCATCCACATATAGATGATTTTTCGTGAAATCAGGTTGTAACGGTTTCGAAGGTATTTGAGCACCATCTACATACAACGAGAGATAATGTATCTTGTAATTTCGGAAATTGAATGGATTCATACTGAAGTCACCGTTAAACGCTTTGTTATCGACAAAACCGATAATTATACGCTTCGGCAATTAACCTAGCATAATATTATCGATAGTCTCTCCATGAACACCAGAGTGTATTGAAACGGCTTTTACCTCGACTCTCGTACGAGGATTTTTAGCCGTAGATTTTTCCAGAGTTCTAGCATGCGAGAGCAACACACCAGGAGCTATTTTTGTTCTACAAACGACAAGCGATGCCTCGAGAATCGTCAAGCCGCATTAACCATTCTTTGTATTGCCCACAAGACAAAATGAATCTCTAGACCGCACCATCCGCATTCGCATCTCGACACCTTTAATAGGAACCGCTCCTGATTGAATAGATCGCAATGCAGATGACCGAGCACGTCTACAGTTTTTCCGACATTAAAAAATTGTTTTCTTTTCAAAAGACCCGTTAATACCGATGTTATATCATCCATTTTTCCAGATGTATCATCGTACCAGAGAACGCTCGTGAGATGCGAATTTTTGGCTGCTGGACCGTAATTCAAAAGTGTTTCTATGTACGCTCGATAAGCGTAGGCATTATTTGGAGATGAAACTAATTTTTGATTCAGGTATCCACCTGGTTAAACATAGAATGCAAGAAATTTTTTACAGGGCCGGTACTTACTTTCGACGCTGTACCCGCGGCAATATCCGTAGTAGGAAATGTTATTTTCACTCTCCGACTAAGCATAGTATGCGCGAGATCGATATACTCATCACCCTGTCCAGGAATAACAAATTCAATCGGTAAATCATGTGTTAGCGAAGAAATTGGCTTATAATACACCCAATTGGAGCCTTCGATAGTAGTTTGCGTCGGTGGGAGTGAAAAAAATTCAAGTTCCGATTTAAGACACTCGAGCGAGTGCGCATGTAGAAAAGCCATCGTGTTTTAGCTATCCAAAAATATCCGCAATCGTTCGTTGACGAGTCTTCTTCTTCTCATTGTTCTTCTTCTTTTCTTCTTCTTTATTACTTTTCTTTTTATTACACTTTTATTTTCACGGGAGATACGTCGTGGTTTACGTTCGTTCGATGAATGAGGAGTTCGCGAAATGTTGCGTTTTTTATAACCAGACCCACGCATGAGAGTGTCAATATTTGCAGAGGCTTTGCATTTGAGATTACTGCCTGTTTCTCGCGCTCTCTCGCGAATAGCATCTTTCATAGCTATATTTCTATCGAGGATATCACCGGCTACGTTAACATTACCGGGCAATGCCTCTTTTCCAATTGCTTTAGCGCCCTTCTTTAAAAGTGGTAATACTCGACGAAACAGGCCCCCGAGAAAAGTGCCGATACCGTGTCCTCGTTGATTAGATTTTCCGATATAAACATGGCTAATACCGCCGTACCTGCGACGGCCCCATGCGTGCTGCACACTGCCATTATCATCCATAGAGACGTAATCAATCGTGGGACCTTTTGTGATGTAGTGTCACAGTCAGCGTTCCCTGTTCGAATGGTATAGGATCCCCAAATTCGTCTCTTATATCGATCTCGATAGTGTATACATTATTGTGCAGTAGAAGTATATATCGTGGCACTGGAAACGATTTAATTTTTATCGAACCATACTGACAGTCATCAGTATCAATGGGAACAACACGTAAGAGGGGTATTTATACATCGCCTGTAACATAGCTCTCGCAGATATCTGTGTATAGAAACATGCTGCCCAGTATGGCACCGGTGAGAGATGCAGGCCTCGACCCTGTGTATCCCCAATGCGGTTCTATCATTTCAGACCTACAGGCCTATTCCGAGAATCCTAGTAGCCTTGCGCTAGCAGGCGATACGCGAAAGTCGTAGTATCGTAGATTGTCGCATACGCACGCGACTTCGACCTGCCCGCTTGGAAGCGAATTAAAGCGCCAATGACTGGCCACGTGAGGTAACTTATTTATACTCCCCAAAAGAGCATCTATAGAGCGATATACACCAGGTGGAACTGGGTCTCTATCAGCGCGTCTCCGTGTTAGAAGATTTAAACCTGATAAATAATAATGACCATCCTCCAAAGTTACGAGATTTCCTACAGTAGAAACGTATAAAAGAGTCATCGGAGAAGCAATGTCCACAAGAGAAACAGACCATTCTCCCTGCAAGCGTATCTGACGCGGTAGTTTTGTAATAAATTTCGTCGTCGTATTATTCGGAAAATACTGCATACTACGATTGCTCGTTAGTTCGACAAAGAAAGAAGTATCCTTGGAGCTTATATTTATGAGGGACGGTGATTCCGAGCGTTCTTCCTCTTTGTCATCTTATTCTCTTTCGTCTTCTCAGATGACGGAGGCACGCGTACTCGTGATAATTCTGCCTTGTAGAAAATACCGTCGATAGTCTCGTTATTCAGATCGTGTAAAATATACACGAATGGCTCTCGATTCACTGATATTAGTTGAATTTTGAATAATTCGTTACTCCAACCGCGCTCATATCCTTTCACGATTGCTGCTTCAGCTGTACCGATACGTACCAACTCACCAACGCTGTATTTAGGCTTTTTAATTTTTTTCGCGTTACGCTCGCAACGCCGTGCTAAATTTTCTCGGGCTATAGAGGCGTTTTCGAGGGTTACCTCGCTCGGAGGAATACGCATTCCGCTGTGTCTGGTGTGATTATAAGCATACAAAAAAAATTGTAAAACATCGATGTAACGCTCATTTCGCCTGTATGTAAAGAAGCGCCACATTCGCTTTTTTATTGGGCGATTAAAGCGTTCGGCAATCGAGGCTTTTATATCAGGTTTACGAGCAGCGCGAAAATGGATATTCTTTTTCTTGAGAATTTGCTGAAATGGAGTGCCGATAAATTCTTTGCCTCGATCAGTTTGCAATTGCTGCAGGCGACGATTGTTACTGCGTGCGAGTATGCGTGTGAGACCGCGAGCTACGTTTGCGCTCGTTTTGTCACGCAAAGCTTCGACCCACGCGTGTTTGCTCAACACGGCGATATCAACAAGCAGATATGCGTACCCATCGTTGTACGTGGCTATCGAGCGAAGATTAGCCAATTCAGCCTCCCATACATCGTCTATATTACGCACGTTGTACGTACGACGGGGAAATCGTCATCGCACGAGACGATGCATGTTATATGAATCCTGTGACTCGAGTCATAGTAAAACATTCTTTCGCGCTACTGTTCGATCCACCTGGGCCAAATTTTTTGCTCGAGAATAGGAGACAGGATGAGCAGTGTCATAATAGATTTTTTGAAGAATTATTATAATTTTAACGATGACCAGTTAAATAGATTCGTTTTCTTCTTCTTCTCTAACTGTGTGGGGGATCGATGTTCTACTTGTGCGATGTTTTGCAATTGTTCGTCCTCTTCTTCATCCTCCTCCTGCACGTCGATGATGTCGTTTTCCGCCGTAACCATTAAATCTCTGTTTGAGAGAGCGGTCTCGTCCTCGTTGTTATTGTTATTGTTGCTACTGTTGCTGCTACTATCGCTATCGCGTGGTAAAATAACACGCCGCTGCGGTGTGGAGGATGATGCAGGTGTGGCTCGTGTAGTAACTCGGGATTGCCGATAAATTCGCGTGGCATTTATATCGCTCGCAGGCGTTTGGCAAAGTAAGGTCGGCGGATGGGTTTCTCGCGTTTTCTAGCTCGCATAGCATCGTTAACAAGATCAACGATATTGGAATTTGAAATTGTACTGCCGTCTAAAGAAAACCATTACGATTCCATGTAATTTTTTTACCAAAGGCGCTGCGATGCAAATTGCGAAGCAACGATATTGCTTTAGATAAAAATTTTTTGGTACGCTGTCGATAATAAGTGTGTCATTGAGTTGAGATTTAACTTTGTTCATTAAAACGTCGTTGATTTTATTCTCGGGAATATCGAGTATTGCTATTTTTCGTTTTGATGAAATATTCGGTACTGCATTATCGTACTTGAGCATGTGAAGATAACGCTGTAAAACCTGCTGGTACGCTATCCATTTCTCTTTCTCGCTCTTGTACGAGTGAGAGTTTAAAATTTCACTTAGCTCAGAGTCGAGGCGGGACAATGGCGTACCGGTAGTCTGTACGGAGGGCAACGGGTCTGTAGTAATAGTAGTAGTAGTAGTAGTAGTAGTAGTAGTAGTAGTAGTAGTAGTAGTAGTAGTAGTAGTAGTAGTAGTAGTAGTAGTAGTAGTAGTAGTAGTAGTAGTAGTAGTAGTAGTAGTAGTAGTAGTAGTAGTAGTAGTAGTAGTAGTAGTAGTAGTAGTAGTAGTAGTAGTAGTAGTAGTAGTAGTAGTAGTAGTAGTAGTAGTAGTAGTAGTAGTAGTAGTAGTAGTAGTAGTAGTAGTAGTAGTAGTAGTAGTAGTAGTAGTAGTAGTAGTAGTAGTAGTAGTAGTAGTAGTAGTAGTAGTAGTAGTAGTAGTAGTAGTAGTAGTAGTAGTAGTAGTAGTAGTAGTAGTAGTAGTAGTAGTAGTAGTAGTAGTAGTAGTAGTAGTAGTAGTAGTAGTAGTAGTAGTAGTAGTAGTAGTAGTAGTAGTAGTAGTAGTAGTAGTAGTAGTAGTAGTAGTAGTAGTAGTAGTAGTAGTAGTAGTAGTAGTAGTAGTAGTAGTAGTAGTAGTAGTAGTAGTAGTAGTAGTAGTAGTAGTAGTAGTAGTAGTAGTAGTAGTAGTAGTAGTAGTAGTAGTAGTAGTAGTAGTAGTAGTAGTAGTAGTAGTAGTAGTAGTAGTAGTAGTAGTAGTAGTAGTAGTAGTAGTAGTAGTAGTAGTAGTAGTAGTAGTAGTAGTAGTAGTAGTAGTAGTAGTAGTAGTAGTAGTAGTAGTAGTAGTAGTAGTAGTAGTAGTAGTAGTAGTAGTAGTAGTAGTAGTAGTAGTAGTAGTAGTAGTAGTAGTAGTAGTAGTAGTAGTAGTAGTAGTAGTAGTAGTAGTAGTAGTAGTAGTAGTAGTAGTAGTAGTAGTAGTAGTAGTAGTAGTAGTAGTAGTAGTAGTAGTAGTAGTAGTAGTAGTAGTAGTAGTAGTAGTAGTAGTAGTAGTAGTAGTAGTAGTAGTAGTAGTAGTAGTAGTAGTAGTAGTAGTAGTAGTAGTAGTAGTAGTAGTAGTAGTAGTAGTAGTAGTAGTAGTAGTAGTAGTAGTAGTAGTAGTAGTAGTAGTAGTAGTAGTAGTAGTAGTAGTAGTAGTAGTAGTAGTAGTAGTAGTAGTAGTAGTAGTAGTAGTAGTAGTAGTAGTAGTAGTAGTAGTAGTAGTAGTAGTAGTAGTAGTAGTAGTAGTAGTAGTAGTAGTAGTAGTAGTAGTAGTAGTAGTAGTAGTAGTAGTAGTAGTAGTAGTAGTAGTAGTAGTAGTAGTAGTAGTAGTAGTAGTAGTAGTAGTAGTAGTAGTAGTAGTAGTAGTAGTAGTAGTAGTAGTAGTAGTAGTAGTAGTAGTAGTAGTAGTAGTAGTAGTAGTAGTAGTAGTAGTAGTAGTAGTAGTAGTAGTAGTAGTAGTAGTAGTAGTAGTAGTAGTAGTAGTAGTAGTAGTAGTAGTAGTAGTAGTAGTAGTAGTAGTAGTAGTAGTAGTAGTAGTAGTAGTAGTAGTAGTAGTAGTAGTAGTAGTAGTAGTAGTAGTAGTAGTAGTAGTAGTAGTAGTAGTAGTAGTAGTAGTAGTAGTAGTAGTAGTAGTAGTAGTAGTAGTAGTAGTAGTAGTAGTAGTAGTAGTAGTAGTAGTAGTAGTAGTAGTAGTAGTAGTAGTAGTAGTAGTAGTAGTAGTAGTAGTAGTAGTAGTAGTAGTAGTAGTAGTAGTAGTAGTAGTAGTAGTAGTAGTAGTAGTAGTAGTAGTAGTAGTAGTAGTAGTAGTAGTAGTAGTAGTAGTAGTAGTAGTAGTAGTAGTAGTAGTAGTAGTAGTAGTAGTAGTAGTAGTAGTAGTAGTAGTAGTAGTAGTAGTAGTAGTAGTAGTAGTAGTAGTAGTAGTAGTAGTAGTAGTAGTAGTAGTAGTAGTAGTAGTAGTAGTAGTAGTAGTAGTAGTAGTAGTAGTAGTAGTAGTAGTAGTAGTAGTAGTAGTAGTAGTAGTAGTAGTAGTAGTAGTAGTAGTAGTAGTAGTAGTAGTAGTAGTAGTAGTAGTAGTAGTAGTAGTAGTAGTAGTAGTAGTAGTAGTAGTAGTAGTAGTAGTAGTAGTAGTAGTAGTAGTAGTAGTAGTAGTAGTAGTAGTAGTAGTAGTAGTAGTAGTAGTAGTAGTAGTAGTAGTAGTAGTAGTAGTAGTAGTAGTAGTAGTAGTAGTAGTAGTAGTAGTAGTAGTAGTAGTAGTAGTAGTAGTAGTAGTAGTAGTAGTAGTAGTAGTAGTAGTAGTAGTAGTAGTAGTAGTAGTAGTAGTAGTAGTAGTAGTAGTAGTAGTAGTAGTAGTAGTAGTAGTAGTAGTAGTAGTAGTAGTAGTAGTAGTAGTAGTAGTAGTAGTAGTAGTAGTAGTAGTAGTAGTAGTAGTAGTAGTAGTAGTAGTAGTAGTAGTAGTAGTAGTAGTAGTAGTAGTAGTAGTAGTAGTAGTAGTAGTAGTAGTAGTAGTAGTAGTAGTAGTAGTAGTAGTAGTAGTAGTAGTAGTAGTAGTAGTAGTAGTAGTAGTAGTAGTAGTAGTAGTAGTAGTAGTAGTAGTAGTAGTAGTAGTAGTAGTAGTAGTAGTAGTAGTAGTAGTAGTAGTAGTAGTAGTAGTAGTAGTAGTAGTAGTAGTAGTAGTAGTAGTAGTAGTAGTAGTAGTAGTAGTAGTAGTAGTAGTAGTAGTAGTAGTAGTAGTAGTAGTAGTAGTAGTAGTAGTTGTAGTAGTAGTAGTAGTTGTAGTAGTAGTAGTAGTAGTAGTAGTAGTAGTAGTAGTAGTAGTAGTTGTAGTAGTAGTAGTTGTAGTTGTGGCGAGTCCCGCGAGACGATGTATGTTATCATGAGGAATAAGTATTATCTCCCTGGCATATTCCATGGCTCATGTAGACCAAGACAGCGACAAGAAGCAATTTCAGAAATCCGTCACAGTGCTCGACGATGATCTTCCTCTTACCACTCCAATTTCCCCTTTTGGCGGCTAGTCGTCGAAGAATTGTCGCGTGCCTCCAAAGATGATCCTTTTGCACGTTGTTCACACTCACGTTTCCCTGTACAATGCTTACAGCATACTCGCATATACAGCGTACGAGCGCTACATTTGCTCCGCGCAAAATTGCACGTCGTTGCTATTGCTTCAGATAACACAGCGCTTGCAATGTCATTATTCGCTTTTTATCGAGAGGTCCGCGCAACGCCATTACAAACGCATTACTGGTACATCCCGCGTCGCATCGCGAACCTTCATTGCTTTTTAAGGCACGTAAACGTAATTGTAGTGGTCATCGGGAAATATACAAGCGCGAAATCGACAATTATCATGCGTCGATTATTTCAAGTCGAATAATAGATAGCCGTGTGGTGCAGCTGTTGCATCGAAATATACCTCTTGAAAAAATCGCGGATTCTCGGCACATACCTGACAGGATAGATGCTGACTTTGCGCGCGAACTCGCGGATTTTTGAAGACAACGATATAATTAGCGTTTCAGCAGATATCGCGCTGCCCGTGACCTTGATGGAAGAAATTTTGCGTGATGACAGTGACACTAAGATTTTTATGATGGCTACCCTTGGTGAAAAGATCGACCACAGTATTGTTGGATGCCTCGCGCATTAGATCGCCAATGACCACTAGTTTAGGTCTTGTATCATTCGAGTAGTCTGCTGCTTGCGGTAAACCCTCGCGAAAATCGATTTTATCACCGTACTCTGAACCCGGACTGCCACTCTGAAAAATTAAAATTATACGCTTGAACGGGACATCCGTCTTTTCGCGCATGTATTTAAAGAATTTTTTAACAAAATATATTTTACCGCAACCCGTAGGACCGCTGATCAAGGGTGTCCATTGATGTTTCCAATGTGTGTCCATATCGATGAGTGTCTATCAAAATCAATCAGCTGACTCTTGAATAAGCTTATACCGTGACGGCTGCAGCGGCGATGGCAGCGTTGACCTCGCAGCATCAACTATTTTCGCGGCCTTAACGAGCTGATAAGGCGCGGCGTGCCTGCACTAGCTGATGAGGCGCGGGCTCGCGGTATAAGCTGGTGTTTACACCGTATGTAAATTAAATAACAATAGTTTTTATATTTCTCACAAATAAAGCAATATTTTTATTTCATTATGCATACATCTCTATGTGCAAACTTTACGAATCATCAAACTCTAAACAGCAATATTATATCCACGGAGGTAGGACGAGAAAGTCAGAACAAAAGCAAACACTCGATAAGAAAGACGGGACAAAAGGAATCAACGATGAGAAAGTCAGAACAAAAGGGAACGGTAGAGAGATAGCAGCTACTGATACGAATAGCAGCACAGAAAGAACGAGCAGACAACGGTATTCTACATAATGAATCAATTTTTTTTTAATGTATTCATCACAGTACATATGATACCTGAAATTAGACGAAAATATTATTTTTAAATATCGCGAATTCAACCGTAAAACTATACACTTTTTTGCGTTATACTAATTAGCGTATTTCACAATAACCGTACGGTACATAAGAGTATATCCCGTGCCGCTTACGCTTCGTGTTAGCAGGTTCGCATGATTTCGTTTCTTTACGCGTTACTACATGATGAAATTCGGTGCGTCGAATAGCGCCGAATTTTAAAATAATAGGTACGCTCCTTGCTCCTGTCACGAAAGATCGTAATGCGTTATAATTAACGAGACGGCTATTCGCAAAGTTTAGCGTGATACTTTTTACTTTACATTTTTCAATAATCGTACCGTCGGGTTTACGAACAAGGTATGCGTAAAATTTTGGTCCTCCCGAAACGAACGAAGTTATATAACTACCAGGCCCATATTCGCTTAATTCATCCGTAAGATCTCTTAGAAATTGACCGATTGGCGGCTCACACTCGTTACTATTGGGGCGACTCACGTAAATCCGAGTCCGTATCGCAGTACAATATTCGTCGCCCGAGCCCCTCAAGATAACTGTATACCTTGAGGCGTGTCTGTGCCGTCGTGTACGCTGCAATCACGGCATTTGATGTCGGGGATGGTTGGATAGCATCGCGGTTGCTCACATAGTTTACATACATAATCTTGTGATTAACCGGTAGCATTCCCGTCTGATCGATAAACGATAACGGCTTTCGTGAGATTCTCACTTTGACCAAACTTTCCCCAGATTGAATTAAGAGCCAATTTTGCGAGTGAACGTGAACCCGGATTTGGCTGCAAAGCACGACGCTCGAGATATACACCCTCAGATTCCTTGTACAATGCTATAAAACGCGCTATTGCTTCCTCGTCATCGTTACACTCTGTTCGCGGTCCACTCGCCTCCTGTTTTATTTTTAGGAATGTATCGATGTACTCGGCAAAATGACCGCCTCGTCGCGTTGTCGAGTCATAGTGCGTAACAACGTATTGCCAAATTTCATAGATACACGTCACCTTATATTCGAGCGACATAGCTTTTCTCAGTTCGTCCACGACATATTTGCCGTCAAACGCTTGCTCAGTCGTGTCATCGTATTTACAACCCTCGGATGTGTTGATATCTGTATAGCACGTTCTACAAAGGGGGAAGAGTAATTTCCCATGTACACGAACAGGCAGTACGGGGATCTACAAATCGCGCGGTGCTACCACGGCACACTTCACGAGACCCTCGACGACACTTAGATCGCTTTCAAGTCCTACGAGTTCTCGACACTTGTCACCTACGTATAATTTCGGATGTCCAACGGGATATTTTTCATTTTTACACACCCATGTATACAGCGAGCACACATACACATAGCGTATTTACTCCCGATTCGCGCCGTCGTACACGCTTACAAAATTTTTCGTTCGACTGCCAAAGAATGCATCGCGTGGTTCGAAAGGCGCTCGCTTGACCATGGCGTGATTTTTCACGTATAACGACATTTTCTCGTTATTCTCGAGTAATCTGTCAAAATTGCATTCCCATATTTCGGTTAGAGTGTACCCTTTCGATCTGATTCGCCCGGAAATAAGAACGGTACGCTCGTATCGCTCATCCATAGTATCGCCGAATTTAGTTCGAGCATCTCTATTCACGCGATAACATCGCGGACAACCATACCAAAACCAGCAGTGAAATTGAAGAACGTGATGGATCCCCGTATCCACGTAGTATCCGTCGACAGCCAGTAGGCCGGTCGGAAAGCGATACTTTCTCGTGCGTCCAGCATCAGCGATAACGCAGTTGCGCTCACGCTCGCACCATACGAGCTATACAATGGCCTTGCGCGACTGCTTATCGCCCCAGCGATACTTCCCTCGTGGTAACACCGCAATGCGAACTTTCTGTGGAAAATACTTTCGAAATACTCTCATACATGCTGATGCTATCGTGCATGCTTCTGTGAAGGGCCACATGCTCCCGCAACGTAAGTTACTCTCGAAAAGCTAAACACGCTCGTTTTAAAAACCATATTGTCATACAGGTACGACAATACTGCATAAATTGCGTTGCAAAATCAAATTTATAATCGACGCGACTCGATTCTTCCTCATACCATTTTTAAAATCGCTCGCGATCCGCTGAGAACATGGTATCGGGTGAGTAAAAATGCATAGCCGGCAGAGGACCTGAGTAATCCTGATATTCCGGTGTGTTGAATAAATAGGGAAATGTACCTTTTCCACCTCATCAGTGAAATCAAAGGCCTTAGGTAAAGCGCTAGGAGCCATGGGTAAATAGTTTAGACTATCGAGAAAAACGACATCGCCAATCTCCATCGAGACAATCTTCGTACCATTCATAATCAGAGAGGGCAACTGTGTTTTTTGCACTCCGATTAAATACCGTAGAATAAATTGTGCGTCGATACCTCACGCATTTTGAGCAATGCAGAAGGTCTTTTTAAATTTCTGCGATAATGCCAATTTCACGAGCTCTCCAACAGGATCATCGATAAACACGAATTCACGTTTACTACAGTCAGCACAATCGGTCTCTATATCTGTGATATCTAGACATGTCATATATACGCATTCTGTAACACATAAATTCGGCTCGTGAATTCGTGTCGATTTATCATCGTGCAATTGCTCGTGTCGCTGCGTCTCAAAATCATCAAATAAATATCTCGTGGAAGGTTTGTCTTTTTTCTTCTCCTCCGGGTCCTCCTCCTCCTCCTCCTCCTCTTCTCCTTCTTCTTCTTCCTCGCTGTCTGTATTGCTGTTGGTATCATCGTTTGAACTGTATTGTCGCGATGGACCTGCGACAGCTCCATCTGGTTCTCTCGCGGGGCCGGCCATGAAAAGACCGTTTGTTGGTTTATAGCCGCAGAATGGCTGGATAAAATTTATCTAACGATTCCCTGCGGAGCTGTCACCATCGTTGTCCCTGCTATGATCATCTGAATCGGTTCTACCCTCCTCATCGAAATCATAGGTGTCGGATCCCATTTCTTCGTTTTCATACCGTCGAACTATTTCAAAATCTTATGAAATAAAAGAAACAAAATTAATGTAATTAACACTGTATATTACTTACATCTTTCATTGAATATGGGCTGCAGGGCAGACTCATGCAGCCAACCGCGTCGACGAATAACACGCACCACCGAATCAATAATTATTTGATTATGAAACAATCCAATATTGTGCGCGTCAACTAATTCGCGTTAATGACTCCCGCACAGCATACCGCGAATTTTACGAACAACCGCCTGTGTCGACAGTTCTCATCGGGTGATCTGTAAATTTCTTCTCCCCGTGAACGCAACGATGGTCTACACTTCAATATAAACTCTATCAATTTTCTTATCAATGAGCGCTTTACCGCTCTGACCATGATTCTGCTGTTAGAGTAGGAGTAGTAGTAGTGACCACAGTAAATTAGACAATTATTTAGAGACTTGTCAAAGCGGCTCACTTTTATATATATTCCTTTAACACGCTCTTTCTCTGTTTCTCTCTTTCTCGGTGTAATGAATACTACTAACCAAGAAGATGGCCGCACGCGATCACTTCACTAAAGCAAGACCTAGGGAAATATTCAGCGATGGTTAGGTACTAAGGTATCGAGTTTCGCTGATGAATGTCATATTGTTTTCATCTAATTTCAAGGCACTCGGCCATGAGGAAAATCATCAAATTTCGTCGACGAATATTATTTAGTTTTCATGACACATCTTATCTGTATGTCGAGGTGTGCGTGTGCACATACAAGTGTATGCATAAGTCTTTTCCGGTTTTTTGGTAAAAAAAAACACGTAATTTTCAAGGGAAATTAATTTTTGTTTTATTCAAAATATTGGCCATCGGCTTCTACACATTTCGCCCATCTTTCAGGTAACTTATGAATACCATGCCAGAAAAACTGCTTGTCTTTTGCGGTAAACCATTCGTCGAGCCATTTTCCAACTTCCTCGAAATTGCTGAAGTGCTGCTCTGGGAGCGCGTGCCCCATTGATGCGAAGAGGTGATAGTCAGATGGCGCCAGGTCTGGTGAATACGGCGGGTGCGGAAGGATGTCCCATCCAAGCGATTTCAAGGTGTCTTTCACTGCTTTTGCTGTGTGAGACGGCGCATTGTCGTGTAACAAAATCACTTTGCCATGTCTTCTGGCCCATTCCGGTCGTCTTTCGATTAATGCGTGGTTGAAATTAATAATTTGTTGGCAATAGCTTTGTGTATTAACGGTTTCGCCGGGCTTCAAGAGTTCATAATACACAATACCGCTCTGGTCCCACCAGACACAGAGCATGGTCTTCTTGCCGAAACGATTTGGCCTTAGTGTTGAAGGACCGGCTTCGCCAGGTGAAAGCCACGATTTTTTCCGCTTCGGGTTTTCAAAATAAATCCATTTTTCGTCACCCGTCACAATTCGATGCAAAAATGATTCCCTTTCGTGGCGTTGAAGCAGCACTTCACAAGTGACTTTGCGATTTTCTATAGACGTTCATTCAAATCGTGTGGGACCCATTTACCGAGTTTATTGATCTTCTCCATTACTCGTAAGCGTCTGCTGATTGTTTCTTGTGACACATGTAATGCTTCTGCTAATTGCCGTTGAGTTTGAGTTGGGTCATCATCCAATAACTCCTGCAATTGCTCGTCTTCGGATTTTTGTGGTCTACCAGAGCGCTCACTGTCTTTCACATTGAAATCACCACTTTTAAATTGTCGAAACCATGTCTCACATGTTCTAATCGATGGAGCGTGTTCACCATATGTTTCTACCAGCAAACGTTGACTTTCAGCAGCCTTTTTCTTTTGATTAAATGAGAAAAGCAATGCGTGCCGCAAATGTTCTTTTTCAGGCACAAAACTCGACATGATCACTGAACGATAAAACAAAGACGCTAGTTTTTGGCGGACTCAACTTGTGTGTGTTTGTAGGTTAATGTCAGATGAACAAAATGACGTATGTGTCAAATTAATACGCTGCGTACTTTTTGCTGGCGCTATCTCTTAGTTAAACCGGAAAAAAGTTATGCATACACCTGGTAGATGTGCGAAAGTATGCAAGAGTTTTGGGATATATTTGTTGCCGCTGATACTAGGCTGTTGAGGAGAATGCGACAAATATCAAAGGATATTGGTGTGCAATTTTCAGTCGTATGATTTGCAGTATCAAAAGAAGAGGTGATGCAGCTAGATGGTGGGGGAAATCTGTTTAAAACGGAGTATGAACACCACTGTTGATTTATTCGAGAATTTTCAGTCCACACGAAAGCAATAAAAATGGCAAATAACGGTGCTACCTCTCACGCGGTATCGTCATATATCGCGAACTCCGTTATGTACGGTTTAAATAAATCATTTGATAAAATAATCGTAGCCGGACTTGGGTTGAACTCTACGTATACTCTTACACCAGTGGTGAAAATATTGTCGAATACTTTTACCGGAATTACACTCAGTGCGGACGAGTAGCGAGTGTTTAAAAATGATTTTTCTTGCGTACAACAATATTTCGAAGCTCATAGGGCTGATGCCGAGAAAATGTGTAATACCCGCATAGAGCATACAACGCATTACACACTTTAAACCTCGTGTTGCCAGCACAGAGCTGTCTCATTTGGTAAAATAAGCGGTAGCGCTAATGAGGAATACGAGAATCAAGAGGAATCTGGAGAATCGACACGGAAACGAATACCGAGCTTATGAATATTATTTTGTCCGAAATTATTGTACTGTTTCGTGGTCATATCGCGTATTATGCATCGGGTGTTGCGTTGCGAACGCAATAATTCTCCGTATGTGCAGCTATTTGTGATAAAGACACAGTTGTGAATAATTGTATATAGTGTACATCTCGCTCGAAATATTATAAAGTATACACTGAAGTCGACGAGGAGAGAGAGAAAGAGAGAGCGAGAGAGAGAGAGAGAAATTGAGTTATCTCAGTCCTAAAACCGAAGCGTTAGCAAATGTCTGCGATAGAAAGAAGACGGAGCACACGTTTTTATTTCATTAACACAGCAGAACATGAAATACGTGCCAATGTCGATTAGCAGCAAAGTAGCAGAGTTTGGTAAGTAAAAAATATGAGATAATTAAAAAATCGTGATTTAAAATCGTAATATTTATTTTTTATTATAAAAAAAATGTCTTGCAGAGCGGGCAGCCCCTGCATATGAACCGACACCGAGGGTTCGTTATTCGTGTTATGGAGAGCAAGAGGAAGATACATACACTGTACGATCTAGCGTCGGAAAAGAAAAGTGTCACTAGTTATCCTGATCCGCAGTTGACGTCGGTGGTTGCAGATCATGAACGCTGCCAACTTTGTATAATGAGACGATGCATGTCAGGTATGACAGTATCGATTATTCTGTACACGTTGTTTTTATTGACGAGTGCGTTCAATTAAATACTCATTCTTTTTTCAGAAGTACACTATGATGACAACACCCACAGCGAAAAATAATTTAAGGCAAAATTACGAGTGATAATACGAATTAATTCCGTATAGCGAAAAAAATAAAATTAACGGTGAAGGAATCTCCGAGCGTGGATTACAGTGTTTGCAGGGTTGTTACATACGACGGTAAATGTGTAAAGTGCTTTCCATAAACCATTGATTAATTTTTAAAATACCTTATCTCACTGTTTCTCGTATTTTTATAGCATAATAATTAGAGAATTATATTTGAACTCTTTCTCTCTCTCTGTGGGGAACATATTTTATATCTTTGACTGCAGAGCAAGCGCTTTGCAGAAAATGTGCGATGCATACGACGAGCTGGAAGAGCTCCTGCGTAGCGTGTATTTAATGGAGCGTCGAGGAAGGCCTGTTGAACTTGGCGAACTGTATATTGGAATGTCCTGTATTGTGTCTTGTATCAATTGAGTTGTTCGCGTCGAAGTGATTTACCCGGACTTTGATGGGTACTGCGAGGTGTTGTTAGTCGATTTCAGCGAGACCATGTACATAGACTGGTCTCACCTATTTCATCCGGATCTTCTAGCAAGTATGCTGCCCGCTCTTGTCATGGAGTTTTCAATATACGGACTCGAACGCGTGGATGTTGCAGGTATTGAGCATCTCGTCGAAGAAACGTGCGGTAGAGATGCCTTGATCGCTGTCATGATGCGACCTCTTGTCGGCGATAAAGTTCCGCGGGTTCGATTATCGAACGGGGAACGCTCGGACATGGCAGCTGTTATTATAGAGGCTCTCGGTGATGAGATAGATATCGGCTACCATATCGATGCTGAGGTCGAGGGCTTTGACGAGGACATAGTAATAAATTAAAGACACGGCGCTGCGCGCGCGCGTGCGTGTGTGTGTGTGTGTTTTTTTTTTCTGTGGGTAGGTGGAAATCTTCAAAAAGACCTTCGGTAACCCTCGTTACCTAGGAGTGTGGGATTTTTACCCACTAAAACCACCTCCCTTCGTCCCTGCCTTGTGCTGCCCCCCGCAGTACCGCCGTCAGGCAGTACTTCGCGGGGCAAGGGATCGGCTACGGCCGCATCAGGGTTTTAATCTGGCTCATGTCTTTGCCGTTCTTCTGCGCGCAACTTCTTCAAGACTGCCGCTGCAAAGTCCTCAATACTGCTCCATGAATCTGCTGCATCGAGCATGAATCTCACGATGTTATCCGGAGTAATCCGTTCGCGGAGATGCTCCTGAAGCTGATCTCGCTCGTTGTTAAAACGTCGGCACATAAAAAATACATGCTCCGCCTTTTCGGCCACGTTGCAAGCTGGGCAGTCCTCAACGTCGTCCAGCTTAAATCGGTGAAGGTATTTCCGAAAGCAGCCATGGTCCGTTAGAAGCTGGGTAAGATAAAAACCTACCTCCCCATGGTTGCGGTTCACCCACGCCTCAAGCGACGGAATCAGCCGATGTGTCCATCTGCCTTTAGGCGACTCGTCCCAGCGCTGCTGCCATTGCAGTATTGACGCTGCCTTTTTCTCCTTGGCAATAATCTCCTTGTCGAGTGGAGTCTGCTGACCTCAGGTGTAGATCCTGCTCCGCTCGTCTGCAAGAATTTCCAGCGTTGGCATGCCAGCCACTACACATATTACCTTGAACGATATGGTGCGGTACTCGGCAGCAACTCTCTGAAGAGTTCCGCGGTATACCGACACCATTTCTCTTCGGTATGAAGCCACGTTAAGTGCCTCGTGCTAAATCGACGCAGCGTACAACAGTATCGATTTTATGACTGTTGCAAGCAGTGTTCTTCTCGCCTGCTTGGGTCCTCCGATATTCGGCATAAGTCGCGCTAGTGCCGTGCTGACTTTTGTACCTTTAGCAGCCACGTTCTCAATATGCTGCTTGAAGCTGAGCCTTGCATCCAACATCACTCCGAGATACCTGATATAAGGTTGCGACGTGATTTCGCAATCACCAACGTCCAGAGTGATGGTTTCGACTTTCTTCCGACTCGTAAAGAGCACGGCTTCAGTTTTATGGTGCGCAAGCTCCAGACCGACTGAATGCATCCACTTTCTCACGGTGTGATATGCCTCTTCGAAGGTGCAGTTAACCTCTTCAAGGGTCTTGGCCGTAATGACTAGCCCTGCGTCGTCGGCAAACGCCACCAGCTCTGCTCCCTGTGGTAGCTGCGTCTTTAGCAACGCGTCATATATCAGGTTCTCCAGCAGCGGCCCCAGAACCGAGCCTTAGGGAACTCCTCCCGAGACTTCATAATACACGGGACCATTCTCTGTATCGTACATAAAGCGCCTCCCGCAGAAATAGCTCTTGATCATCGCTCTCAGATAAGCTGGTGTTCCCAGTTGATTTAATGCCTTCCATATACTATCCCATCTGGCTGAGTTGAATGCGTTTTTAACATCCAACGCAGCCAGCAAGCAGTATTTCTTGGCTCCTCGAGTCCAGCGCGCTCCGGAGATCGCATCCTTCGCGGTGGCTACTACGCGGCCAATGGCTTCGATGGTTGACATGCCCTTCCGGAAACCGTATTGGTTTTCCGCGAGGCCATGTCCGACAGAGGCATCGATTCAATTGGTAATAATCCTCTCGAGGATTTTCCCGGCTGTATCCAGCATGCACAAAGGTCGATACGCCGAGGCTTCCTCCGGCGGTTTGTTGCCTTTAGGGAGCAGCATGAGTTGCTGTCGCTTCCACTGTACCGGAAATGTTTCCTCTGAGAGGCACGAGTTGTACATCTCCAGGAACAGTTCCGGCGCAGCTTCTATGGCTGATTTTAACGCCGTGTTGGGGATGTTATCCAAGCCCGGTGCCTTCGTATTTCCCACTCTCTTGGTGGCCCGCAGTAATTCCTCTTGAGTAATGGGAGGGACTACCTCACTCTCGTCCCGCGGCACTGGGTAGTCGTACTCTGGTTGCTTGGGAAACAACACCGCGACGATTTTTCCTAGTTGCGTTGGGCAAGTGGGCTGCTGTCGGGACTGCGTCTTGATCGTTGACATAACAACCCTATATAGTCTCCCAAATGGATCGTTGTTAACTTCCGGCACAAGCCTGATCCATCCATCTCTCTTGCTATGCTTGATAGCTTTAGCGAGTTCGGACCGTGCCTCCTTGAAGGCCATTTCCAGTTGCGGAAAGATTGGCCTTCTTCGGGCTCTTTGGGCGAGTCTCCTGGGGTGCTTACATTGGGCACGGAGCTCAGCAATCGTGTCGCTCCACCAGTATGCCGAAGCGTGCTGGTTTCCATTGCCGCGTCGCGGCATGGCAGTGTCACATGCCCTCACGACAGCATCTATGTCCTGCTTGGTCTTTTCCTCTGCTGTCTCTGCGGTGATTTTGGCATCCTCCGTGCAGGCATATAGGGAGCCTTTGTCGAGGGCGTTCGCCTTCCTGCGGATGGTTTTGGCCTGCTTCGATACGCGGTTTGCACACATCGATGGAGGCTGTATGAGCCATGTGATGGCACAGTGGTCGCTATGTGTGCAGATCTCCGTTACCTGCCAGCAGTTGCTCTTTGAGAGCCCTGGGCTGACAAATGTCAGGTCGATGGTTGACCTGCTCTTGCCCCTGGTGTACGTTGGGACTTTATCGTCGTTGAAAAGCGTGAGGTTGAGCACCGAGAAAGCCTCAAGAAGAGCTCGCCCTCGGTCTGTCGTCCGTTTGCTGCCCCATTCCACGGCCCAGGCGTTGAAGTCCCTGACGATGGCGACTGGGTGTCGGTTGCTGGCATCGTTGACCAATCGGTCCAAGGCCTTCTCATACTCCTGCTGCGTCAGTCGAGGTGGCATATAACAGCTGTATATATGCACACCGTTAACTTTCGCGCGCACGAAATATTCTGCAGGCGTTTGCATGATCTTCTGGATAGGGCGGCTACCGCAAGCCCAGATAGCAGCTTAGCCTGTTGTATCCGCTCTCCAGGAAGGGCCTGACCTATTTCGGTATTGTTCCGAAATTATTGCCACATCAATGTCCTCCTCCCGCACCGTCTGCATGAGCAGATCTTGTGCTACCTCGCAGTGGTTGAGATTTATTTGCAAAAATCTCATTTCCTCTTCCTTTGTTTGTGTTTCTCGAGGGCCAATAAATAGACCGAGCACCGGCTGCTTCCAGTTCCGTGATCTACCTTCTCAGCACCTTTCTCCTTGCAGAGCATGCAGGTAGGCACCTTTTCGCACTTCCTAGCGAGGTGACCCTTATCTCCACAACGCAAACACTGCTTTGAGCGGTCTGCACCTTTACAGCTCTGCCCTCGGTGGCCGAAGTCGTGGCATCTGAAGCACCTTAGGGGCAGGTGGCTGTTGTCTCGCTCGCGGATGCGACACACTGTCCAGCCGATCTTTACTTTCCCCAGTTCCAGGGCTGTCCTCGCAATTGTTGCTGGGAGACTCACAACGGCAGTTTGCGTGCCACCGTATGCCTTCCGCAGTGATTTCACTGCCGAGACTGTGATGCTTTCGGCATTCAGCTGCAATGCCAGCGCTTTCGCGACTTCCTCTTTGTCTGCAACTTCGTCGAGATCTCTGATCTCGAGTTGCCTTTCATGGGTCCATGCACGGACCTCTGCACGGTCTCCAAGGAACGCCTTCATCGAGTCCTTACGCTCGTGCGTCGGCTTTGCCGCGGTGCGGCTCAGGATCAAGAGCAAGTCGCCCCCTGCCATTCGCCGATTTTTCTCGACGTCAGTGGCAATGCCCTTTACCGTGTCATCCGTGCGCATTTGGCGCAGGATGTCGGCATACAACTTGCTTTCACCAGCCTTGATGACCAGGGCATGCGGTCGAGGGGGCCTCGGGCGTGGGGCCCTCTTTTTTTCCCACTCTCTGCCACGCTGGGTCTTCTTCTGACGCCGGTGTCGGTCTACTGCTTTGCGGCGTGGGAGTGTTCAATACCGCCGCCTGGAGCTTTTGCTTATGCTTCTGCTTCTTACCGGCTGGCCTGATTTCTCGCGGGGTGGATGAACCCCAGCGACGCTTGCCAGTCTGCGCTTCCAGGCCCGGTGTGGTCTGCGTTGTCTACATAGTTGCAGACGGCGGCACCACTGCCTGTTGATGCATACTTTCCGCCGCTCACATTGTTCTGTAGCTGCTTCGGCATGCAGCTATGAGCCGTTTGATTTCTTTATGGACGTTCATCTTGCCCTCCGTATACTCAGCAAGCTCGTCCAGTCTGTACCGAGGCGCTCATATGCCTCGAGCTTCTTCTTCCTTGTCGCGTCGATGCTGGTTGTGACCAAGTTGACCACCACAGTCCCACTGCGGTCGCTGGATGACTACGCCAGGGAGCCCGCTTGCCCACTGCTGCCGGTACTGGGGTTCCGAGCCCCTGCACCGTAATCGGTACAACACTTGTTGTGTTCTCAATTTTTGGTTTATTATTCGGGGTTCCTTCCCCTAGTCTGTTTGGTCCGCGGGAGGAAAATTCCTCCTACCTGCTATATCTAGCAGGCGTTCCCCTATCCGCCACCTGGGGACGCGCTACGTAAGGGTTACAGACTCCCCCTGTGGTGTGTGTGTGTGCGTGTGCGTGCGTGCGTGCGTGTGCGTGCGTGCGTGTGCGTGCGTGCGTGTGCGTGCGTGCATGCGTGTGCGTGCGTGCATGCGTGCGTGCGTGTGTGAGAGAGTACATTCGATAGACAGGAGTTTAAAATCGCTTTGGCAGGAGGGTAGATGCCTACAACAGCTGTGGTGGTGAGTACATAATTTAATTCATTTTTCCACGTATGTGTTGTAACGTAAATTTGTGCCTCAACGCACCACGTTACCTATGACTGGTCCAAGTTATTTTTTCCTTCCTTTTTATTTTCTCTTTCGAGATGGGCGCCAGGCGCTTTCGCGCCGGAAGGAAAAAATGCAGAGTTGGATGACCAGTCTCAACCCAGGCCAGCTACAGCTGTTCAAGGCAGAGTGGCTGGTTCGGACTGTCAAGCCACTAATTAGTCAACTAAGATAAAAAAAAAATAATGATAAGATACGAATAAAATCCATTAATAAAAATAAGTCATTAGAATTAAGGAACGCGGACAAATAATAAAACAAAATCAATAAATACGTCAAACGAGAAACAGGAAGGTAGGCTACTAAATAAATAATCAATAAACAAATAAAATAATTGCAGTAAATAATTTAGACAACCACCGCAAGTACGGGACTTACAAACTTCTTTATTTCTGGCGACCTGATGATAATTTCCAATAAACAACAATTTCGAATTCAAATAAAATGTCCCGTAAAATCAGTCTCTCGGGTTAACAATTTTTAAATTTAGTTAGGTATCTTAGTTTTAATCTTTATTTCAACCCCAGCAGTTATCCCACGCTCTCCCTCACTCTCATACTTCGGTAGCCCCTAGATAGCCTATCTCGTTCGCTACGTATTTCTAATAATATTCATCGACTAAAATCAAGTATTCGGTAGTCTCAACGCACCGTTCGCGATACGGCCTATCCCGAGCTAATCCCCAATACATCGAAAGAAACCATACAACGGAACGTCAGAAGGTCACGTACGTGAAGCGACCCGCGGCTTGCTATTACAATTTCGAATAATCTATACCGAGTAAGAGTCAAACCACCAAGATTTCCTACGGCTCATGAAATACCCAATAACGAGTAAATAAGGCTCTATAATTCCATGATAACCAAAGAAAATAATAACAATCGAGTAATCAGTATGGGAATAGTAATCCCGATCAATACCTCTTGGTTAAATAAGATATAATAAATAAAATATAATAAAGAAAGTATAACAAATAAAATATAACAAAGGAGATATAATAGATGAAATATAACGACGATAATATAACGAATAATCTATAACCGATAAAATATAACCAATAGTAAAGAAGGAATATCAAATAAGAAACGAATAAATAATAAACAAATAAAGAAAGAATAATAAATAAGAAACAAATAAATAATAAATCAAATTAGGAATCAAACAGTAAAACCCGAGAAACGCCGATTGATTCGAAGGTGACGCGACGCTGTCAGTAACGTACCAGTCCCTTCAACCTCCAATTTACGACGGGACGACGTACGAACACGCGCACGCCCCTCTAAATCTAAACGAAAGAAAACTCGAACAAAATCATGTACATCTAAGACCCACAATTCGTTAAAACACGTGACGTGGTCTATTTCGTTTAGATCCCACACGAACTAATTCACAAATTCCAAAGCACTCCGGGATAACGGCCTAACGCGCGCACGGTTTAACCGGCAACAGAAACAATTAATTAATACAATAACTTTTCCCCGGCTTTTATCTGTTACACGATCTCGCGGTTACATGCTACGAACGCCGCAGTTCCCGATACAAAGTTACACTCTGCGCGCTGTGTACTAGCGTCGCAGGGGTGACCAAGTACGAATAAATTTTGAATAAACGGATCAGATGATAAAATAAGAAAATATTAGCGAAAGACCGTGGATAGGAAGAAGAGCTCACCGGGACGATGCTGCAGTGACGTTCCTTGAAATCCGGGAAGTCTCGAAAGACGTTTGATTATCCCTCCTGGTTGATCGTACAGTGTTCGGATGTTGGCTCGAAGGACCAACCTCTTTTCCTCGCCTCAATAATTATTAGCGGGATGCCGAAAGATAGAGCGGGACACAGATAGAGAGTACGCTACGTCTGGTTCGCTCAACGGTCACCGGGAAAAAGCCCCGAGGTCCTGCCGGCACGCGTGCCCGTGAACTATGATCCCCTCTTAACCCGCTAAACTCGGTTAATTGGGGGAACCGGTGTCGCACGCTGCCCGCGACTAGCGCCTCAGCTGGCCGATGTATAAATTAGCGACAGACAATACCAGCGTTGCGTAGTCCAGCAGATGATCCCCTGAGATATATACATTTCCGTAGGCCGACGGCGGCTGAGAATAGAAAGCCGCGTATCCTTTAGTACGTCGAGCGGGATAATGATACAGCCCGACCGAGAAAGGTGTGAAATGTCGGTCCAGATGAAAGGCCGAATCCCGAAGCTCTCCTCTTCTCGGTACTCTCTTATCGTCCCTCCGGTCGTATAAATCGCATTATGTATATAAAAAAAAATAAAACAAGAAAAAAAATAAAAATAAAGAATAAATAAGACCTGAAAATTCACCCTACAACCCTGCGCGATCGTGTAGGCCTCCGTTGAGCAAGGGGGACGTATTTTCTGCCACGTTACAGTGTACACCTTTGCTCCGTCCTGCTATTATCTCTACTCTTCCTTGTTCACCAGAGTACCCACACCACCGCACTTTACCATCTCCACGTTACCGACACTCGTTAAGCAGAGTGGGTAGCGCAGTGGTGGAAAAAAGAGGTGGCGGGGATAGCCGCGTAATGGGGGGAGGAGGGTAGGAGTGGGATGGAGCAAAGGTGTACACATACTACTGATATATACTGATATATATATATATATATATATGGTATGTCTCGTCACGCTATACACCATTAAGAATTAAAATAAGTTCAATATTATGAAAGAACTCCATTCGGTATTAGTCACAAAAGGGACAGCGGAAGCGACTCGGATTTATAGCGCAGCGTGACCCGAACTCCTCGACACCTCGATTCCCGACCAAGACGCTTTACGCTCTCTCTCTCTCTCCCTCTCTCTATCTTGGCGCATGCAATCGAGGCGAGGAGTAATCCCTCGAAAAGAATTTTTATTAGAAATATTAATACATACTGTTGGATAATCAGCTGGCGCATGGCGATCGATATTCGCCGGGCGTCGACCTGTTGCTGTGCTCGAGCACGCAGCGTTCGGTTGGGCGGAGATAGCCGAGGCAGGGCTTCGTGGAGCCGAGGTTGTGCCTCGTAGGCATGCCGCGTCGAGCGAGAGGATGGCTCTCTCGCTCGACTTCGGCTTCGCTCACCGGCTATCTCTCTCAATTGACTTCAGCGCCCAACGACGCTTTCATATCCCGCAGCCATGTTGGATATTTTGACACTTACGTGAAAACCCGCACGGAACAGCGCACGCATTTGGAAAGCTCGGGCAATTTTCACATCTCTCAACCGGATTATCTCAACCTTCGTTTGCTCAACAGGACTCAAAATAAGGTACGAGTACGTTGTTATAATTTACCGTAAATTCAATGGCAATGAAAAGTTGGATGCTCATCGGTACATCAGCATTTTGGTCTCACTTTTTGGCGGCATTGCAGCACAAGACGGGCCACATTTTCTCTCACCATAATTTGCCGGTATAATTAATATAATTATGCAGGTGTACTATATTCGCTGTACTTTTCCCCAGGACATCTGCTGGAAGAGTACAGCGACTATACACTGCTCATTTCGTGCATCCTCATTATGTGTTGTATTGTGCTACGCAGTGCTGCCTGCGTTGCTTGTCTCATACATATAGAGCACTCAAGCAATTCAATTGCGAGTGCTCTCACCTATTTGCTGCAACTTCTCTCAGATAAATCTGCTGAGAGCTTGCAGTAAATAATTGACACAATTTAAGCACTCATTTTTTTCATAGCGTGGCGTGCTCCGCAGCACTGGCTGCAGCACGCACACAGCTCTCATTACCTACAGCACACAATTAATATAATTGTGTGCTGGTTCTCAGTCCAAATAGTAAAATCAAATTTAGCCTATTTAGCTAAATTCAGTTTTCTAATTCTCAAATTTTTGGTGTATTTATTTTCATTATTTTGTATTTTTCTAAATTTAGTAGATTTGGTGTTTGTTTTCATATTTAAAATAACTGTTTTAAAATGTATTATTACATTGTGTGTGCGGAAAGTAATAAACCACTTTCTCCAAATTCCATCTACTAGTCTGGTTTTATTTCCACCCTGTTGTGAGTGAAGTCTCATATTTTTCCAATATATTCGCAGGTTCAAGATCTGTTAAGTTACACCGGATGGATTTCTCAAACACATACATATCGCCTGCATTTCCTTAAAAATGAAGAAGAAGAGTTATTGTTCATAAAACGGCTTTAACAATTGAGTAAGAACCTCTCACACCGATATCTCAATTTGTTACCAACGATATCCAACTTAAAAGACTTCAGGAAAACTATCGGGAAATGTTCAGTCAATAAGGCCTTTTTAGACATTTACTAATAATCGTTTAAATGAATATAAACCCTAATTAAAATAATAAGTCGTAGTTATAATGAAAAAAGGAAAAGAAAGGAATATAATACTAAAGAAAAGTATATTGGCTGTACCGGCGTCCGAGTCGTCTTTAGTGCTAACTGTCTATTGCGACAACTTGACGTCGAAACAGAGAATGCTTCCTCGCGACAGCGTATCGTCGAAGCAAGCAATGGTTCTTCGCGACAGCGTGTGGTCAAAGCAAGGAAGGGTTCCCCTCTCTCTCTCCCTCTCTCTCTTTTTTTATTGGGTTCGCAACGCAACACCCGATGCATGATCAGCGATATAACCACGAAACAGCACAATTATTTCGGACAAAATAATTTTCATAAGCCCCGCATCCTCCGGCGCTAGCAAGATCGTGATGTGCTCGAACGCTTCTTCAAAGAATTCCTTGGAACCGATAATCTCATACGCTGCTGCACGAGGCGTTTCACTGACAACTATCTTTTCACGGACATATGATACCACCTCGTTCATACACCGCTGAATCGTTTCACTTTTGCTTTCTAGAGTCTGCATATGAATATCAATTCTTCTACTTATTTCGACGAGCATATCAAATGTGGGCCGCTGAAGAACAATGTTTGGAGAGTATTTTCGAAAGCGTTTCCGTTTCGATTCTCCAGATTCCTCTTGATTCTCGTATTCCTCATTAGCGCTACCGCTTATTTTACCAAATGAGACAGCTCTGTACTGGCAACACGAGGTTAAAAGTGTGTAATGCGTTGTGTGCTCTATGCGGGTATTACACAGTTTCTCGGCATCAGCCCCATGAGCTTCGAAATATTGTTGTACGCAAGAAAAATTATTTTTAAACACTCGCTACTCGTCCGCACTGAGTGTAATTCCGGTAAAAGTATTCGACAATATTTTCACCACTGGTGTAAGAGTACACATAGAGTTCAACTCGAACCCGGCGACGATTATATTACCAAATGATTTCTTTAAACCGTACATAACGGAGTTCGCTATATATGGCGATATCGCGTGAGACGTAACACCGTTATTTGCCAATTTTATTGTTTTCGTGTACACTGTAACTTTTCGAATGAATCGTTGGTGGTGTTCATACTCTGTTTTATACAGATTTCCCCCACCATCTAGCTGCATCACCTCTTCTTTTGATACTGCAAATCATACGACTGAAAATTGCTCACCAATATCTTTTAATATTTGTCGCATTCTCCTCAACAGCTTAGTAACAACAGCAACAAATATATCCCAAAACTCTTGCAAACTTTCGCACACCTATGTGCACACGCACACCTCATACAGATAAGATGTGTCATGAAAACTAAATAATATTCGTCGACGAAATTTGATGATTTTCCTCATCTCCGAGTACCTTGAAATTAGATGAAAACATTATGACGTTCATCAACGAAACTCGATACCTTACTACATAACCATCGCTAAATATTTCCCTAGGTCTTGCTTTTGTAAAGTGATCGCGTGCGGCCATCTCCTTGGTTAGCAGTATTGATCACACCGAGAAAGAGAGAAAGAGAGAGAGAGAGAGAGAGCGTGTTAAAGGAATATATATAAAAGTAAGCCGCTTTGAAAAATCTCTAGATAATTGTCTAATTTACTGTGGTCACTACTACCACTACTACTCTAACAGCAGAATCATGGTCAGAGCGGTAAAGCGCTCATTGATAAGAAAATTGATAGAGTTTATATTGAATCGTTGCCATCGTTGCGTTCACGGCGGGGGAGAAGAAATTTACAGATCACCCTATGAGAACTTCCGACACAGGCGGTTGTTCGTAAAATTCGCGATATGCTGTGCGAGTGTCATCAACACTGGATTGTTTGATAATCATTTTGTTCGATATTGGATTGTTTGATAATCAAATAATTATTGATTCGGTGGTGCGTGTTATTCGTCGACGCGGTTGGCTGCATGAGCCTGCTTTGCAGCTCATATTCAATAAAAGACGTAAGTAATATACAGCGTTAATTAATTTTATATTATTTCCTTCATTTCATAAGATTTTGATATATGTAGTTCGACGGTATGAAGACGAAAAAATGGGATCCGACAGCTATGATTTCGATGAGGAGGGTAGAACCGATTCCGATGATCATAAGCAGGGACAACGATGGTGACAGCTCCGCAGGGCATCGTTGTAAAGGGTGGTTAAATTGTAAGGGCCGATGTTGAATGTGAACTACACCTAAACGTCAAGTTTTTTTCTGCATTTCATTTGACATTTCTCAATTTCAGACCAACTCAATTTAAACCATGGAAAGATACACAATCGAGCAACGCGTTAAAGTTATTCAGGCCTATTATGAAAATGGGCGTGCAAATCAAAATGCATATCGTGCACTTCGTGATTTTTTCGGTCAATTTAATCGTCCAAATGTGCGTACAATCGGAAAAATCGTGCAAAAATTTGAGCAAACCGAGTCAGTAGGAGATATTAAAACACCAGTGCATGCTCGTACAGCTCGTACTGCAGAAAATATTGCTGCTGTTCGCGATAGTGTGGCTGAAGAGCCGTCCACCTCAACTCGTCGTCGTGCCCAACAATTGCACCTCTCACGCTCGTCGTTGATGAACATTATGCATAAAGACTTGCATTTACACGCTTATAAGGTGCAATTGACTCAAGAACTAAAGCCTCTTGACCATTCCAAACGTCGTTAATGGTCAGAATGGTGGCAAGAAATGGCAACAGTGGATGATCAATTTTCGAAGAAAATCATCTTCAGTGATGAGGCACATTTTCACCTCAGTGGATTCGTCAATAAGCAGAATTGCCGCATTTGGGTGAATCATAATCCAAGAGTGATTGTCGAAAAACCAATGCACCCACAAAGAGTGACTGTTTGGTGCGGTTTATGGGCTGGCGGCATCATCGGGCCGTATATTTTCCAAAATGAGGCCGGTCAGGCAGTTACTGTGAATGGTGTTCGCTATCGTGAGATGATAACGAACTTTTTATGGCCTGAATTGGAAGATATGGATGTGGGCGATATGTGGTTTCAACAGGACGGTGCCACTTGCCACACAGCTAACGAAACAATGGCTCTTTTGCGCGACAAATTCAATGGCCGTGTTATCTCACGTGGTGGCGATGTCAATTGGCCGCTAAGATCATGTGATTTGACACCGTTGAACTTCTTTCTTTGGGGTCATTTGAAAGAAAAGGTATACGTCGATAAGCCAGCAACAATTCAAGAGCTAAAAGATGAGATAATTCGGCACATTAACGGCATAGAACCTCAATTATGCCTAAGCGTGCATCGAAAATTTGGACCATCGAATGGAGGTGTGCCGCCGAGGTCGCGGCGGCTATTTGGCCGATATTTTGTTCCATACATAATTGAACCATACCATATTATCATAATAAAGAGAATTGACAATAATTTCCTAAATAATTTGTGTTTTATTCAAAATCAACATCGGCCCTCAAAATTTAACCACCCTTTATAAATGTTACCCAGCCATTCTGCGGCTAAACGAACAAACGGTCTTTTCATGGCCGGCCCCGCGAAAGAATCAGATGGAGCCGTCGCAGGTCCATCGCGACAATACAGTTCAAACGATGATACCAACAGCAATACAGACAGCGAGGAAGGAGAAGAAGAAGAAGAAGAAGAAGAGGAGCAGGACGAGGACAATGACGACGAGGACCCGGTAGATTCAGATAATTTTTTAATAATACAATTACGCTAACAAAAATTAAAAAATTACGGGGATAATAATATTATAGTAAAATGAAAAAACAGGGTACGATTCGGACCCAAACATTTTTCGCTTTGCACGATTCACTGTGCCGAGACCGCCGACAATCGAGTTGGTTTACGAAATACGTCGGCGGTTCCCGGGTGCAGTCGACGGATTCGAGGACTAGAAGCAAATATAAGTTTGTAATTCTTACGTTACACGATTTATATACATAGCATATAGCTAGCGACAAACAAAAATTAAATTATATGTGTTTGAGAATTCCTTCCTGGTGTAGTTGGAACGATTCTGTAATATATTGAAAATCATGAGTTTTCAATCACGGCAGGGTGATAAATAACCAGACTAACAGATGTTGGTAGAGAAAATGGTTTATTCTACCTTCGCATCATACAATATAGAAAAATATGTAGAGAAATAACACAAATAAATATAAACAATGAATTTAATTAATAAATTGAAGAAGCACACAAAATATTACAATATAAAATAAAAGTGAATTTAATGTGAAAAGCACACAATTGTATTAATTGTGTGCTGACAGGTGAAGAGGTTAGTGTGATGCAGTCAGCGCTGTAGAGCACGACAGAGAACGAGAGCTGAGAATGCACAAGCAGGTAGAATGAGTTCACAGCACTTTTCCAGAATGCTTAATTGTGGAAATGTGCTGGGAATGAGAGCGTGCATGTACAGTTATACCAGTTGAGCAAAAGCAGTATGTAATATAATAAGAAATAACGTGATGCAGTCAGTGCTGCAGAGCACGGCAAGTGAGAGTATGAGGATGCACAAATGAGTGGAATATACTCACTGTACTTTTCCAGCAAGCATAGTTGGGGGAAAGCCCAGTGAATAGTAAGCACACGCGCAATTATATTAATCGAGCAGGCAAATTATATTGAGGAAGACGTGGTACAGCCCGCGCTGCAGAGCATGTCACAAAGTGAGACGTTAATGTTGATGTACCGCTGAGATTTACTCTCCTCACCATCATTGAATTGCGATGAATTGTAACGGTGTATTTTACTTTTTGTTTGAGTCCTGGTGCGCACAAAAATGCTGAGAAGATCCGGTGAGATGATGAAAAGTCCGAGTGAGTGTACCGGGGATGTGTCCGCTGTCCAGGCGGTTTTCCACGAAAGTTCCAGATTTTGCAATATGGCTGCGTGATACAAAAGCGTCGTTCAGCGCTGAAGTCAAATGAGTGAGATAGCCGGTGAGCGAAGCCGAAGTCAGGCGTGAGAGATAACCTCTCGCTTAACGCGGTATGCCTGCGAGGCACTGCCTCGGCTCTGCGAGGCCCTGCCTGGGCTATCTCCGGCATAGCCGAGCGCGGCGTGCTACACAGCAGCAACAGGTCGACACACAGCGATCATCGATCGCCGTGCGCCAGCTGATTTTCCAACAAAATGAAATAAAAATTCTAATAAATTGTTTAATTATGCTTGCAGGTGGACAGACTGGCATTGGAAGAACTGCTGCACGGGGAGGTGATATTTTGCCTCCTGGTGAACGCATCGGTATTGACAATGAGCAGCGACGATATTTTGCACGCTTTAGGATGCAGGGTCGAGAGACAGATTTTTATTTTCGTCATCTACCGGACGGTATCGATCGTCTGACATGGTTCGAGGGCGGTGTCCGAGATGTTCGCACACATCTTACAGAATCGTGCGAAGGGCATAATTATGTGGGTATGACTCTGAGCGTACCGTCTTTCGCGCAAGGACCTGTATGATTATCATTTCGACCAGCTCGTGACATTGTTCCTGACGATATATGGCGACTAATTAATAGTGTAGCTCAGAGCGCGCGGGAATTTCGAATAGACGCTGGTACATGTAGAATGACGACATGTACGGAACGTTTCGCAATTTTACTCGTTTGTGATGCACTCTATTTTCTCGCTACGGTGCGCGTCTTCTGAGCGGTTTTGGTCAAATCGCGTAAGTTTTAGATTTTATTTCGAGCGCGGTCTTTCCTAGATCGTTGGGGGAGGATTGGTCGCTCGAAATCAGTTCGTACTCTGGGCTGGATGGGACGAGAAGTCTATTGTTTTGAAGGTTTTATAAGTGGTTGATTCTATTGTTATTTCTCTTTTGTGGTTTTTGTTGTGACACCTCAGTTTGGTTGTATTGACTCACATATGTCCGTGGTGGACAGGCGGTTTGTTACCCTTTCGTCATTGGTCTTGATATTGGTAGGGTAGTTTTCTTATCATTGTTGTGCTGAAGGCACTGATCGTTGTTAATTGTTGTAAGGATAGAAGGAAGTTCGTGGTTGCGTAGGACGATCTGGTCGTTAGTACGGTTTTTTACCTTTGCTGGCGTTTGAAAGTTATGCGATATTTTTCCTTAGAATTACTTGTGCGGAATAGCTTCCGGTATTCTTGGTTGTTAAATCGATTATTCGTATGGCGATGATATATCGCCTATACGGGGCTTAACACTCAATTTCTCTACGAGGGTTATCGCGTTTGCTTCTACGCGATTCTTATAACTACATATGCGGATTTATTTCCGGTAATTTTCGGGTTATGACTCGATCGTTCGTATGGTGATGAGATATCGCCTATACGGAGCTCAACACTCAATTTATCTTTTTTGGGTTAATGCGTTCGCTTTTACACGATTCTTATAATTACAGATGCGGATTTATTTCAGGTAATTTTCGGGTATGACTCGATCATTCGTATGGTGATGCGATTTCGCCTATACGAAGCTCAACACTCAATTTATCTATTTTGGGTTATCGCGTTTGCTTTTACGCGATTCTCTAAGACTACGTATTGTGACATAGTCACGACCTGTAAAAAAAATAGAAGAATGAAACAGAAATACAGACAAATAAAATCATTTATTTAAAGCAGATATAAAGAGTAAGGAGAATGAGATCAGTAAGAAATGATAAAATTCGCAGCAAAATCCAGTCGACACCACGAACAAGCTGGATCCTGTCACATTCCTTCGCTGCCGAAAAACAGCGGGTCAGCGACCGGCTGGCCTCGCTCGGGCAGTGAGGGGATATAGGGGCAGGATGGCGGGGCAAGCTGAAACAAAAGAAATTACATGAGACAATAGAAAAAGAAGAGTTAAAATAAGAGAGTGGGAAAGGTGAGAAAGGTATAAAAGCGAGCTGCAAACCAAGGAGGCTCTCTTATTCGATTCCAACTACCAACCAAGTTAGACCCGCGGGCGAAAAGTAATTAAAAATTAAAACAAAATTCAAGAATTTGATTTTTAAATTCGGAAATCAATTAGAAAGGGTGTGAGTGGGGCTCTATAAATTAATTCAAATATTGCAAAATAGGAAAACAACACAAGTGAGTGCAAAGAATCATATAAAGATTAAGAGCGGACAGTATCGGACCGTGTGAATAAAACAGGAAATATTCCAAAAAGCCAAATTAAGAAGAGAAAGTTGGTGGCATTAAAATAAATAATGAGGGTTTAGTTTAGGAGAATTAAGCGAATAGTATAAGAAAGTTTAGGTAGAATAATTAGCAAATAAGTCCGGATAGTTTCTAAGAAGTATTGTGAACATAGCGCATCGATACATTTAAAAGACTGGGTTGTGGCACCTAGAGGTCTCCAAATTAGAAACTTTGAGAAAGTAAAAAGTGGAATAACACAGAAAAAGAAAGGAGAAAAACAAACAACATTTAGAAAAATTATAACACAGAGACTTGATACGGTAAACTTGAGACTCTCGGTAAATCAGTTACCGCATCAAAAAACAACAGGGCTTTGGAGTCAAAAGTTGAAAGGAAATTAAGAAAAATATTTAATAGATAGAATTAGGAGGGCATTAGTCAGCCCGACCAATTGAAACTAGATTAAGAATTTTTAGATAATTAGAAAAATAATTAGGAGGGAAACAATTTTAAGAGTTCTGTCAAGCGCGTCGCAGGAAAACGACACTACTCAACAGACATAAAAGAGAAGAGAACGATAAATTAAAAGACCAACTCACCAAGAGAGAAGAACAACAGGAACGTCCACGTCCAACATCGAAGATCCTTTGATAGATCCGATAACTAATTGATAAACAATTAAGGGACACTGAAAAATCGCGAGATGGAAACTGTCATCGTTAGACACACAAAGTAGATTATTCGCGAACTGGGATCACTATCACAACTATAAAAATACACTGAAATCACGTGGGGACGCCACGACTATAATAAACGAAGAGCCCGAACGCGGAACAACACGGAAAACAACGTTTTTTGATTATTAAACAAAACTACGCGTACGCGGACACAGACACGGCGTCCATACCGGCTGACCGACGCGCCAGCAACAACGACGCAAGCCCAGCAGACAGCACGTCAGCAGCCAGGCAGGAAAAAGATCAAGACGGCTGAGCTCGATACTGCCTAGTTGAGATATCCACCGCTCAGCGCAGAAGTCGAGAATCTGATAACCTCGCGGGTAAAGAAGAGCGTGGAACCATCAGAGCAATTAAACACCACTGATAAATTGTACGGTTAAAGGCGCCAAAAAGCCTCACAACACAGAATTCTATGAAACTTATTGAATAAACCTTACTTATACCTCCTATAGAAGTCTAAAATTAATTATCGTAGTGTTCGAGCCCGAATTCTTCCCCTCAGAAGAATAAAATTTAATGTTAACGTAAAAATACCGTTACAGTATGCAGAATTATTTCTGATGGTTTCCGGTTGTGACTTTATTGTTCGTATGGCGATGCGATATCGCCTATACGGAGCTTAATACTCAATTGATCTATTTGGGGTTATCGCGGTTGTTTATACGCGATTTTTATAATTACATATGCGGGATTGTTAAATTTGTGTGTTTTAGGATATTATTCGTGCGAAGCACGATTGTTATTGGCGTACTGCGCGTCTCTATTTGATTTTACAAGGTGTGGCCTGGTTGTTCTTACTGCCTGTGCTTAGTCCTCATACGGGGCGTTCCGTGATACATTCGTTAGACATACCGGTCAGCCTTGTTTAATCATTGGACGTCCAATTGGTAACCTGCTATTTTGATATGTTATTATTTGGCGTACTCGTTCGCGTGGTCTGTCTTTTGAGGCTCCGCCCTGCTGATGTTTGCGCGGTGAGCTTATAGTAGGATCGCGAGTGTCGTATGGTGAGGTGGGGTGGGTGATTTTACCTACCTATCTTTACTCGTCTTTGTTATTGTTTGGGTCCCTAGCTATAGCTTGCTGTTCGCACAAGACACCGGGTTCGCAGCTATGACCAACCAACTCTTCCTGTACCCCGGATACTGAGGCCATTATTCACGCTTGTTTAAGCTACCTTATCGCGCCATTAAGGGGCTTACGATTTGGTTACTTAATTCGCATGATCAGCCGAGGTATCCGTACGTAGCAGGTAGTAGTTGGTGCTGGCCGTGGCGTGGTCCCACCCACGCAGGTATACCCTACGAGTCTAGTGCGCGTGGTGCAGCAAGTCGGGATGCCACTCCCTTGACCTGGAGCCACACGTGCTTCTTCACTCTTCAGAAGACATGTAGCCACGGCGCTATGCGTGGGGACACGTTAATGAGAGAGTGCCCTAATGCTGTGATTGGGGGCGGCCAAGGCGCAATGCAGGAGTATCGATTGATCGAAAGAATACTTGTTCGTTACATATTGAATTTAAAGTGAATTTAGGTTGGCTGTCGGGCAGCACTTCGTCTTGAGGAATAGAATTTCAACAAGAGCCCCGAGGCTTGTCATTCCGCGGTTTATATAGTTTAGTGGATGAACCCCGGGGAGGTGCTTTGTAGTAGGTCACGTGATGTTTGTCGCACTTCAATCACTAGGTGAGAGAGGTGCGGGGTGACGTGTAGGTGTACCGTTATGTCTTATTTTTCTATATTTAACATGGCTTTGTCTTTTCAGGGTTTGAACCGAGGTTCCAGCAATGTTGAATTCTGTTGGTTGCTGTAACATTCATACCTGCTGGAGGTTCAAACTTCATTTTGAGGTTTTTTTGTAGTTTGATCATGTGTTTTACTAATTTGTTACATGTCGTTTTTCCGATGCCTTGTATGATTTCGCCTGTCTGATTTCTTATTTGCAATTTGCCGGAATTGGTTAATTATTACCAATTTCGTGTTTTTTAATGTGTTTTTTGGATGTTCCCCCTGGTTTTATGTTGTTCTAGCTTTCGTGAATTTATTCGTGTAGGGCTTGCCCTGATCTTAATTTGTTTATTGAGTTTTGTGCGAGATTGGCTTCTTTTATGCTATTATTCTATTGTTAATATTTTATCCGTGAGTGGGGGTATGTCGTGAAGCTTCATGTGAAGGCACCTTGTCGTTTCATCTTGCGAATTTGTGGAATTTCAAGAGTTCCACTAATTCTTTCACCGTTTCTCCGTACTGTGGCGTTCTTAGTGCATTGCCGTCTGTGTGGTGTGGTTGGTTTAAAGGGTAAGGCCGACTGTGCCCTCTTTGTACGGTAAGGCGTTTGTTGTTCTGCGTGGTTCCGCCCGCATTCTAGTAGGGCGGGCGTTACTACACTGGGGTCCGATCTACAGTGCGCGGTACTGCTGTTGATCCTGCCTCTCGTCTTGCTCTTGCGAGCTTCTTGCGAGCTGTGTTTGTTTTGTTAGTCGTTTTTGAGTTAGGTGGGGTCTATTTCTGACGTCATGCTGTTTAGGGTGGGTACTTGCGGTTGACCGTGTGTACCTACTTTCCTATTATGTTATCCTAATCCAGTTGGTGCTCGTTTTCACCGTGTTTGCTCGTTTCGTTAATACACAATCTACTTTTTTATTTCTTTCTCTGTTTTCTCTATTATACGTCGCCTGTATTTGTTGATATGTGTTGGAAGTTGGTCAGATTAAGATTTTTAATCTAGTAGCGGATCGCTGTAATTGCGTTCCATTACAGTATAATACGAGGCGTCGAAGGAGCCGGTATGGGCACCAGGCTTATGGTACACACGAGTCTATAGCAAAAAAGTCAGTTTTACGTATAAATAATCGCGATAATTTGTGTCTACAACGATCCCTTGTCACAGCCCGAGCGCATGCCGAACGCGGTCAAATACGTACGGGCGAGCTACACAGACGATGGTGTCAAATTCGAAACGGTCTTCAAGGAGCGCAATATACAGCAGCAATAGAGCTCACGCGTAATGCAGGTGTAACGACACCGTCTAGAGGGTGCGGTG
The DNA here is from genome assembly GCA_963942595.1 of Cylloceria caligata. Taxonomy (NCBI): domain Eukaryota; kingdom Metazoa; phylum Arthropoda; class Insecta; order Hymenoptera; family Ichneumonidae; genus Cylloceria; species Cylloceria caligata. The sequence goes on along the minus strand of OZ012703.1, from coordinate 40,865,579 downwards.
CGCGCGAAATTCAGCTCTTTCAGGAGTACTTGGTTCACGAGGGTATAGCGATTGTTTTTTATGAATTTCTCACCTTCGGAAAACGCGTACCGGCTCTGTACGATGGGCGAAAATCCGTACTCTCTGCAATAGGTAAAATTAAACATACACTCTTTATTCTCTATTACAAGCGTTCTCATCACTACCAGTTAATATTAAACCTCGCTGGTGCGCTAGGTAGTCGGGGGTTCTGCGCAAAATGTAACTCCAAGTATATTCGAGTACTCGAGCATCGCTGTAGCTATCAATGTGGTCGATGTAAATCCACTTATTGCAACGGCAATAGAGACTCTCAGCCTGAGTATTGCACAGACTGTAATCGTTCGTTCTTTGGTGCTTTTTGCCTCGCTCATCACAAGGGTGAGGGCTCAGCGGGTATCACGTCTCGTAAATATAGACGGTACAGCGTCTGTAAAGCATTATAAATCTGTAGAGGCTGCTCGCGTATGATTAAAACCACAGATAAAAAGATGCATGTATGTAGTATATCGTTTTGTATTACATGCAAACAAACACGACCGACTACGCATGCGTGTTTCTTATAACACCTCTTAAGAAACCAGAGGCGCAAAAGGAGAAAAAAAAAGACAAGTCTTCCACAAGATTTTTATTTTATGATTTTGAGACGCAACAACACGAGCAATTGCATGATGATAAATCGACACGAATTCACGAGCCGAATTGATGTGTTGCACAATGCGTATGTATGGCATGTCTGGATATCACAGATATAGAGACCGATTGTGCTAACTGTGGCAAACGTGAATTCGTGTTTATCGATGATCCTGTTGAGGAGCTCGTGGAATTAGCATTATCGCAAAAATTTAAAAAGACCATCTGTATTGCTCATAATGCGAGAGGTTTCGACGCGCAAATTATTCCACGGTATTTAATCGAAGTGCAAAAAACACAGTTGCCCTCTCTAATTATGAATGGTTCGTAGATTGTCTCGATGAAGATTGGCGATGTCGTTTTTCTCGATAGACTAAACTATTTACCCATGGCTCTTACCGCTTTACCTAAGGCCTTTGGTTTCGCGGATGAGGTGGCAAAAGGTACATTTCCCCATTTATTCAACACACCGGAATATCAGAATTACTCAGGTCTTCTGCCTGCTTTGCATTTCTACTCACCCGATACCATGTTCTCAGCGGATCGCGAGCAATTTTTAAAATGGTATGAGGAAGAATCGAGTCGCGTCGATTATGAATTTGATTTCGCAACGCAATTTGTGCAATATTGTCGTACAGATGATACAGTTTTGAGACGAGCGTGTTTACCTTTTCGAGAGTTACTTATACGTTGCGGGAGCGTGTGCCCCTTTACAGAAGCATGCACGATAGCATCAGCATGTATGAGAGTATTTCGCAAGAATTTCCTACAGAAAGATCGCATTGCTGTGTTACCACCAAGGGGGTATCGCTGGGGCGATAAGCAGTCGCATAAGGCCGTCGTATGGCTCGAGCGTGAGCGCAAATACGTTATCGCTCATGCTGGACGCACGAGAAAGTATCGCCCTCCGACCGGCCTACCAGCTATCGACGAATACTACGCTGATGCGGGGGTCCATCATATTTTTCAATTTCACGGTTGCTTTTGGCATGGTTGTCCACGATGTTATCGCGTGAATAGAGATGTTCGAACTAAATCCGGCGATACAATGGACGAGCGATACGAGCGTACCGTTCTTATTTCCGGCCGAATCAGATCGAAAGGGTACACTCTAACCGAAATATGGGGATGCAATTTTGACAGATTACTCGAGAATAACGAGGAAATGTGGTTATACGTGAAAAATCGCGCCATGGTCAAGCAGGCACCTTTTGAACCACGCGATGCATTCTTTGGCGGTCGAACGGAAAATTTTGTAAGCTTGTACGACGTCGCGATTGGGGGGCAGATACGCTATGTGGATATGTGCTCGCTGTATCCATGGGTGCGTAAGAATGGAAAATATCCCGTTGGACATCCGAAATTGTACGTAGGTGACGAGTGTCGAGAACTCGTAGGACTTGAAAACGATCTAAGTGTCGTCGAGGGTCTCGTAAAGTGCACTGTAATAGCTCAACGCGATTTGTATATACCAGTACTGCCTGTTCGCATGCATGGGAAACTACTGTTCTCCCTGTGTAGAACGTGCTGTACAGATATGGACTCATCCAAGAGCTGTACACACGATGACACGACTGAGCGAGCGTTTGACGGCACATGGGTTGTGGACGAACTGAGAAAAGCTGTGTCGCTCGGATATAAGGTGACGCGTATCTATGAAATTTGGCAATAAGTTGTTACGCAGTATGACTCGACAACGCGACGAGGCGGTCATTTTGCGGATAACATCGATACATTCCTAAAAATAAAACAGGAGACGAGTGGACCGCCAACAGAGTGTAACGATGACGAGGAAGCAATAGCGCGTTTTATAGAGTTGTACAAGCAGTCTGAGGGTGTATATCCCGAGCGAGTACTTTGCAGTCAAATCCGGGTTTACGTTCGCTCGCAAAATTGGCTCTTTATTGATTCTGGGGAAAGTTTGGTCAACATGAGAATCTCACGAAAACCGTTATCGTTTTCACACGCGCGGAGCTAATGAATTTACTAACGAGTCCGGAGATTGAGGTGACGGGAATGCTACCAGTCAATCACAAGATCATGTATGTAAACTATGTGAGCAACCGCAATGCTATCCAACCATCCCCAACATCAAATGTCATAATTGCAGCATTCATGACGACACAGGCACGCCTAAAACTATAAAGTTATCTTGAGGGGCTCGGGCGACGAATATTGAACTGCGATACGGACTCCTATATTTACGTGAGTCGCCCCGATGGTAACGAGTATGAGCCACCAATCGGTCAATTTCTAGGAGATCCCACGAATGAGTTAAGTGAATACGGGCCTAGTAGTTATATAATTTCATTCGATTCGGGAGGACCAACATTTTACGCATACCTTGTACGTAAACCCAACGATACGATTATTGTAATATTTTAAGTAAACGGTATCACGGTAAACTTTGCGAATAGCCGTCACGTTAATTATAACGCATTACGACCTTTCGTGACAGGAGCAAGGAGCGTACCTATTATTTTTTCATTCGACGCACGGAGATATTTCTTGACCTGTACAACACGAGCTTGACGACGGGAACGTTCAGTGACCGGTGGAAGACGGCAAGGCTAGTTCTTATCCCTAAAGGTAAGGGCGACCCCAATATGCCGTCAGCCTACCGGCCGCTGAGTTTACTCGACACAACGGGTAAACTCTATGAACAACTACTAAAACCGAGACTGACGGACGTGATACAGACCAGCGGAGGTTTCTCAGACCGGCAGTTCGGCTTCAGGAGAAGACGATCAGCGATTGGAGCGATTCAAAAAGTGGTCGATGCCTTCCTGGATTTGGAGAGACATTGCCATGCAGCGCGACCAATCGTTCTGCTGGCGACCTTGGACATCAGGAACGCCTTCAACTCGGCCAGGTGGGTTGACATCCTGGAGGCGCTTGAAGGCAACTTCGGGGTTCCGGCTTACCTGGCTCGGGTGGTGGAGGACTACCTAAGAAACAGACGGATCACGTACGAGACGACTGAAGGACCGGTGACGAGACAAATCACCGCGGGGGTTGCACAGGGGTCCATACTGGGACCAGACTTTTGGAACGGACTCTACGACAGCTTGCTCAGGCTGGAATTGCCGCTTGGCGTTTTCCTTGTCGCTTACGCTGACGACGTGGCGGCGGTGATCACCGAGCGATCTCCGGATCTGGCACAACTAAAACTGAACCAGACGATGCGACGAGTGAGACGTTGGATGACGGATCACGGACTACAACTCGCGACAGAAAAGACAGAACTGACGATCCTCAGTAGAAAACGTATACAGACGAGACTTCCCATGTGGGTCGGGACGGACGAAATCACGGCCGGGGGGGAAGTCAAGTATCTCGGGGTAACTCTAGATACAAAGATGACCTTCTGGCCTCACATACAAAAAACAGCTCAGAAGGCGGTCGAGAGGTTAGCATCCTTAAGCCGCCTGATGACAAACACGACTGGACCGAGACCGGGGAAAAGACGACTCCTAATGACGACAGCCTACTCTATCCTCCTGTACGGCGCGGAGATCTGGGCAGATGCCCTGAAGACAAAGAAGTACTGCCACGCCATGACAACGGTACAAAGACAGGGTGCGCTGAGGATCGCCTGCTCCTACCGAACTGTCTCTGCACAAGCAGTCTTGGTGGTTGCGGGCGTAATCCCCGTGGACCTCCTAGCTTTCGAGCGAAAGAGGATCTACGGGAGAAGCGCGGACATGAGACGGGAGGATGCGGCAGTCGCGGAACGCGACAAGACGATACAGACTTGGCACGAACAATGGACAGAAAGAGCGACAGGCAACTGGACAAGACGACTAATAAAGGACCTGAGACCGTGGATCGAAAGGGATTTTGGGGACGTAAATTTTTACATCACCCAGTTCCTGACGGGACACGGTTACTTTAGATGGTACCTTCATAACATGGACAGAGTACGGACGCCAGACTGTAAGTACTGTGGGCACGAACGAGACGACGCGGAACACACATTTTTTGTGTGCGACCGCTGGACAGGACTCCGACTGGAACTGGAGACGATTGTTGGCAGCATCACCCCGGACAACATTGTTCAGGTGATGCTCCACTCGACAGAATGGTGGCAACTAGTTGCCACCTATACAGAGACGATACTGCGATGAAAAAACGTAGACGGCTGCCTCACCTAACCGAGCAGACGGACTGACGTGACGCGACAGGTTACAGACAGCAAGACGAACGGACGAACACGGACAGAACCCCCAGCCAGAAGTAATACCAAAATAGTTCCTGGTCTGGGGGAGGGCAACAAGGAGAGGGCGGTTTAGTGGGTAGGCCTACTTTTTTGGGAGTCCCACATACCCCCCCAGTTCAAAAGACTGGGGGATATCCGTAAAAAGGATTCCGCAACTCCTTCTATATAATAATAATAATAATAATAATAATAATAATAATAATAATAATAATAATAATAATAATAATAATAATAATAATAATAATAATAATAATAATAATAATAATAATAATAATAATAATAATAATAATAATAATAATAATAATAATAATAATAATAATAATAATAATAATAATAATAATAATAATAATAATAATAATAATAATAATAATAATAATAATAATAATAATAATAATAATAATAATAATAATAATAATAATAATAATAATAATAATAATAATAATAATAATAATAACAATAACAATAACGTGGAGCAGGCATATAAAAGAGGAATAAAATGTCATCGAGCAACCAGTCACGTTCGAGCCACCAAGACAACAACACGTCGCAACGTTCAATTCCTAAAACGTCTAGGGCTTCGAGTTATTGTTGGTGGCAGAAAATAACGTGCGTTGTCTCTTGCTGCAATGGAGGGGGCGTTACACGTGCAATCAGCCGTCGCATTCAACGAATCCGTAGCGCATTATGAGATACATGCACATCAACCATATACATCAACCTTCAATAACAGTGATGAAATCCGCATATCCATTCAACATCAAGATCTATGCCTCTTGCCCTCGCGAAGTACTCTACATGTGTGTGGTAAATTGTCGAAAGCGACCGGTGTTGCTGTGACAGTAACGAAGCTGATGAACAATGCTATTTTACATCTGTTTGAGGAAATTCACTACGAGATCAATGCCATTGAGATTGATAGATGTAGTAATGTTGGTATAACTAGCCTCATAAAAGGCTACGCATCCTTCAATCCTGGTGGAAGCGCAATGATTGAAAATGCTGGCTGGCTTGATGTCGAGGAAACCAAACAGCTCACTACTGATACTGGTCACTTTGATGTTTGTGTCCCACTCACCATGATACTTGGATTTGCTGAAGACTATCAGAAAATCATTATCAATATAAAACATGAGCTCATTCTCACGAGATCACGAACGGATACTGACGCAGTTGTGCAGACTGCTCTTGCAGCTGGTGGTTACGAGGATTTCAAGATTGAACTTACACGAATTGAGTGGTTGATGCCACATGTGATGTTGTCAGACAAGTCTAAAATACTTTTATATAGTCAGATTAAAAGAGACATCACTATGAGTTTTCGCACTTGGGAAATGTATGAATATCCCCTGTTTCCAAGCACAACGAAACATAATTGGACAGTCAAAACATCGAATCAATTGGAAAGGCCCCGTTTTGTAATTGTAGCTTTCCAAACCAATCGGAGAATGGTTAAAAATGCAAATGCTACTTACTTCGATCACTGCAACATCGGCAATGTAAAGCTATTTCTTAACAAACAACATTATCCATACGGTAACCTCAATCTTGATGTGAATCACAATTAATTCTCTGTATTGTACAACATGTATGCCAATTTTCAAGCCGTATACTACAACAAAGATCGAGAACCCCTGCTAACGAGGAAAAACTTTAACAAGTATGCTCCATTAATTGTAATTGATTGTTGAAAACAGAATGAGGCATTAAAACAAGCGCCAGTAGATGTCCGTCTAGAATTTGAGTCTAAGACAAATTTTCCGGCGGGAACCACAGCCTACTGTTTAATCTTACATAATCGAATGGTTGATTATAATGTAATAAGTGGTAATGTAATCAAACGTGTATAAAACATTTGTACCGAATCAGCATCAATCTCATAGTTAGATATTTAACATCTATAGTTAAGAATTTTTTAGCTTAAATTCATTACCTGTAAGATATATATTAATCTACCGTTAAGAGTTTTTATTAGATTAAATGCATTATCTGTAACATTAAAAAATAAAAACAAGTTTCTATATACCAAATGTATTTATCTCGAATTCTTTCGAATCCTCCTGTGGCGCACTCTATCCGAAAGCGATGACAGCAGAGCGAAAGTCTGTCTTATCATGATAAAGTCTCCCTTACCATGGATATCGAGCGTGATCCATAGAATCCGACTGTGGCTCCATCTATAACAGTACCGACGTCAGATAATTACTGACGTAAGATAATTTCTGACTGTCGGTAAAATATTAACAAAGGTATCGAATTTCCCTATATCCCGATATCAGAATATCCCAATCCCAAGTACCCCGCGAGGTCTCACTGTGAGTTAGTAGGTCACTTATCTACAGTGATCGGTACAATGTGCTCGTTGGTGAGGTAGATGGCGCATTTATCGACCATGATCTAGTGAGTTACCGACTGTAGGGGGGGGGGGTGCTGGGTCAGTACACGACTACAGTAAGTCCACATAGAACCTCGCGCTATCTAACTGGATACAATGCAACCATTATGGAAATATCGATCTTAATCTATCCGACTGTAGCATCATCTAGCAGGCAACAATTTCAACATAAGATAATTATGACAGGCGGTCATTACCATCTGTGGGTAAAGTGGGTTTCTAGAATAATTACCGACCGAGCACAGGTAAATTTACACCTGCCCAGGTGGTATGCTTGAACCGGCCTAGCTTATCTACTTATTTGCTCATGCATATATGTCGAACACGGCTTTCAGAAAATTTCAGAGTCCCGTGCTCGGAAGGTAATAGAATCATACTAAAAACTCACATAAATACATTTACACTACAAGATCTGCCCGGTCAAGAAAACAAAATATTTAAAAAAAAAATGTATTCCATACCTCCTGACTGCACAAAACTATAATGAACATGACTTTAAGTCTAACAAGTTTTTCTATAAAAATAAATCTAAAAAGGATAAACCAACTTCCGATGTCATTTTAGTTAACTTCAAATTTAAATTACAAGAATTCATTTACTGCTCTCATATAATTCGCTGTTTTGTAACGAGAAGCAAAAATACCTCGTCACACCAAATATCGTTATTTTTATGCAACTATATGAGAAGTGCATATGGACATATACTGACATCATTTTTATAATCAACTTAAAATATACATAATTGCTTTTGTTTGCATCTGAAATGATTTTCTGAAGGGACATGCGGCAAAGGGGGCTACTTCCAGGGGAACTCAAAATACGAATGCTATAAAGGCCAAGGAATCAAAGGAACCCAAAGATCCATCGAAAAAGAAACTGTTCCTCACCGATGGCTGGCAAGTGCCTTGCACTGGTGTGTGCATATATATGTTTCGGTGAGTAATTTTCTATCTACTGAAATTGCTTACATAATAGAGAGATAAAATTCATTTAATAGAATGAAACCATCCATATTTTGAAATAACAATATGTGGTTTCATCTTTGATCGTCATTAGTAAAAATTAAACTCATTATGGATAACCATTATTCGTATAACTGTTCTCTACGTGTTCCTGCGTTATAACTAATTAATTAATCGATTTTATACTTTGCTGTTGTTTTCATGCGCGACTTAATATACAGAGACACGCGTGAATCTTGAAATAAGTACATTTTGCCTTGAGACTAGCTGAGTATCTTTTGGCGAGTCAACGAGTTCCGCGACCATAGCATTTCTTACAATAGCAATACGTTTGCCCCATTTTACTCGGATCCCTACTTTTTCCCCGCTATGTGGTAACCCCCACTACGTGACGCATCTTACACCACCACCACTCCTAGAAAAACTTCAGTAATGCAGAGAGCATAGGCTGGAGTAGTGTTGACATATGATAGATGTTAAAGGGTGGAAATAAATGGTTTTGATTAATGAATAAATGAAATACTTATTGAAATCGTGTTTACATATATACCGACATATGCAACGGCCCTGAAAGCACGGTAGGCTCTGCTATGAGATTCCCCCATGAGTAAACTAACCGTAAATGCTTTTTAAATATTTGAACACCATTCTATCCTTTCGCGTAAAATCGGTGCCAAAAAGATTATGAAATTATTATATGGTAAATCCACATGACATAAGATTGAGAACATGATACAAAATTGTGCCTAAATGACGGACGTATTACTCCGTAGTTGAACGAGGTTGAAATGATAGAACTTGCCAATTTCACCATAGCGAGGAAGCCGTCGTGGTTTTTCGTATTAAGGCGTTGTTATACCTTGCTCCCAGCCGGAAAAAAAAGGAATTTTCTTGAACTTTTTCTGTGACAACGTGTGCCCCGGCGCACGCGGATGGACCCAGCGCACGCGGATGGACTGTGCCCACCCAGATTGCAACTTCGGTTGCTTGCCCTGGGTGAACGTCTTATCTGTACGGGAGTTAGCAACCCCGCCGTGGTGTAGGCTCGGGTGCTTACCAAGCGAGACGTTAAGTCTTTGGACTAATTGGGAGATGGGGAGGTTGTTGCAGCCTCACGGCTTTGCCGTGTACAACCTTTAAATGAGTTGGACTCTGTCGGGCATACGGTTTTTAACAACGCTAACGCGTAAATAGGGAGTTTATGGATAGTGCTCCCCCTCAGACCAAGAGGTAACACTCGGGTAAAACCGAGCGGGGATTGGTAGCCCGCCCCGATGCAAGTCGGAGGGGCGCGTTGGCCGAGCGTATCTCGGCCCCACGCTCGCGGGAGCCGTGTCGTAGGCCGAGAGGCGGGAACGGCACGTTAATAACAAGGTGATCTCAGTGTGACAACGTGTGCAGGTATTCAAACATTTTTTTATATTAAAGAGTATGATTTTATGTATACAATTTCTGTATTGAGAAATATTTATAGATGTGATAGATACAATGGTTTGTGCATACCGTTGATTGACAAACGTCCTTTGCTGTGACTATGTGATGCTCGGAAACAGACCATCTGAAATAGAAAAATTGAATGGATTTAGTTTTGCATGAAATTATCTAGTGCTTTGACGGATAATTTAATAAAATATTGATTTTCGAAAAAATGGTCACAGTTCAAAGTGAAAGTATCGATTTACGGTGAAAAAAAACACTCCACTTCCGTTGATAATACAAAACTATGCATCGAAAAAAAGTCCGCAGTTTAAGCACTGTTTTTAGATATGCAAAAAAAACTTGTAATATTTGAAGTTGATTGGTGCAGTGATTTTTGAAATATCGTAGTCACCGGTTTTAAAAACGTCATTTTGAGAAAATGTAAGCGCTTAACAACAAGTCTGGCTACTTGAGACCATACACGAGCAGTTACGGACGAGGAGTACACGCTAATAATGCAATCGGCAGATACTGTTGACTTTCATAGACTTTTCTAGTGTTGATGCTCAACCCTTTGCTTGATGAATGATGGAACGATGCCCTGTATATGTTGGCCATATCTAAAAGTCATCTCATATAAACATCGACAGAATCGCGAGCGCACGGCGGACTCTTCTCCTCACCCTTTCCGTTAGCTAGCTACACATCCTTGTATGATTCTCCCTCAAATAGTTGTTATTAAACAGTGCAAAGATGATGTACCGTTTATCTCTTCGTGTCCGAAGTATTTTCGGTACGATTTTAGCATAAATGTATATAACAGTGTACTCTTTGTATCCCCTACATCGAGTACCCCCGTTTGAAAGAGACGAAAAGGCTACACGCAAGTGTTATTTTTAAAAAAAGCGAGAGCGATATATGCGAGCTACATACTCTATTGCAAATATTACGGCATGACATAGCATAACATTTCTGGTTATTCCAAATTTTATAAGAAGAGAGTAGAGCGATTTTAATGATGTAGAAAGTGAGATTTGCAAGCCCATTACATTGAAGTTGCGGATAATTTCACACATGAAATAGGAAGTGGTAAGGTACAGGTATAAGGAGACGACTTTTCCCCCCTCCATAGTCCCGGCTGGAGTCAGTGGTCCCCTAACACTAGTCTGTGTAGAGGGTGTGTGATGGAGCCGGCTAATTTTCCCACCCTGTCAAAAAAGATGGGCCTTATAATTTTCCGACCTATGATTGGTCGGATAATTTTCTCACCCACCATGTCTGGCAGGTCTATAAGGTGGGCCCCCAGTGGTGGTCTTGATTTGCATAATGCTTCGACTTCCGATGGCTGGAAAATGTTACCACCCCTATGACTTTCTGGTCAAAAAGGTGGGCCTAATACTTCCCCGACGTTTAACTGGTTGCTTAATTTTCCCATCCTTGAGTTGGCCTAGCTTACAAGATGTTTCTACGGTGGTGGTATTGACATGTATAATTTCCCCAAACTCCGATTGTCCAGATAATTTTCTTACACCCGCGAGTCTGTTTAGCTTTTTTCTGAAACCATATTCTCGATGTTTTAATGGATGCCATCTAGTTGAGGTTTCCTTGCTTGATATGTTTTCCAATCTGAAAGATATTGGAAGAGAATTAGTTTTCACTCACGACAGGTGCGAAATAACCAGACGACAGATGTTGGTAGAGAAAATGGTCTTTATTTCCACCTTATCTCGCTCAACTACAAAAAAAAAATAAAATAAATAAAAGAATGAATTTAAAGTAAATTAAATGAGCTGCACGTACAATTATCAGGAGTACAAATTGAAAATGCGGGATTTTTTTCTATTTTTGAACGTTTATTCTGAAAAAATGGTAACAAATGAATTATTCAAAGTATTGTCCATCGCTAGCCACAACTTTTTCCCATCTTTCTGGCAATTTACGGATACCGTCGCGAAAAAATTCGGCCGGCTTGGCTGCTATCCAGTCATCGACCCATTTTTGGGCTTCTTCGTAAGAATGGAAGCGCTGGTCAGCTAGGCCATGTGTCATCGATCGGAAAAGGTGGTAATCGGAAGGAGCAATATCTGGGCTATACGGCGGGTGGGGTAAGACTTCCCATTTCAGCGTTTGTAGGTATGTTTTGACCGGCGCTGCAACATGTGGCCGAGCGTTGTCATGTTGCAAAATTACTTTGTCGTGTCTTTGCTCGTATTGTGACCGTTTTTCTTTGAGTGCGCGGCTCAAACGCATCAATTGAGTTCGGTATAGTGCTCCTGTGATGGTTTCGTTCGATTTCAATAGCTCATAATACACCACACCCAGCTGGTCCCACCAAATACAGAGCATGAGCTTGGCGCCGTGAATATTTGGTTTGGCCGTCGATGATGATGCATGGCCGGGGTAACCATATGATTTTTTGCGCTTCGGGTTATCGTAATGGATCCACTTTTCATCACCAGTGACAATGCGATGCAAAAAACCCTTCCGTTTTTGCCGTTCGAGCAGCAGTTCGCATGCAAAAAAACGGCGCTCGACGTCTCTCGGCTTCAGCTCATACGGCACCCAATGTCCTTGCTTTTGGATCATTCCGAGGGCTTTTATACGATGGGAAATGGCTTGTTGTGTCACTCCCAATGAATCTGCGAGCTCTTGTTGAGTTTGACACGAGTCTTCATTGAGTATTGCCTCCAATTCAGCATTCTCAAACTTTTTCACTTGGCCCGGCCGCTCTTTGTCCTCAACGTCAAAATCACCACTTCTAAACCGCACAAACCATCTCTCGCACGTTGAAACCGATGGAACATGACTCGGATAAGCCTCGGAGACCAATCGATGTGCTTCAGCAGCACTTTTCTTCAAATTAAAGAAGTAAATTAAAACTTCCCGCAAATGCTGTTTTGTTGGCACGAAACTCGACATATTGAGAGCTCAAAAAAACTATGAATTTGACACTGCGACAAATTGACACATACTGAAAATTAAAGCTATAAGACGTAGCTTTGACATGAACATAGTCACAGTACTGCCTGATGCGTATAGCGTTAGTAACGCCATCTGTTATCAAACCCGCATTTTCAATTTGTACCCCTGATATATTAATTGCGCGCCGAGATATGTGAGTGGAAACGTGAAGCAGCCTGCGTTGGAAAGCATGCCACGAGGTGAGACCTCTGAGGATGCACAAGTTGAGATTTCTCCACCTCACCGTGATTAAATTTGGGTAAATTACGACGGTGCGCGCTTACCGAGTATTTTTAATCCCGTTGAGTACTTTTGAGCTGAGTAGGTCCTGAGTAATGCGGTGAAAAAGTCCGAGCTGAGAGCAGTGGTTGTAGCTGTCTAGGCGGTTTTCACGAGAGTAGCTAAATATCTCAAGATGGCTGACCTCTATGAATGCGTCGTTGCCGGACGCCGCAGACAAGCGAGACACCAATGATAGTATCTCGTTTGAGTAGCATGTCTATGAAGCGCTGCCTTGGCTATCGCACGGCAGCCGAGCGCAGCACAACACCAGTAGCACCGAGCTGACGCACGGCGATCATCGTGGCCGTACGTCAGCTAATTTCCCAACACATCTGTTATTAAAAATGTTCTTATTCCCTCCAGCAGCCGATACATTGAGAGCATACAAAAAATACGAGACACCAATTTTGAGTACATCACTTTATTCATAAAGTGTCGAAAAATGCGAATACATATTATAAATAGTTATCTTATACCGAGAAGATGAATAATAAAATTTACTATACTATAACGAGGTGGCAAGGACTGATTAGTGATTACGATTGATATTACATACGCGATATAATAAGTGTATTATAATGCGACATTAAAGTCTTCTATTCTTTTTGTCAGTAAGTACTTTTCTCACTTCGTATGTAATGAAAGGAGCGCACAATACTGTTAACTCCAGGAACACGATGCCGAACGTGAGATCGTCAAACGATGGATCTAGGCGAATTTGGACAGCTTCTTTCAGTGACTTGACATTATTATGTATCAAAGCTTTGACACGTACCTCATCGATTTTTTCGGGTTACTCGTTAGCCGGAATATGCAGCAATTATTCTGCATAACGTACACCGATGCACTTTTGTACATGGGACACGTTTCGCTGCAGGCGTCGGAAGCGCTCATCGGTGCATACCATTATGTTTCATAGTTCGTCGAACGATGGCTTCTTCATAACGACAGTGGGTGAATAATTTCCACAATTTTTTTCTGAGGGTTTAGTTTCTCGTTCACAGTTTGATCAGCAGTGGTTTCTTGACTACCACGACGACGATCGAAGACAATGGATTTGGACCCGTAACTCGATGTAAAGAGTAGCTCAAAATCTCCAATTTGTATCGGTGCAGGAATGTGCCAGCTTCTTTCCCAAACTATCTTCTGTCCATCGGTGAAATATTTGGAAATGTTCGATAGATGCATTTGTGGTAAAGTCCAAGCCTCTGATTCGAAGCCTGCAGTGGTATTATGATATTTTGCAGCTTACCCATCGGCAAACGGTTGCAGACCAATGCTAACTTTTTTGTTTCCGACTGCTTAATTACATACGCTGTACCGAGAATTAGTGGTGCTTCAAGACTTTTCTTCTCGTCTTGTGCGCAAGCACTCGATACAAGGCTGCTGGTTGAAAATCACTGTTTCGCAGATCATGACTACTGATAGCCTGACACATGTTGAACAATAAGTCGGAGATTCAACGATGTTATAAAGGGTGTCCCAACAGGAGCGCCGGATTTAATTTTAAAGAAAAAACACATTTATTTTTTAATTAAGCAAACATTTTTATTTCAACATAAAGAAAAATAGTTCCGATTATCCGTGAAATACAACATCAAGCAAATGGCCACCACGAAACCTCTGGCACAGGGTTATTCTTGTGTTGAAATTTTGAATAACGTTTTCGCATAAATGTGGCTGTATTTCACCAATAACGCGCCGTATTTCCTCTTTAAGATGTTCAACTGTTTCAGGCTTATTCGCATACACCTTTTCCTTCACATAGCCCCAAAGAAAAAAAGTCCATCGGTGTTAGATCGCACGATCTTGGTGGCCAATGTTGATCGCCGAATCGAAAAATGACACGGCCTGGAAACTTAGTCTGCAGTAACACCATTGTTTCACCTGATGTGTGGCAGGTCGCACCGTCTTGATGGAAAAACATGTCCTGCACATCAATTACATCCAATTCGGGCCACAAAAACTCCGTTAACATTTCGCGATACCGCACTCCATTAACAGTTAGCGCATTTCCAGCCGCATTTTCAAAGAAATAAGGCCCAATGCACACCAAACAGTTACTCGCGGTGGATGCATTGGTTGTTTGAGTATCACACGAGGATTTTCAGCACCCCAAATCCGACAAAGTTTTGCTTATTTACGTATCCGTCGAGTTGAAAATGTGCCTCATCTGAAAAAATGATTTTCTTCGAAAGATCCGCATTAATTTGATGATGTTCCAACACTCAATCAGCAAATTCACGGCGCTGCGCATGGTCCCTTGGCTTGATTTCTTGCACCAATTGAACCTTGTACGCGTGAAAATGCAGATCCTTTACCAAAATTTGTTGCATAGTGCTACTGGAAATGTTTAATTGTTGACCACGATGCCGAATGGAAGTTCCTGGATTCTCGGCCACAGATTCCGTTACTGTGGCTATATTTTTGAGTGACCGACAAGGACGACGACGGACAATGATCTTCTGATCCATCAGCGTAAATTTGGTCTCAAATTTTGTAATTAAACGCCTCAATGTCGATTCATTTGGCGCATTATTGCGACCAAAAACTTGACGTAATTGGCGAACTGTTTTCGCAAAACTTTCACCATTTTTGTAATGTGTTTTTACAATAATTAAACGTTGTTGGTTTGAATACTTCTCCATATTCTTAAATCGCGTGATCTGTAGGTGACAAATGTAAAAAAAATCACCGTACAACTCGTATTAATAAAATGGCAGCAAATTTAGATCCGGCGATCTTGCTGGAACACCCTTTATAAAAACGTGACATCGAGAGACTGGGTACTCGAATACATCGTCACCGGATTCGTGACCGTAACTGCTGATTTCTCTTTTTTTGATCGACCTTACATATACGGTGATGCGAGGTTGCGACTGCGGTCAATGGGATTTGAGAAGCTGGGAATGAATTTTCGACTCCAGTCACGGGTAGTGTTTTATTGTCATATTGACGGGAAATATATAGATCATCTGGTCGAATCTTAACAAATATTTATGCAACAAGAAAATACTGTTAGATTCTTATTAGTCATTTACATATCCATCACTAAAATATCTATAGTAGGACGCCCAAACAAAAAGATACGGATCTTCTCACGTAGTGGTTGTATATATGTCACCTGCTGATGCATAGATTGAAGAAAAGATTGCGTGGTCCACCTAACTACATACCATCGACAGCCGTAGGTCGTATAAATCAAAATAGATAGCTGTCGAAACAGAATACGCTTACGGTGGTTGGGTTAAGGGTTCCATTAACCTGCTGTAGCTGTCGTAACGTAAACTTGGATATCCTGTTAGAATTTTCAGATCGTAAAAGAGCATGCAGATCGCTGTAGATGTAAGATTAACGAAGGATGCTTTTTTTCATAGGATACCGTACTAAAAAGATTCATACGTAGCTGTCTAGTAGCATGGTGGATAAATAATCAGAGACGCGTCAAGACCTGCATCAAGACAAGTATTATACTCATGCTTGCTGTAAGGCTGTATTTTTTTGCAAGGGTTGCTACGCTTTGACCGTCTCGAAGTTTTTGTCTGTACCAATGTTGCGGTGTTTTGAAGAAGGCCAACAGACTGTAAGTCAGGGCTAATAATATCCAGTAAGTTCAAAGCTTGCTTACCAAGGACAATGTCAGCTCTTACTTTTTCATTATTCTTGACAATAATGACAAGAAAATGTATTATAATAGAGTAGGAGGAGGGTGGCGAAAATTATAGAGTCTTTATGAATACGAGTCTGCTACAGCACCCTGTCGAGAATCCGTTCGTGACAGTGTAGTTTTACGCGACTTTACGAAATTCATTTTGAAAAGTATTCAGACACTATTTTATGAAGAAGACTGGGAAGTCAGTGATCCTGACGACGATTAGGAGTGTTGGGGTTGCGAGTTACTGACCTTTATAGTAACGTACGTTGACATTGTGAATGGTTCTGGAGGTTTCAACAGTAACACTGTATCAAACCATTCTGTCCGAATTTCAATCGGAAATTCGGACAATTTATGTTTCCCTCGGTCGCTAGTCATAGGTCTCGCCAATTTACGTATTAAACAAGAGCGTAGCATAGAAACGAAGATATATTATGACAGAATAGGTCACAAAAAGTTGGATGAAGCCGAACGTCTAGTGAAAGAGGCTACCGGAGTAGTCTCGGCCGAGCGTTGTGCGTAAACGGAAATTGAGGTGTTGCGGATCGCGCTCTCAACCGTCAGCTGCTTGCTGTCTTACAGCCAGCGTGCTTCGGCACCGCTCAACCGCCGAACGCTGCTTCGCGTAGAGACCGCACGTGCAGCCGGGTGGCAGCACCTCACGGGCACACATTCGTCGTGCTGTGGACGATGATCAAGCCATCATGAAGCGGTTGCGTCGGTCAGTGGCTGGACTCAACGGTTCTATTGAATGTTCAGCCATCTTACTGTGGCTTCTCTTTTCCTGAAGGTCACGAAATTCATCTCGTGTTACAATTTTTAAAAAGTCATTCGGATTTACTCACCAAAATTCAACTCATCAGGGCTCAAGTTCATATAGACTCGGGAACTTGGGGAAGACCCAGGGAAATTGAACTGTAAATAAATGGTATTGGGTCCCTATTTTCACTCATTCAGAACGTCTCATTAACGGACTCTATATGTGGGCACCGGGGTCTCAAATGCGGTCGCCTCGTGGCTTGATTTCGTACGTCGTTCCTCAATTTATCACAACGTGAGAGTACATTACTACAATCTGCAGCAGAACCATTCTCAAGGACTCAAGTGCATTTAATTTTGTAATGAATTTCTATGCTCGAATACAGCTGTCGTTGTAGTCATTTATTGCCATGATCGACGGCTCATAATTTCCAGGACATTCCAAATCTCGAACGAAGGGATTTCAAAAAATGTTTACGACGGGAAGGGTATCTATTGTAGTTTATGAGTGGGACTGACTCGGTAGCGGCAGGGACCCCATCTTCAATGGATTGATACATTTTGAAAACCCATATATACATACGATTTTTAACATTGCCCACTTCAAGTATAAATATCACTTTTCGCCTATTATAAACCTTCTTGCTGCAGGCGGTGCTAGATATTATTGCATCTCTTGTAATGTATCGTACAGTTTTTCAAATCAATATAAATAAATAAGTCAATGCCCGCGATGCTTCTCATCATTGCCGTGTCCGGCCGAAGCTAACGATACTAACAAGGCTACATACAACAACGATGTCGACGACGACGATAACGACAAATGGGGATGTAACGATTCTAATCGGATTTTATGGTGCAGCGTATTTCGATAACCACTTGAAATCCCTTAAAGTCGTGTCAAATCGCGAGACTCGGAATGAAGATCGATTTGCATGACAGTCCGGTTATGTAAAAAAATACTTTCAATTTTTCGACACACAACCAGTGCTCGTAATTGCAGTACGAGTTTCTGTCGACTATGTGGAACCGTCAACGGTAACTGTTGAGAAATCAGCAGGCATGCGGCCACTATGATCACTGTGCGATGCTTCGACGCCCTGGTGCCTCGCTGCGCTCGGCTGCCGTAAGTGCAGCTGGGGTGCAGCGCCTCACGAACACTCAATTCACGCGTGAGACTACGATCTATCTCTCGCTTGGCAGTAGCGTCGCTTAACGACGCTTTCGAATAACTCAGCCGTCTTGCTAATTTTTGCTACTCTCGTGAAAACATCCAAGCAATCATCACCTGCCTCTATTCTACTGGATATTCTCTCATCGAATTTCTCGGATCTTCTCAACCTCAACAGTACTAAACAGGACTCAAAATTAACGGTAAGGTGACACCTTGACGATAGGAAATTCAATTAAGGGGAGATAAAAAATGATCATTTTGTGCATCCCTAAATGTCTCACCTCGTGGCGTGCTTTGCAGCACGGGCCGCTTCACGCTTTCTCACACTTTATTAATTGGCACGCAATTAATATAATTATATCATATGTGCAGATCACCAGTAAGTTCAGTGCTCAGTTTTTACGAGTACTTAAATATATATTTTTTTGTAATTTGTTATTTGAGTGTGTTGGATAATCAGCTGGCGCACGGCGGTCGATATTCGCCGTGCGTTGACCTGTTGCTGTGCTCGAGCACGCAGCGTTCGGTTGGGCGGAGATAGCCGACGCAGGGCTTCGCGGAGCCGAGGTTGTGCCTCGTAGGCATGCCGCGTCGAGCGAGAGGGTGTCTCTCTCGCTTGACTTCGGCTTCGCTCACCGGCTATCTCTCTCAATTGACTTCAGCGCCCAACGACGCTTTCATATTCCACAGCCATATTGGATATTTTGACACTTACGTGAAAATTCGCACGGAACAGCGCACGCACTTTTCAAGGCTCGGACAATTTCACTCTTCTCAACCGGATTATCTCACCTTCGTTTGCTCAACAGGACTCAAAATCAGGTACGAGTGCATTGTTATAATTTACCATAAATTCAATGGCAATGAGGAGTTGGATTCTCATCGGTACATGAACATTTTTGGTCTCACTTTTTGGCGGCATTGCAGCACATGTCACGCCACGTTTCCTCTCAGCTTAATTTGCCGGTATAATTAATATAATTATGCAGGTGTACTATATTCGCTGTACTTTTCTCCAGGACCTCTGCTGGAAGAGTACAGCGACTATACACTGCTCATTTTGTGCATCCTCATTGTGTGTTGTATTGTGCTACGCAGTGCTGCCTGCGTAGCTTGTCTCATACATGTAGAGCACTCAAGCAATTCAATTGCAAGTGCTCTCACCTATTTGCTGCAACTTCTCTCAGATAAATCTGCTGAGAGCTTGCAGTAAATAATTGACACATTTTAAGCACTTATTTTTCTCATAGCGTGGCGTGCTCCGCAGCACTGGCTGCAGCACGCACACAGCTCTCATTACCTACAGCACACAATTAATATAATTGTGTGCTGGTTCTCAGTCCAAATAGTAAAATCAAATTTAGCCTATTTAATTAAATTCAGTTTTCTAATTCTCAAATTTTTGGTGTATTTATTTTCATTATTTTGTATTTTTCTAAATTTAGTATATTTTGTGTTTCTTTTCATATTTAAAATAACTGTTCTTAAAATGTATTATCACATTGTGTGTGCGGAAAGTAATAAACCACTTTCTCCAAATTCCATCTACTAGTCTGGTTTTATTTCCACCCTGTTGTGAGTGAAGTCTCATATTTTTCCAATATATTCGCAGGTTCAAGATCTGTTAAGTTACACCGGACGGATTTCTCAAACAGAGTGAATATTCACAATTTTCTCTTCCAACATCGTTCGTCTGATTATTTTTCAATATATTGCAGCTTTTTCAATATATTTCAAGTTACACACAAGAGAACATAAGGATTCTCAAACAGTAACAATGAATTTTGCTATAAATAACCGTTGGCAACTCGTGGTCTACGTGATACGGAACAGCCTCGGCAGACCCTTTAAATTTTTTTCGACTTTGAGAGTTGTCAAGGTGCTTGCTACAGTGAACCCTCGACCAATGTGCGAAATGTGTTAGAACAGTACCGATACTGCAACCTGCAATGACATCGGTAACTGATGTAGTGTTAGGAAACATATATTCCAAGGCTCACTCGTTGCTGAGCTAGTTGATCTCGCTGTACGCCGCGTGGCTGCATTCCGTAAGATAGTCTGCATCGCGCATAACGCAAAGGTTTTCGGTGCCTAGTTTTGGACGGCCACAACTCATTCTCAAGGGCACTTTGATAATCTCGATGCGTATAGGCTATA
Organism: Cylloceria caligata; assembly: GCA_963942595.1. Classification (NCBI taxonomy): domain Eukaryota; kingdom Metazoa; phylum Arthropoda; class Insecta; order Hymenoptera; family Ichneumonidae; genus Cylloceria; species Cylloceria caligata. The sequence goes on along the minus strand of OZ012703.1, from coordinate 40,844,948 downwards.
CAGTATTCATCGACAGCATGAATTATTTATACACGAAACTTAACGCTCTTCCAGAGGTTTTCGGTTGCAAAGACAGTGCGGGTAAAGGATCATTTCCGCACCTATTTAATACATTAGCAAACTAATGATATACCGGTGCACTATCCGCCGATAAGTACTATTCCCTTGATACGATGAGTGCGGATAATCGTGAAACTTTTAACGCATGGCACACCAAGAGGGCTGCATCAGGTAAGATTTTTCAGTTCCCAAGTGAGATAAAAAAATATTGCAACTTTGACGTGGAAACACCAGGTGTACAAGTATGAAATGCGGATTTTTTTTCTAAAAAAACATGTTAAATTCGGAAGAATGATAAAAAGTGCTTTATTCAAAGTATGCTCCATCGCGTGTTTTACATTTTTCCCATCTTTTGGGCAATTTGTGAATACCACGCCAGTAAAAATCTTCCCCTTTTGCTGCAGACCATTCATCGAGCCATTTTTTCATATCTCCGGACGAACCAAAGCGCTGCTCAGCAAGTGCGTGACCCATCGATGCAAACAAGTGGTAATCGGCAGAAGCCAAGTCTGGTCAGTAATCCGCATGGGGTAGAACTTCCCAGCTGAGTGCTTCCAACGTATCGTGAACCGGTTTAGTCGTATGTGATGGAGCATTATCATGAAAAAAAATGACTTTGTCAGAGGCAACCTCTTTCGGTATTCTGGCCTTTTTCAAGCAGCGAACAGTTCAAATCAGTCAATTGCTGTTGGTAACGTTTAGTAGTAACCGTTTGCATAGGTTTTAACAGCTCATAATAGACCACGCCCCTCTGGTCCCAGCAAACACAGAGCATCGTCTTTCTGCCAAAGCGATTCGGTCTTGCGGTCGATGTGGATGGTTTGCCTTAGTCTACCCATGATTTTTTACACTTGGGATTCTCAAAATAAATCTACTTTTCATCCCCTGTAACTATACGATGCAAAAACGACTTCCTTTTGTACCGAGTAAAATGTCACATGTGTTTTTGCGCTTTTCCATTTGCCTGTCGTTCAACTCATGCGGTACCCATCTACCGGTCTTCTGAATCTTTCCCATCTCTCGTAGCCGATTGGAAACAGCTTGTTGACTAACGCCCAATTGCTCGGCGAGCTGTTTTTGTGTTTTCAAATCATCTTCGTCCAACAATGCTTGCAATTCCACATATTTGTAGTTTTTTGGTGGCTTTCCACGTTCCTTGTCTGCAATATCGAAGTCACTACTTTTCAAACGCCGAAACCATCGTTCACGCGTAACTTGCGATGGAGCATATTCACCATAAGCTTTTCGAATTAATCGGTATGATTCAGCAACAGTTTTCCTCAAATCAAAACAAAAAAATTAATGCTGTCCGCAAATGCTCTTTGTTCGGTACAAATTTCGACATATTGAACACAACAACACAACACTATGCACACACTTTTCCAATTCATCACTCGTGCGCGTCTGACACTTGTTGATGACACAACAAAATGGCGCAGCATCAAATTTTTATAGCACAAACTGCATTGGTGCGCTTTCTATTATCTGAAATCCGCATTTCATACGTATACCCCTGGTATTAAGGTGCTCTTGTTGGGAATTTCGAAAAATATTCATCAATATCGGTTATGTCCATCCATCCAGTGAAGTAGCAACAATCGCGTCGGTTTACTCAAATGTATTCAGACGAAACTTTCTAGCTCCACGAACGACCGGTATCATACTGAATGGTGGATACAGCTTAATGGATTAGCACTCAAAGCAGTCGGCCAAATGGCTTTTATGGGTCGAACACTGGTTACGCCAAACCCGCGCGGTGATTTTACAAAAACCGACAAATTTAAGACGTGTGTTACTTTCACTTGGGGAACAATTTACGGAGACATCAAAAAATATAAATAAGAAGAATTGCGTTTATACTTACAGTTGATTTTTTTGTGAAGTTGTTTCGCCGGTAACCGCTTCGTTGAAGGAGGAAGATGGCAACCGTTTGTTAGAATAAAAATGCTAAATAACGCTTGGTAACGTACCAGGCTAGAATTCCGGAGTTCCCGGTTCGAACGCGGGCTGTAGTAATATTTTTTCACGATTTCTTTAGAAGTTAAAAATCGTCAGGTCTGGTTGCCTCATTAATTCTTAATGAATGAGTGAGGCAAGCAGAGTTGACAAAAAATAATTGAAGATTCGATTGTTAAATATCTTTCTGAGATCGATAACGCAGGGATCTAGGTGGCGCTGACTCTAATCGGGTTGCGAACTGCCAGATATTTTCCATCATACTTGGTCAATTACATTGTCACTTAGATTTATCACTCTGTAAAAATGCTAGACTCGATAATTCGTAAAGATCTTAAAATTTATTCAAATAACCGAATAAAAGATACACGTACGTTCGCTATTTCCATGCGCGATCGTAACTTATGATTCGATAAAGCAGTAAAAACGAAATTACCTGAGTGGATTAGTACAAAAACGTGAGAATGCAATTAAATTATCAGGAGTACAAATTGAAAATGCGGGATTTTTTTCTATTTTTGAACGTTTATTCTGAAAAAATGGTAACAAATGAATTATTCAAAGTATTGTCCATCGCTAGCCACAACTTTTTCCCATCTTTCTGGCAATTTACGGATACCGTCGCGAAAAAATTCGGCCGGCTTGGCTGCTATCCAGTCATCGACCCATTTTTGGGCTTCTTCGTAAGAATGGAAGCGCTGGTCAGCTAGGCCATGTGTCATCGATCGGAAAAGGTGGTAATCGGAAGGAGCAATATCTGGGCTATACGGCGGGTGGGGTAAGACTTCCCATTTCAGCGTTTGTAGGTATGTTTTGACCGGCGCTGCAACATGTGGCCGAGCGTTGTCATGTTGCAAAATTACTTTGTCGTGTCTTTGCTCGTATTGTGGCCGTTTTTCTTTGAGTGCGCGGCTCAAACGCATCAATTGAGTTCGGTATAGTGCTCCTGTGATGGTTTCGTTCGATTTCAATAGCTCATAATACACCACACCCAGCTGGTCCCACCAAATACAGAGCATGAGCTTGGCGCCGTGAATATTTGGTTTGGCCGTCGATGATGATGCATGGCCGGGGTAACCATATGATTTTTTGCGCTTCGGGTTATCGTAATGGATCCACTTTTCATCACCAGTGACAATGCGATGCAAAAAACCCTTCCGTTTTTGCCGTTCGAGCAGCAGTTCGCATGCAAAAAAACGGCGCTCGACGTCTCTCGGCTTCAGCTCATACGGCACCCAATGTCCTTGCTTTTGGATCATTCCGAGGGCTTTTATACGATGGAAAATGGCTTGTTGTGTCACTCCCAATGAATCTGCGAGCTCTTGTTGAGTTTGACACGAGTCTTCATTGAGTATTGCCTCCAATTCAGCATTCTCAAACTTTTTCACTTGGCCCGGCCGCTCTTTGTCCTCAACGTCAAAATCACCACTTCTAAACCGCACAAACCATCTCTCGCACGTTGAAACCGATGGAACATGACTCGGATAAGCCTCGGAGACCAATCGATGTGCTTCAGCAGCACTTTTCTTCAAATTAAAGAAGTAAATTAAAACTTCCCGCAAATGCTGTTTTGTTGGCACGAAACTCGACATATTGAGAGCTCAAAAAAACTATGAATTTGACACTGCGACAAATTGACACATACTGAAAATTAAAGCTATAAGACGTAGCTTTGACATGAACATAGTCACAGTACTGCCTGATGCGTATAGCGTTAGTAACGCTATCTGTTATCAAACCCGCATTTTCAATTTGTACCCCTGATAAATTTCGCCCAGATTCCTTCTTGAAACTTGGGACAAATTCCGAATAATTTAAAATTAAAATTAAAACCGAGAAAAGTCAATCCGAACCGAATTTAGACTGTTCAACCGTTTTTCTTCTAAGTACTCACTCCGAATTTTAACTGACTCAACAGGGTGGGGTTCCTCCGCGGTGCGAGCCTGTTTAGCTAGCCAGTCTCGATCGCGACTCCTCGAACGCTCGACATTACGTCTGTACGTACCAAGTCTATAAATATGAAACCGGAATTTACCCATAGATGGCGCTAGCTGTCAATGTCGTTACCGTCAAACCGCGTCATTGGCGCCATTTCCTTGTTGACATCTCTGACAAAGATTTTCAACTCACAACAATACAAGTTTCATACAACAGCATAGTTTGTAATAGCGTTGAACATGTCGAATTTTGTGCCTGGAAACTACGATTTGCGGACAGCATTGATTTTCTGTTACCAATTGAAGAAAACTGCTGCAGAATCGCATCGAATGCTTGTCGAAGCTTACGGTGAGCATGCTCTCGGTAAATCACAGTGCTTTGAGTGGTGTGAAAAATTCAAAAGTGGCGATTTTGACGTGAGAAGCAAAGAACGTAGAAGACTACCGAAAAAGTTTGAAGACAGCGAATTGCAAACATTGTTGGATGAGGATGACGCTCAAACGCAACAACAACTCGCGGATCAATTAAATGTAACACAAGAAGCCATCTCCATACGTTTGAAGGGCATGGGAAAGATCCAGAAGATGGGAAAATGGGTTCCACATGAACTGAATGAAAGACAGCAGGAAAACCGAAAAACCACTTGCGAAATGCTGCTCGCCAGGTACAAAAGAAATTCATTTCTCCATCGAATTGTGACTGGCGATGAAAAGTGGATATATTTTGAGAATCCTAAGCGTTAAAGATTATGGCTAACTCCAGGCGAACTATCGACATCGACTGCAAGGCACAATCGCTACGGACGGAAGACAATGCTCTATGTTTGCTGGGACCAGAGGGGCGTGGTCTATTATGAGCTGTTAAAACCTATGCAAACGGTTACTACTAAACGTTACCAACAGCAATTGACTGATTTGAACTGTTCGCTGCTTGAAAAAGGCCAGAATACCGAAAGAGGTTGCCTCTGACAAAGTCATTTTTTTTCATGATAATGCTCCATCACATACGACTAAACCGGTTCACGATACGTTGGAAGCACTCAGCTGGGAAGTTCTACCCCATGCGGATTACTGACCAGACTTGGCTTCTGCCGATTACCACTTGTTTGCATCGATGGGTCACGCACTTGCTGAGCAGCGCTTTGGTTCGTCCGGAGATATGAAAAAATGGCTCGATGAATGGTCTGCAGCAAAAGGGGAAGATTTTTACTGGCGTGGTATTCACAAATTGCCCAAAAGATGGGAAAAATGTAAAACACGCGATGGAGCATACTTTGAATAAAGCACTTTTTATCATTCTTCCGAATTTAACATGTTTTTTTAGAAAAAAAATCCGCATTTCATACTTGTACACCTGGTGTTTCCACGTCAAAGTTGCAATATTTTTTTATCTCACTTGGGAACTGAAAAATCTTACCTGATGCAGCCCTCTTGGTGTGCCATGCGTTAAAAGTTTCACGATTATCCGCACTCATCGTATCAAGGGAATAGTACTTATCGGCGGATAGTGCACCGGTATATCATTAGTTTGCTAATGTATTAAATAGGTGCGGAAATGATTCTTTACCCGCACTGTCTTTGCAACCGAAAACCTCTGGAAGAGCGTTAAGTTTCGTGTATAAATAATTCATGCTGTCGATGAATACTGTATAGCCTATACGCATCGAGATTATCAAAGTGCCCTTGAGAATGAGTTGTGGCCGTCCAAAACTAGGCACCGAAAACCTTTGCGTTATGCGCGATGCAGACTATCTTACGGAATGCAGCCACGCGGCGTACAGCGAGATTAACTAGCTCAGCAACGAGTGAGCCTTGGAATATATGTTTCCTAACACTACATCAGTTACCGATGTCATTGCAGGTTGCAGTATCGGTACTGTTCTAACACATTTCGCACATTGGTCGAGGGTTCACTGTAGCAAGCACCTTGACAACTCTCAAAGTCGAAAAAAATTTAAAGGGTCTGCCGAGGCTGTTCCGTATCACGTAGACCACGAGTTGCCAACGGTTATTTATAGCAAAATTCATTGTTACTGTTTGAGAATCCTTATGTTCTCTTGTGTGTAACTTGAAATATATTGAAAAAGCTGCAATATATTGAAAAATAATCAGACGAACGATGTTGGAAGAGAAAATTGTGAATATTCACTCTGTTTGAGAAATCCGTCCGGTGTAACTTAACAGATCTTGAACCTGCGAATATATTGGAAAAATATGAGACTTCACTCACAACAGGGTGGAAATAAAACCAGACTAGTAGATGGAATTTGGAGAAAGTGGTTTATTACTTTCCGCACACACAATGTGATAATACATTTTAAGAACAGTTATTTTAAATATGAAAAGAAACACAAAATATACTAAATTTAGAAAAATACAAAATAATGAAAATAAATACACCAAAAATTTGAGAATTACAAAACTGAATTTAATTAAATAGGCTAAATTTGATTTTACTATTTGGACTGAGAACCAGCACACAATTATATTAATTGTGTGCTGTAGGTAATGAGAGCTGTGTGCGTGCTGCAGCCAGTGCTGCGGAGCACGCCACGCTATGAGAAAAATGAGTGCTTAAAATGTGTCAATTATTTACTGCAAGCTCTCAGCAGATTTTTCTGAGAAAAGTTGCAGCAAATAGGTGAGAGCACTTGCAATTGAATTGCTTGAGTGCTCTACATGTATGAGACAAGCTACGCAGGCTTGTCTTTATTTACATATTAAAGATCTGCTTGCGTTCACTCTTTGTGCTGATTTTGTGCTTATCAATAATTTATCGTCATATGTTATCGACCTTTCGATTAGATTGTATTTCGATTCGGCGCAAAAATCGGAATAAGTCGATGATGCAACAGTCGTTCCATCTATAGAACATTGTCAATTATTCCAACGAAATGAATATGATCTTATTTTTTTTGAGAAATCTAATTATACGCCAATATGATAAAAATACTTATGACGCAGTAAGAGGTCTTTTCTACATAGGCGGCTATCTCGGACTGCGTATTATCGGCTGAAATCGCATGTGGTTCAACAACAAGTCTTTCAAATATAAAAGCCACGATACATACAGGGATCTTCAGTTGCTTATTTGAACGGAGTGCCAGTGCGTCAGTTATAATTTCTGATAAAAAAAATCAATAGACCAGGAAAGTGAATCCAATCAACGTCATTAAACTTCTTTTGGCTACATTTGAAGCCATGAATGAATATGAATGAATATTCATGGCTTCAAATCACTCGAAACTCCGATTAACAATGCAGAAATCGAGGTAAAGTAGAATTTCGAAAAAGTTCTGGTCGACTGCATGGACGATTATAACAGGAGTTGAAATTATCGAGAAACAATCGCTAGATTTTCAAGAGCCATTCAAGCAATATGATGTTAATTCTGTGGAGGACACTCTTTGGCAACATGATGAAGGTCGAGTGGATTCTGATACTTTTTCTAAAGACGAAGAAGACATAAGCTACGATTACAAATGCAAAGCAATCGAATACTGGAGATCCGGTAAGAAGAAAAATTACAGTGTCGATACCGTCAGTCAGAAATTCGAAAAAGTCAAATCTGTACGACAATTAAAACGCTGGGCAAATCAAATGAACAAAGGTGGGACCTACAAGGAGAATGTAGCTCAAATCTCTGAATATACTTTGAAAAACATACAAGCCGCAGTAGATGCTGGTTTCATTGTTCATGATATCGACCTTCAAAAGTGGGCTCTACAAGCTCAAAAAGAGATAGGTCACGAAGACATTCGTTTTAAAGCTTCTCGTGATTGGCTTCGGAAGTTCAAGAAATCACATCGTATTGCGTCCAGGAAAATTAATAAATTCATAACACGAAAGACTATAGAAGACGAACCAGGAAATCCACTCTGGCAGGACTCTGACGGCTGAAGGAACTAAACAAGTGCAATGTGTAGTACAATCCTTATCATCTACAACTCACAGCTACACTATCTAGCCAACCATAAATGCAGATGGAAAATTACTGTCACCCCTTTTTATCGTTCTAAAAGAGGGAAAGGGTGAGTTCGGCTCAATTGTGGAAAAAATGTATTCAGGCCAGAAAACGTATTTTTAACAGCAACGAAATCCGGAAAAATTACTTCAGGTATGGACAAAAATGATTGCCAGAAAATATTGAACATATGATGAATTATACTATATCGATAACCAATATCATCCTATGTATAGAGCACTTCAAAGTTTGGTTGGAAAAAGTATTCTTCCCCAACACCGGCCGTGACAGCGTATTGTTGATAGACTCGTGGAGTGGACACTGCCCAGAAGTTGTTCAAAATGCAACACCTCGGGGCAAAAAAACAATCACAAAGATAATACCTAAAGACACCACAGGGAAAATCCAACCACTCGACGTTTTTGGTTCCCGAATATGGAAGAATTTTGTACGACATTTTTCCGAGAGTGTATTATTACTTAATTCTGATATTAATTTACACTTGAGAAACAACATCATCAAACTGCAATCGCTCGCACACAATCAACTTTCATCACCCAAATATATAAATCTTTTCAAATATGCATGGTTCAAAAGTAATTATATAACCGATAAGCCAAACGAGTTCGACAATCCAGTGAGTTTTGGTTTCGGTCAATCGTGTCAAGCACACTGTGAAGTACTAGGTTGTAATAATGTGCCCATCATCAGATGCTCATGGTGCAAGAAGTCTTTATGCTTGCAACATTTGTTTAAACAGTATCATATCACACAGTCGAATAAATGCGCTTGCCGAAACCAGGTATTTGTTATTTCTCACCTATGTCCTCAGCTAATTGCCGCTGCTTCGAAATACAGCCATACATATATGCAATACAACCACTCAATCCCAGCAACATTCCCTAGTATTCTGTATTTGAACGAGCTATTTTTTTCAGTAAATACCGAGAAACTCGTGAATGAACCATTCTAATTGTAAGTAACAGCCGGTCACCCCCTTAATAATAAACAAAGCATCATCTGAAGTGCCCCCCGTTGACTTCGGCTAACAGGAATGTTTTAAATCAATTCGGACATTTAATTAACGAGAAACAAGAATGTACGCACAAATATACGTACTAATAGATAAGGGGTAGTTTACCCCCGTAAATTCATTTTCCTGTGAATGTGCAAAAATACGTCATCTTTATTTTAACTTGCGCTTCCAAATGGTATATGTTCTGTTCAATTCGGTTGGTCAGTTTTTTGTGTAGGGTGGAAAATTGAAAAATCAGGGGGTTGTTCACCCCTGCAAATGAATTTTTTTCTTCAACTTCACGTGGAATTTTGATTGTCTTCAGTGAGGAGTATTTTGGTTTTTGTTTCATTAAAATCGATTGGCGCCTTCTGGGTGAAACTGCATAATCACCCCTCGACATGCTAATTTTGAAGGGCGATTTCACCCCTTAGAAATGTTTTTCCGCCGATAAAAAAAAATACGTGTCTTTTAGTTTTCGGTGCTCTACAACATACGTGAGTTTCATCAAAATCCGAGGGGGACACCAAACTATCTTTCCTTGTTAGTCCCAGTAAATTCTCTATAAAGCTATATGAGAAAATACAGGGAATAAGTGAGAGCACTTGCAGTTGTACTGCTTGAGTGCTGGAACGTGATATGAGACAGCGTGACACAGTCAGCGCTGCAGAGCACGACGAGTAAAATGATGAGGATGCACAACTGAGTAGAAAATATTCACAGTATTTTCCCAGCAGGTTTAGGTACTGGGGGAAAACTCTCGCTAAACGCGGCATGCCTGCGAGGCACAGCCTCTGCTCTGCCAGGCCGTGCCTCGGCTATCTCTGGCATAGCCGAGCGCAGCGTGCTACACAGCACCAACAGGTCGACGCACGGCGAATATCGATCGCCGACCACCAACTGATTATCCAACAACTAATATATTACAAAATTTATTAATTTGTATAATAACTTTGAGAAGCACACAAATTATATTAATTGTGTGCTGTCTTTTCTTATCTTGTGAACGTGATGCAGTCAGCGCTGCAGAGCACGCCACGGAATGAGAATTGTGATAACGCAGAATATGTCGCTCATTTCCAATAAATTCTGAGTAAGTTTACATGAGAGAAAATACAGGGAATGAGTGAGAGCACATGCAATTGTATTACTTGAGTGCGGAAAAGTATAATGTGAGAAAGCGTGGTACAGCCCGCGCTGCAGAGCACGTCACGATGTGAGACATTTATGAGGATGCACCAATGAGTTTTACACTCCTCACTGTCATTGAATTTAGATAAATTGTAACGATGTACTCTTACCGGTTTTTTGAGTCCTTGTGATCACGAAAATATTGAGAAGATCCGGTGAGATGGTGAAAAATCCGAGCGTGTACAGAAGATGTGTGCGCTATCCAATCGGATTTTCACAGAAGTGTCTAATTTTTAAATGTGGCTGTGCTTTCCAAAAGCGTCGTTGCGCGACTCTGAAGTCAAGCGAGCGAGATAGCTGGTGAGCGATGCCGAAGTCAAGCAAGAGAGATAGCGTCTCGCTTCAAACAGCATACCTGCGAGGCACTACCTGGGCTATCTACGTTATAGCCGAGCACAGCACGCTACCCAGCAGCAACAGGTCGACGCACGGCGAATATCAATCGCCGTGCGCCAGCTGATTCTGCAACAAAAATAAATATCGACGAATAATTGAACCCTTTTCGTTTTATTGACAAATTCCGGGTACTTTTTGATCGTAAGGTATGTAAAAACTCGCATTAAGTGGTGGCAACTGCGCGTCAAATTGTTAAGATCGAGTTTCACGAGGGACTGCCACAAGCAGAAGATTATTCGCACAATAATTGAAAAAAAAAATTCTTATTGACGACCTGATGAGAGAAGCTTAGCATAATACGATAGTTGATCTTTTCACGGAAGATAGCTATCATAGGAATCTTCGTGTTCTTTTCATAACACGAGATATTTTTCATGAAGGCCATGGACATTTCGCGGAATGTTAATTATATTGTCATATTCAAAAATCCTCGAGGTCGAGCGTGGATTCAACATCTAGCCAAGTAAGTATATCCTGAAGATCCACGTTGTTCAACTTAGGCTTATCAGATTGCTACTACACAGTCACATGTTGATCACAGCACGTAAAACAAAGCGAGTATTTGACGGTCGGTAGTGTAGATTCGGTGCAGCATTCGATAAGTAGATTGAGTCCTACATGCGATACCACAGATTAGGCGCTACCATCGAAAAAAAAAATTGTAGCTTGTCATCGGTAAAAAATTTGCGTGCGGTCGTGTCCTGTCACCGATAAACAGATTTGGGTCCTACACATCCGAGGTTTTGCTTTTCGCTATTTGACACTCATTGAAAATAAAATCTTTCGAATCACTGAAATCAGCTATTGATATTAATCGGTAAAAATACGTTTGAAGAACAAATATATTTTTCATGACAATAGCATTACGTATACATTTCTAATAACTCTCATTTAGATTAAGCGAAACATGGGATGACGACGAGACAGGGTAGCACAGAATTGATACAAAATCATGCAATAATTTTCTTACCATTTACAATTAGTAAAATTAATTATTATCTTCTCGTATTATTATGTGAATTATTAAATACTTCTTTTTAACTAGTTTGTACAATCGTTCTCCGATTATTATTCGATTGGATTTGAAGCTACTAGAGAAATGTCTGTGAGTGTTTTTGTCACTTCATGTGCTATGAATGGAATACAAAATACCTTTAACTCCAGGAACAGTATATCGAAATATTCAATGAATGAAGGATCGACTCGATGGTGTACAGCATCACACAAATTAGAGCTATTCTGTGTTAAGAGTTCTCTAACGCGCACTTGATCGACATTTTCGGCTAGCTCTTTAGCGGGAATATGAATAAGAAATAAGCCACACAGAATGTTGATGCAGTTTTTCACATAAGCGGTGTAGCGTTGGAGCCGTCTCAAGTACTCTTCGACACACATTGTTACGGAGTATAGCCCGTCAAATGATTTCTTTCGCATCACTATAGCCGGTGAATAGATGTTCTTTTTCTTCTTCGCTGGCGGTGGTTCCACTTGACTCTCTTCGTTCTAGTCGACACTGTTCTCAGCGGTTGTCTCATCAATGCACCGATCGAATACAATGGATCTGAACCCGAACGATACTGTAAAGTATACCTCGAAGTCTCCAAATGTGAGGGTCTTTGAGGCACAGTGAGCGGTCCGCTTACCATAACTACACTCCTTAAAATGTGAGTCTATTTCCGGTAGTGCATCTCGTAGTTTACCCCAGGTCGTGATTTCCAGAATGATTCCTCCGGATGAGTTATTATTCTGCAGCTTGATACGACATCGCCGTTTACACGCGGCTGAAGTCCCACACTGATCTTCTTTGTTTCTGAATAATTCAGATTGTATGTTGTACCGAGAAGCAGTAGTACCTCGAGATTTTTCTTCTCATCGGCAGATATAAACCTGTACATGGCGGCGACACCCATATCTGCGGAACTCATATTGAGCAACACGCGTAAACTTGACGTAAGAGAAAGTGGTCGGAAATCTATCGATGATAGTTGTAGTTTCTAGTGTGTCACGGGCCTGACTGCCAGTTATCTCTTTCTGCGATTCGTTTTATAGGTTAGTATGGACAACCATATTGTATATTATAGAATGGAGGGGAGGAAAACAGGTGTACAGCTTCCTGCCCGACCCTCTGCGAGAATCGTATTTGTCACATTGTAAACAGACTGTTCAGATAAATATTTAAACTATGTATGTTCGTTTTGATAATACAGCTTGATTCCAAAATGCAAGAGTGCAAGGCGTCATATTCACTAACTTGTAGACAGGCTGTGTAGGTATATACATACATTAAAATTAGGGATACTCAGTCTGACAATACAGACTGCTACCGAAAATAAAGGAGTTCGAGAGCTTGTATTTACTGTTATGTCAACGATTTTACGCTACTGTAGACAGAAAGTGCAGGTGTAAACATAAATTAAAATTAGGGATGCTCGTTCTGACAATACAGGTTGCTTTCGAAAATGTAGAAGTTGGAGAGTTCGTATTTACCGTCCGATGAACAGACGTATATAAACATTGAAATGATAAATGCTCGCCCCACAACTTATTACAGAAAACGTTGCAATGCAAAGTCTCATATTAAGAGGGTATTCAAAATGGATACCACAAAATTGTGTAATGCACAATACGATACGAAGGAATCTTTATAAATAGACACTAATGACACGATGACCGCAGACCTTGAATATACCAGGTCACATCGAAGGCTCTAACTTTTACCATCCTTAAAGGACTTTCGTTACCGTTGTTAGATTATACAGTGTATAGGGCGAAAAGTCAAAACGTATTTATAGCTAGAGAAGAGGAGGCTATGGTCAAAATATAAAAGCGAACGGGATAAAAAAATTCGTCTAATTCCGTGTTGAAACGGAGCAGTGCAACCACAGTTTTGTTTTTGCTCTTGTATTTTTCAATTCATCTTCCTTTTTAAAAATGTTTTTCCTCGTCGTTCACTTTTGGAAGTGGTACGTGCAGCGGCTCATACTTTTATTCTACATGATCGACGATTGGTGCGACGGTATATTGTACGGTGGTTCGTGAATATCGCGAACTTTACGTTCGATCGGTTGACCACAAAGTTCACTAGAGTACCTCGCGAAGGTGGTGTTGAAGATATTACTGTAGCCTTCGCCAGCGGTGTTTTCTCCGGATCGGAGTTTGCACAACGGTTCGTTGTGCAGCGTCTAGCGAGCCATAGAGGGCTGCTTCACCCGCCACTGCGAGACATCATAATGAAAGTCGAAAATTGTTATGGTAAGTAGTGAATACGTTTTCAATTGTACCGTAAACATTAACCATGTTGTGAATTGTATATTATGTTTTGAAACGTATATTATTGAATAACATGTTTAGAAACAATAGTTCTAATAGAAAATAATTTTCGTTACAGCACGACGTAATTTATTAGCATCAAGCGACACCAGTGACACCGACACAACAGGGGATGAAATGGATATCGATGAAGCAGCGTCGTCCCGCACTATCGATACCGACTGCATCAACGATGACAACTCTAATGCAGTCGGAGTCGACGATGCCTACATGGGTGACAACGACGACGACGATGCTTCAAACAATGGTAAGTAAAAAAATGTTTTTTTACTTATATATAAAGGGTGGTTAAATTTTAAGGGCCGATGTTGATTTTGAATAAAACACAAATTATTTAGGAAATTATTGTGAATTCTTTTTATTATGATAATATGGTATGGTTCAATTATGTATGGAACAAAATATCGGCCAAATGGCCGCCGCGACCTCGGCGGCACACCTCCATCCGATGGTCCAAATTTTCGATGACGCTTAGGCATAATTGAGGTTCCATGCCGTTAATGTGCCGAATTATCTCATCCTTTAGCTCTTGAATTGTTGCTGGCTTATCGACGTACACCTTTTCTTTCAAATAACCCCAAAGAAAGAAGTCCAACGGTGTAAAATCACATGATCTTGGCGGCCAATTGACATCGCCACCACGTGAGATAACACGGCCATTGAATTTGTCGCGCAAAAGAGCCATTGTTTCGTTAGCTGTGTGGCAAGTGGCACCGTCCTGTTGAAACCACATATCGCCCACATCCATATCTTCCAATTCGGGCCATAAAAAGTTCGTTATCATCTCACGATAGCGAACACCATTCACAATAGCTGCCTGACCGGCCTCATTTTAGAAAAAATACGGTCCGATGATGCCGCCAGCCCATAAACCGCACCAAACAGTCACTCTTTGTGGGTGCATTGGTTTTTCGACAATCACTCTTGGATTATGATTCGCCCAAATGCGGCAATTCTGCTTATTGACGAATCCACTGAGGTGAAAATGTGCCCCATCACTGAAGATGATTTTCTTCGAAAATTGATCATTCACTGTTGCCATTTCTTGCCACCATTCTGATCATTGACGACGTTTGGAATAATCAAGAGGCTTCAGTTCTTGAGTCAATTGCACCTTATAAGCGTGTAAATGCAAGTCTTTATGCATAATGTTCATCAACGACTTATCTGCAGTACGAGCTGTACGAGCATGCACTGGTGTTTTAATATCTCCTACAGACCCGGTTTGCTCAAATTTTTGCACGATTTTTCCGATTGTACGCACATTTGGACGATTAAATTGACCGAAAAAATCACGAAGTGCACGATATGCATTTTGATTTGAACGCCCATTTTCATAATAAGCCTGAATAACTTTAACGCGTTGCTCGATTGTGTATCTTTCCATGGTTCACATTGAGTTAGGCTGAAATTGAGAAATGTCAAATGAAATGCAAAAAAAACTTGACGTTTAGGTGTGGTTCACATTCAACATCGGCCCTTACAATTTAACCACCCTTTATATTGAAACGTTTCGCGATTTTATGCACTTTTGCTTTCTATTACGATGCGCGTCTTTTCGGCGGCGGAGTGAAATCGCGTATTTTTACTTTATGTTTCGAGCTTGGTCGGTCCTAAACCATCGGTGAGGACTGTTGGCTCGAAGTGGGTTCGTGCTCCGGGCTTGATGTAAAGAGTGATGTTTATTGACTTATAAGTGTGTGTGATAGGTTTGATTATTGTTTATTTATTTATTGTTTGTGTAAGAGACCTCAGGTTGGATTTTGTTAATTGCATTGCCCGTGGAGGACATGCGGTTCGTTACCCTCTCATCATTGCTCTTTTATATTTGAAGGGTAATTCTTTGTTTCTTTTCTTTTTTCTTTTTGTTGTGCTTAAGGCGTTGGTTATATGTGATATTTGGTGAGGAGACTGGAATGGAATTTGATGGTTTAGGACGACGATCTTGCGTCGTACGCACGGTCTTTCCTAAGAATCGCGTCGTAGCGCTCTTTTTTACTCGTTGCCGTATTTCCAGAGATGAAATAAATTCCTAGTATTCCATTTTTGACTTCAATGTTCGTATGACGATATGGTCGCGTGCATACGGAGCTCAACGCTCAACTTTGTGTAATTTTGGTGTGTTTATTTGTAGTTGATACTTATTTTTACGCACGCGGATTTATTTCCGGTTGTGTTCGGTATGTGACTCTATCATTCGTAACGTGATTAGGTATCACCTTTACGGAGCTCAACACTCAATTTATCTAAATTGAGTGATCGCGTTTGTTACTGCGCGATTTCTTAAAACTACGTAAGTGGAAAATTTCCAGTTTATTCAAGGTTTTGACTCGATTATTCGTAAAATGCTTAGGCATCACTTTTACGGAGCTTAACACTCAATTTATCAAATACGGGCTCTCGCGTCTGCTAATGCGCGATATTCTTAAAAACAACGTATGTGGAATAATTCCAAGATAATTCAGTTTATGACTCGATTATTCGTAAAGTGATTAGACATCACATTTACGGAGCTTAACACTCAATTTATCAAATGCGGGCTATCGCGTCTGCTAATGCGCGATCTTCTTAAAAACTACGTATGTGGAATAATTCCAAGATAATTCGGTTTATGACTCGATTATTCGTAAAGTGATTAGACATCATATTTACGGAGCTTAACACTCAATTTATCAAATGCGGGCTATCGCGTCTGCTAGTGCGCGTTCGTATTAAAAACTACGTATGTGGACTTTGTCGGTTAATTATGGCATCTCAGGATACGTTTGTGCGGAGCTTTTCGTTCATTGGCGTGCTCGTTTTCTACCTGCCTGTTTGTTGTTAAATAGGTGGGGTCTGCTTGGTTACTACTGCCGGTGCTTGTCCTCATAAGGGGCGTTTCCGTGGTACCGTCGTAAGACGTACTGGTCAGCCTTCATTTTGAATCATCGGACGTTTTAATAGGTGGTGTATTATTTCGATGTTCTACCAAATGGGAGTAAGCGTATGGCTTGATTGTCAAGGCACCGCCCTATTGATGTTTACGCGGTGAGCTTATAGGGGACTCGCGAGCGTCGTACTGTGAGGTGGTGTGTGTGCGTGAATTTACCTACCTATCTTACTCGGCTTTGTTATTGTTTGGGTCCCTGGCTATAGCTTCGCTGTTCGCAAGAGACACCGGGTTCGCAGCTTGACCAGCTAGCTCTTCCTGGACCCCGGATACTGAAGCCTTTATTCGCAATTAATTAAGAACCTTATCGTGCCATTAAGAGGCTTACGATTCGGTTCCTTAATAATTGCGACCAGCCGAGGTATCCGCAAGTTGCAGGTGGTAGCTGGTGCTGGCCCTGACGTGGTCCCACCCACGCAGGTACACCCTACGAGTCTAGTGCGCGGTGCACTCAGTCGGGATGCCACTCCCTTGACCTTGTGTCACTCGTGCTACTTCACACTCCAAGAGACGGATAGCCACGACGCCGTGCGTGGGGACCCGTTAGTGGAGTGTGCCCTGACGCTGTGAGTAGGGGCGGCCAAGCGCAGTGCAGGGGAGCCTTACTCCTCACAGAGTATCCTAATGAGTTCGTTTACTCAACTGATGGCCAAGCGCAATGCAGGGGAATCAGTTGAGAAAAAGAACACTCGTTCTAAAATGGTGTTTCCCAAACTGTTAGTATGTTGTTCTTTATCGTTCGGTCAAACGACGGCCAAGCGCAATGCAGGGGAATCGATTTGATCGAAAGAACACGTCCTTGTTATATGGAGATTCTACGTGTAATTTTATGTACTAGGTGTGCTGTCGAGCAGCACTCCGTCTTGACTTATTAGATTTGACAAGAGCCCCGAGGCTTGTCCTGTCGCGGTTTATATAGATTGGCGGATGGACTCCGGGAGGGTGTTTTGTGGTAGGTCACGTGATGTTTGTCGCACTTCCATCACTAGGTGAGAGAGGTGCGGGGTGACGTGTAGGTGTACCGTTATTTCTTGAATTTCTATTATTAGCCGATCTTTGTCCTTCTAGGGTTTGAAACGAGGTTTCAGCGAGGTTGAATTTCATCGGACAACGTTATATTCCTACCTGTTGTAGGTTCAAACTTTTTACCGGTGTTTTCTGTGGTTTGATCATGGTTTTTCTATGATTCAGGCCCATATGGGTCTCTCCCTGTTTCGTATGCCGCTGCCTTGCTGTTTTGTTGATAAATAATTGCCCAGGATAATTAATTGTTGTTAATTATGTCTTTCCTTGTGCGTTTTTTACGGATTTCTCGCTGATTTTTACGTTATTGTTGTTTTCATGTGTTCTCCTACGTGAGGATTGTCTTTCTCTATGTGTGTTTCTAAGTTTTTGTCAGAGATAAGTTTGTTTTATGTGTTTTATTAATGTTAATGGTTTATTCGTGAGTGGGGGTACGTAGCGAAGTTTCATGCGAAGGTACCTTGTTGATCTGTCTCGGTGTTTCGTGGAATCTCGAGAGTTCCATGAATTATTTTCTATTCTTGCCGTACTGTGGCGTTCTCGGCGTTCTCGCCTTTTGAATAGTTTGTCCTATTTGGGGTTGTGCCGTCTGCGTTTAGGCTTGGCCCGGTGATTGTGTAGGGCGGGGGCTACTGCGCTGGTCTAGTAGGCCGGCGTGTGCTTGCTGTTACGCCTCCCGTTTTGTTTACATGGTGATCTTCAGGCTAGGCAGGCCTTCTATTTACGCCATTACTTTTAAGGTGTGTACTTACGATTCTGCGTATGTACCTACTAGTCCTTTCTGTTCTCCTCGTCCGGTGGGTGTTTCTTTTGATGTGCTATGGAGTGTTTTGTCTTCCGATAACTATTTGTTGGCTTTGTCTGGTGTTGGTATGCTATGTGTCTTGTTTTACTTTGTGTGGGTTGGTTTGTTAGATGGACTTAAGGTTGTCAGTTCTGGTAGCGGATCGCCTTGATTGCGTTCCGTTACAATATATATATATATATATATATATATATATATATAATTACATATATGTATTATATATTATATAATTAAATTTAATATACATATATATGATAACATTATTTTATATAATAAATTCAGAGTTATTCGTATGGCAACAGTCAAACGGATGGCTTGTCGATCGCGAGGGGTCCGGAATATCGGACAGCCCCGAGTCACCACCACCTCATGAAAGGGGCATTTTTATACTTAATGATGTTCTTATGCCGGTACCGGGTAATTATATTATTCGGTATTCGGTATAATATCAAAAAGTTATTATTTTTGGGATCGTTTGCCGATAAGGAGATGGATCTCGAGTTATCGATGAAAACGCGAATTTGTATAAATGGAAGTATTTATTATAGGCAACGGTAACTTTCCGTTGTCTATCTAAAAGTCAATAAAGGAATGTACAATAATTCGTTAGTTTCGAGTATTTGACGAGGAACCAACCGTTCTCTGTTGAGTCTAATTTAATTCTGATTTTAGTAAAGCAGTTGCTAACTACGTTTGCGAAAATCTCTTAGTTGGCATCTTTTGCTTTAGCCTATCGTAGATCGCTTAGCGAGTCGCCTCATGCTGCGTCGGCGTCTACCTCGCATCCTGTATTGTACGAATTCTATCTTTTAGAATTCTATATCTAGCTGTGTCAGCTAAGGAGTATTCCTGAGAATACGTGATGTGAAATATTCCGCGACACAACATCCCTCCCCCCTTAAAAGGAAAAATTTTTCCAAAAATTTTTTCTTCAGTTGGTTTCCCGTACCTTTAGAATTTTATACGATTTTACATTTCGATATTTGTTATGTAATAGTACATAAAATGTTTCATTTTCGATTGTTAATGTCGTTCGGGCCGAGCGAGTTGTTCGCGGTTGGGGGGACGATTGCATATCCTGGCCAGCTCGGTTCGCAGTCGTTCAACTGGCTGTCGTCGTCCGAGTGGCTCGGGGTTGATGGTTACCTCGGCGGCTGCCGGGGTTGTTGCCTCGCTCTTTCTCGTTGGTGTTCTGTTTCTTTGGTACCTGTAACATTTAAACAGAACGTAGCTAACCAAGGCTATCGGTGCTATAGCACCCAGGGAGTAGAAGCTCAGGTTGTGGATGTGCTGCATCCCGTCTCCGGCGGTATTGAGGGTTTCCATGATGTGGTCGGCTCGAGCTCCGAGCTTCCGAAGCTCTTCGGGGTCTCGCAGCAGTCTCTGTAGTAGGATGGTCCTCTCAGTCTGCATCGTGGGCGCCTGAGCTTCGATCTCCGTTAATGTCAAATTAAACGACGGAAGGTAGTTTTCCAGTATGACCTGCGTCGTTCGCCCGATGGTTCTGATACTAAAATCTTGGGCGGTTACTACACATACGCCTACCAAAGCCAGTATTCCCGAATTCTTTAGTATTTTGTGCTGAGTGGGATTTTTTCCACAATTTATTCCTACGGGTTCTGGGGTTGGCGCGACGTATAGCCATCGTCCCTGCTGTTGCATTGGGACGATTAGGGGATCGGTGATTTTGATAACCGTTTTTGCGCATTTTTCACCGTTACCGGTGTTCATTTTCGCATAGATTAAGACTTCGCAGGGTGCGTCGTTTGTAACCGGAATAGTAGGGTGTATTGGTGGGCAAATGTATGATTTGTCCAGTACCTTGCAATTTTTTACGTCATCGGTTGTTATCCTTAGGTATTTACGATTCTCGATATCTATGGCTATGTGATTCTCAGTAGTGTCTACGTAGTCGTACCCGCCGTTGCTTGCTTGCGTGTGGGTATAGGGTATACTGTACTGTTGCTGCCTGATCAGCGGTATGTCGAGTACTAGTATAATTGCGTCATCTTCGCTGTAGGCCTTTAGGTCAGCCAGTCGCATAAGTGCTGACGCTTGTCGATGCTCTACAGTGACAGGGACTAGATTGTTTACGTGTACCTTCTTCCTCATTCTGAGGCTTAACCAGTGTAATATTATTTATTATTATTTTTTTTTTTTATAAATGTAGACATCGTTTTGAAATATGGAAATATTTTGGCATATTTCACTGTCATTTGCGGAAATCGAATTACGAATTAACATGTGTATGTCAACCGATTAGAGTGTGCACATTGACTTATTTTTTCCAAAATAAAGTATGCTCTTAGGGGCTTTATTTCTTTAATTTACTCTCTGCGCTGAACTATTCTGTGTCAGTATTAATACGAGGGTCGATCAATACATAGTCGGCTTGGTAAAGAAAATCACGTTTTTTTGGACAAAAATTTTTTTATTTCTCAACATAATCTCTTTTTAACTCGATACACTTATTCCAACGATTTTGCAATTTTTTGATGCCCTCCGAATAATACGATTTCGGAAGGTCCTCAACATAGATCTCTGTTTCGGCGATGAGGTCATCTCTGGAACCAAATCTCTTTCCGCCAAGCCATTTTTTCATGTTTGGAAACAGAAAGTAGTCGGAGGCGGCCAAATCTGGAGAATACGGTGGATGCGAAAGCAATTCGTACTTAAATTCATGAAATTTAGCCATCAGCTACTTGAAATCACTGAGCCATATGATATGCCTGTGACCTCAGCAATCTCACGCACTTTTAGTCTCCGATCATTTAACACCATATCGTGGACTTTTTCAATTGTTTCTCGTCCTCGACGACCTCATCAATGCTCGTACGACTGCGTTTAAATTCAGTTGTCCAATATTTAATGGTTGAAAACGAAAGTGCAAGGTCCATATAAATTTCGTTCTGCTCCGCTTTGATTTCATTGTTCGTTTTCTTTTTTAAAAACAAAAATCGAATCACTGCACGATACTCAATTTTTTACATTTTTGTGAAATCACAAAAGTTGTTTGTCTTTCGACGCTGTCAAACGCAAACTAAACATCGCAGCGAGCTGAAACTTTGACAACAGTCATGTGAAGAATGGCACTACTAAACGCGGCTATTGATTTCTTCCCTTGACCAACAGATGACGCAAGGCCGAGTATTTATTGATCGACGCTCGTATGATATACATTTTTGAGGTGGTTTGCTGGCATGGTCGCAGTCCCCTTTGGATTGCGTAATCAAAGTGCAGCTTCTTTTCAATTGTTTCGTTCTATATGTATATTTAATTCTGAATGACGTTCTTTTTCCAGTTGATAAAATTAGGTCTCCTAAGACCTCTTCTACTTTATTGGAGCTCCCTTCACTGTGTCCTGAGGGGCTCCTTCCCACATTTACTTTCTTGTTAATATTTAGTTTTAACTCGCTATAAGTATTCGAATCCCTCAATTCCTGAGCTAGTAGTGATCGATAAAGAGCTTCAGGCGGTTTGCGTGCACTGCCTGGATTTTACGTCCCTTCTGGACTACGTAATTGACGGGGGGCCTCTTCTCTACTATTTCGTGAGGTCCCGTCCACTTCGGGGTCAGCTTGGCTGACTGCCCCCTGCGCACCGTCTCGTCACGGAGGAGTACGCGTTCGCCGACGCGGTACTCCTGCACCTGTGCAACGTGGTCATACGTCGTAGGCATAGATGCTGTGGGGCTCCTGTTTCAGCGCGGTCGGCAACTCAGCCTCGCGTTCGTACACCAACACGTGGGACGTCAGTCCGGTCCCCGTATGTGGAGTGGTATTGTACGTAAACATTGCGTACGGCAGCCAATCGTCCCAATTTCCCTGATCCTCGCTTATGAAATTCTTCAGATATTCTGCGAGGGTGCGATGCGACCTCTCTAATGCGCCGTTAGATTCGGGATGATAGGCCGTTGCTTGTATGTTTTTAATTCGCAGCAGTAGACCCATTTCTTTAAAGGCCGAGCTGAGGAAGTTCGTACCCTGATCCGATAATATTATTTCCGGCGTTCCGTGCCGGCAAATTAATTCTGCGACTAGTGCTCTTGCGACTGTCGATGGTGCCTGATTCGGCAGTGGTATCGCCGCACTGTACTTCGTAAGCGCGTCCTGGATAGTAAGTATTTTTTTTTCAGATGCGCTTTCAGGTAGCGGTCCTACGATATCGACCGCTACTTTCTCAAATGACCTTGATGGGGTGTCTGTTACCACCATCGGCACTCGTTCCCTGTTCCTGATTTTGTTCTTTTGACAGGATTCGCAGGACGATATATACTCTTCAAGTCCCTTCTTAGACCAGGCCAGTCGTACTTGGTCCGGATCCGATGTAACGTACGCCTGATACCCTGATGCCCTCCTATGGGGGTGTCGTGATATTCTCTTATTATTTTCAGGCGGTCATCGATAGAGGGAATGGCTTGCTGTCCTTTTCTGTCGCGTGGGCGAGCTCAACCTCTCGCTCCGACGAGCTACCATGGCTATATGGGGTATCTTTGGACCTGTGCTTTGTGCGGTCGTTCGCTTTGCCTACTTGCTCCGTCGTGTTACCTCTTCCGACCTACGGACTAAGTTCTTTGCTCTCGCTTGGGTCCTCGTAGTAAGGAATATAAGGCTTAGCGCATCTGCATTTGTATTACGCTTTCCTGCCTTATGTTCGACGTGAAACTCATGTTCCGCTAATTTTTATTTTTACAACGCATTAGTCTCGAACCAGGGTCCTTTACTCCGAACAGCCAGGTGAGCCATAAATATTATATATGGCCGGAATTAAGCGAGAGACCAAATTATCGCGAGTCGCTCTTACTCCGTGTGTTATTATGTCGTTGACGTACACATAGCATTTGACGCCCTGTAGTCCTACTGACGCGGAGTTCATTAGCCGCTGGGAAGTCAGTGGCGCGTTCTTCAATCCGAATGGCATGCGGTTATGGAACGGCATTTTCCACCGCGGAGTAGAAAATGCCGTTTTTCCATGTAATATCGGGCTCGTCCCAACAGGTCCAATATTTCGGTTGTATTGGGCAGTGGGCACGAGTCTCCGATTGTGGCTTCGTTCAACTTCCAAAAATCCACCACTACGCGCATTACTTACTCTGGCGGCATCGGGTTTCTAAGCCACGACCAATAGCGGCGCGTACCATTGAGTCCTGCTGGTCTGGAATATTCCTTCCGCTAGCATTTCGTCTGTCGGCAACTCCACTTCTCTTTCTCGTGGGCTTCTCGCTTCGACGAGTTATAGTGGTTGCCTTGGGTATCTTCGACTCTCCGCTTTGTGCGGCTGTTCGTATACCCGATTGCGTCATCTTTCTCTTTCTTATGGGACTTTCTTTCCTGTCCCACTTGGATTCGTGGGGTCGCGTATATGCGACTCAGAGCGTCTGCATCAGTATTTCCTTTTCCGGTTTTCTGCATTTTACCGGACCCATGCCCCGATTTTACGATTTTCTCAGGCAACGGTTGCGATCCTAGGTCCTTCGATCCGACCTTAAAGAGTGCGCGATGCTGCACCTCGTGCGTACGCTGTCGCTTGTTCCCTCGTAGATGGAATACACCCTTCTATTCGCACATTATTCCTGCGTGAGCTGCTTGCTTTTCACTGCTGGGGGGCACCAAGTCGGGCTTCCGTTGTTGCTGCGCAAAGCGTTTGGCCTTCTTCCTCGTGCTCTCTGAGCTTACGCGCAGTATCTTGACCTGTCAGCTACGTACGGCCTTCGCTATCTCCGACGACTCGAGTGTCGCCGTCGGCTTTTGCACTTCCCCGTCGTGTTTAGAAGCATCCAAACTCATTCTGTTGGTTTTTGACGGTGTGACACGGAATCGCGCTACTTTGCCTCGGCTGATTCCACTCTTTATAGGTAGTCCGACAAATGTATTCTCCTTGGCGGTATCCATGTTAGGCCCGTTTCCGGAAGGGAGATTTATCTTTGTAAGCAGGCCTATGTATTTGCACGTGGCGGCAGTTTTACTGCGTGTAGACGAATATGTTCGAATATGTTCAGGATGTCCGCTTTATGCTGCTTGATAAAGTCAATGCCAAGTAGTCCGTTGACCTTCAATGGCAAATTGTTCGGAACGATGTAGAACCAATGCTCTACATTTGAAGCCGGTAGCTCGAGCACAATTTTAGCTATCCCGAGGGGGGTGAATTTTTCGCCCGCCAACCCCTGCAGCTCTACGGTGCAGTCGTTCACCATGGTCTCTGGTTTAAGACAGCCTTCCTTGATTATGTTGTACTGCGCTCCGGTGTCCGTCTAGAGAGTGAGTACCCCGATCGTGGCCAACGGTGCATCGATATCGAAGTCGCTGGCGGTGGCACTCGACGCCGGCAGCGTTACTTGAAGGAGCTGCAGCGTTGTTTTCTTCTGCCTGCACGCGGGTCTCTGCTGGACAGTTAGCGTGTTCAGCCTCAGTGCGCCCAGCGTGTTAACGCCTGCAGTGGCTGGATCTGGCCCCGCGGTTACCGTATTTCTTGCATCTTTGTAGCCTGAATTTCTTGGCTGTCGGGGCGGCTGCGTCGGCTCGCTTTTATTCTGCGACAGTCTTTTCCGGCAGTCCTTCCACATGTGGCCTTTCTTCTAGCAGTAATCGCAGGTTATTTCCACCTTGTGGATTGATTTGCTTTCACTGGGTATTGGTAGGCTTACTCGTCCCGTATCCCGGATGCAGTCTCGAGCTATGTGTCCAGCTTTTCCGCAGATAAAACAATTTTCTTCTTGCCGGGATGGTGCTCCAAGGCACCTTCTGGGGTGGCTTAATCCTCCACCTACCCCTCCCTTTGGCTGCACCATGTTGGTTATCTCTATGGCCCCTGCCACAGAGTCATGCGGCAATTGGTAATTTCTTGCATGCACCAGCACGTGCACCTGGCCGTGCAGGCCGTTTTCGAAGTTGGCCTGTGCGCTTCGTCGGATGATACTCTCGACGGTGATCTTCTGATCCTCTGTTTTCAACGGTTCGCAGAGTGTTTCGGCGATGTCTACCGTAATTCTCTCCGTTCTCGCCGCGTAGGCGATATCCTCGTTCTGTCCCTGCCGGAGGGAGCTGACCTCCATTTGCAATGCGGCCAGAGACTTCCGTTGTCCGTACAACGCTTCCAACTCGCTCCTGAGTTGCGCCATGGTATTGATGGTTTTGTGCTGCAGTTGTCTTGCTGCCGCACCTTTTAATTTGCTCATGACAATTAATTCAAGGTGGGTGTCATGCTCCTCTTAGGCTACCCTGCGAAAAATCGTCTCGCAGGACTTTAAAAAGAGCGGCAATGCCTTTGCATCTTTGCCGTGGAACGTTTTCGCCATTTTTATTCCGAGGCTGAGGCTGAGCATATTTGAGGGCCTCTGCGTCTCCTCGAACCGCGTGCGTCTCGGAGACTGTAGGGGGTTGGATGGTCTTCAATCCCTGCTCCTGTCAACCGTCGCTGGAACTCTGCTATTTACTCTCTTATGGAGCAGATGAGCTCGTATTCGTCCGCACCTACCTCGTTTAATGTATCCGCCAAGTCTCGTCTTGCCGATAGCGTTTCAGCCCCCCGGAGTTCGCGATCGAGTTCGTGTTGACCTCGCTTATGCTCGTGCTGCAGCCTTTCGCACTGCCGTCAAGCTCTTACTAATTCACGGTGGCTTCTGTCGATCGCCTCCAACCGAGCTCGTACTCTTGAAGGCACCGACCGTGCTATCGTACCGGTAGCTGTCGGGAAGCCTACGCGATCTATCGTTTGCATGTTTTCGAATTTCCGCTCGTCCATGTCCTCGTCTAGGCGTTTAGGCGTTCGTTCGCCAGTAGCCATATTTAACACGTCGTCGCTACCTATACTACTATTATCGCGAAGCGCCGCACCCCTGAGTGGGTTTACGCCGAACTCAGCGTCCAGTCGGCCTGCGTCGGCCTCTTGCCTGTTGGCGGGGATTCGACCCGGCGGCGAGAGCTCTGTTAATGCCCTGCGCGCTTCGTACACGATTTCCCCTACGGCAGCAGCTAATCCGGCTGTGGAGTCTACCCCTTCGCCTGGCATCGTAGTTTCTAACGAATTGCCTCTACGTTTCGGTTTCGCTCCCTTAAATCCCGGCATGTTGCTAATTTCGCGGTGAACAATACTCTAAAAATACACACGAAATCTCGAAAGAAATATCTCTAGTGGAATATATATATTTTGAAATTTTTCAAATATCTGTCCTAACTGGCTTTGGTTTATTCCGGCAATATGTATTAGTATAACGTAACCGCCACTTACAGAAGGACGATCCGGTAGATGGTCCTCTCCATGGCAATGTTCTCGGGTGCTGTCGACTTGGTGTCCTGCAGCTTCTTTCTGTTGATGGTCCTTGACATCCTTCCTGCCGCTGTTGGCCCGTTTCTTCGCTCGTTCCTGGGTTCATCCTTAGCGCGTCGCCAATGGCTGCATGACGGCTTCTTCTCAAGTAGGGGCTTCGAGTACTTGGTTGCACACTCTGTGCGGATTTCCGCGACTTGACGTAACAGCGTCAATCGGGAGTTTAAGCGGTTGACCGGTATGTCGCACCGCACCGACGTACACTTCGCGCTTTCGCATCAGCTTAGTCGGGTTTTCACGAACTACACTGGCGTTTTTTGCACGAGTCGTAGTCGTCACTTCAGAGTCACTCTTATTTACTTTGTCCAAAACACTTTTTGTCCAAATAAATCACGTATTACTTAACTTAGGCAGATGCCACCGCTACCACCAAATGTTATGTTGGTACCAGGTAATTGGATTATTCGGTATTCGGTATAATATAAAAAAGTTATTATTTTTGGGATCGTTTGCCGATACGCAGATGGATCTCGAGTTATCGATGAAAACGCGAATATATATAAATGGAAGTGTTGAGAATCCGTCCAGACGTGGTCGGCGGAATCTGTGAAGGTATTGAAAATAATGAAACCTCACTCAAGACAGCGTGGCAAAGAAACCAGACACATAGATGGTATATCGGGGAAGCGGTTTATTCTACCTTCCATGGTATAAACAAAATATCACAAAAATGCAAATGAATATAAATTAAATTTTGACTATAAGACTTGAGCAGCACACAATTAATATAATTGTGTTCTGGATATACCTTGAGTAGTGAACGTGATGCAGTCAGCGCTGCAGAGCACGCAACGGAATGAGAGACATGAGCGCATAGAATGTATAAATTATTCACAGTAAACTCTCAGCAGGTTTATCTGAGAGAAGTTACAGTGAATAGGTGAGAGCACTTGCAATTTGATTTCTTAAGTGCTGTGAGTGAGATATGAGAAGCGTGACGCAGTCAGCACTGCGTAGCACGTTACAGAAATAGATTGAGGATACACAAAAATGAGAGAAATAAATTCACAGTGTTTTCCCAGCAAGCTCAGTTGGGGAAAAACACAGAGAATTAGTAAGAACACACGCAATTATATTTATTGAGTGCGCAACAAATGATGTGAAAACGTGGTGCAGCCCATGCTGCAGAGCACGCCACAGGTTGAGACCTTTATGAGGATGCACTGATTAATTCCTTACTCCTCACCGACAGAGAATTATGCTAAATTATGCCAGTGAACGCTTACCGTTAATTTTGAGTCCTGGTGAACACAGAGGTTGAGAAGGTCGGGTGAAAAGAGATAAAAGTTGCGAGAGTCCCGAGGATGCGTGCGCTGTTTAATGGTTGTCACGAAAAGTGTCTAAATTTCCAACATGCCTGCGAGATACGAAATCGACGTTGAGCGCGGAAGTCAAATGAGTGAGATAGCCGGTAAGCGAAGCCGAAGTCAAGCGAGAAAGATAACCTCTCGCTTAACGCGGCATGCATGCGAGCTACAGCCCCGGCTCTGCGAGGCCCACCTCGGCTATCTCCGGTGTAGACGAACGCCGTGTGCCAGCTGATGATCCAACAGGAGGTATATAGAGACAGGTGTTTAAGTATTATAGACACCGGTAACTTTCCGTTGTCTATCTAAAAGTCAATAAAGGAATGTACAATAATTCGTTTGTTTCGAGTATTTGACGAGGAACCAACCGTTCTCTGTTGAGTCCAATTTAATTCTGATTTTAGTAAAGCAGTTGCTAACTGCGTTTGCGAAAATCCCTTAGTTGGCAGCTTTTACTTTAGCTTATCGTAGATCGCCTAGCGAGTCGCCTCATGCTGCGTCGGCATCTACCTCGCATCCTGTCTTGTACGAGTTCTATCTTTTAGAATTCTATATCTAGCTGTGTCAGCTAAGGAATATTCCTGAGAATACGTGAAGTGGAATATTCCGCGACACAACAATGTGGATGTGGCTGGGTTGGTCACTGTGCCATATTTCAACGCAAATGGAGATATCGGTGTTGAATCTGACCCCTACGACGACGACAACGAAGATGTGATAGCCGTCCGTTTATACGAGGCCAGTGCTGGACCGTCTGAAGAATAATGTAATTACTCAAATTACAGCTCGTACGCCTCTCGTCACGGTATACTCGTCATCATCATCATCATAATCATCATCATCAACATTGAAAGCGTCATCAACATCGTCATCGTCATCGTCATCATCATCGTCATCGTCGTCGTCATCGTTATCGTCGTCATCATCGTCGTCGTCATCGCCGTCGTCATCGTTATCGTCGTCATCATCGTCGTCGTCATCGCCGTCGTCATCGTCGTCGTCATTGTCGTCGTCATCGTCACCGTCATCGTCGTCATATTCTTCAGCCGCGCAGCACTCCGCAAGAGCGGGATCCCTTGTGGAGTTCGATGCGTCTCACCATGACTTCTACCAGGTAGGTGGAAGTGGTATTCGGAGGCGCGTTGATATTAGTAGTAGTAGTAATAGTAGTGGTAGTTTTTTTTTGGGAACGGGTGGAAAAATGCAGTTTACGCACATCGACGGACCATGGCCCGCCGATAGTGTGGGACTCCTCCTGAGTTGGCCATACCCATTAAAAACCACCCACCCTCGCGTCAACCTATGGCCCCGGAACCGCTTTCGCATTACTTCAGGGTCATGGATTTTATGCGCTATCTCTGGTGCTTATCTCCCTTACTCTCGTGGCCTCTTACAGCTTCTGCGATTTCTCGCTTCGCTCCAGCTGATCGGATCCATGGCAATTCCTCTAGGGGCTTTGCGGTGCACGTTCTGCTTCCTGCTCATCCCTCTCCTTAGCGCAGAGTACGCTTTCTGCGTAATGCGCTACGACGTCCGAATTTGTCTGGGACCGTAGCATCAGCGCAACAATGCTCTCGACGGGTGGGGACGTGCCAAAAGCCTCTACCAATGCTTCCCTCATACCACTCCATCGTTCGCAGACGAAAAATGTGTGCCGCGCGTCGTCCTCCTCTCTTAGACAGTTGTCGCAATAGAGGCTTCTCTTCCAGTTGCACTTGTAAAGGTATGCGTTAAACACGCCATGCCCTGATAGTAGCTGCGTGAGGTGGAAGTTTACCTCCCCGTGTTCTCAATTGAATCCACGAGGTGAGACCCCCTATGAGTTGGGTGGTCCACCTGCCAGTCGTTGCCAGATGCCATCGCTGTTCCCATTCTCGTAAAGTGCGCTGCCTATCCTCCCTGAACGCGCTTTCACTCTTTGGCCAATAGGTCGATAGCTATTACCCCGCCGATCACCAGCACCACAGCCTCCAATACCGTGCGGTACGCACTGGCGATTCGCAGGGCACTCCTCCTTTGCACAGAGGCCAGCTTACTCCTGTTCCGTTCAGTCTGAAGCGCATCTGCCCAGATTTCGGTACCGTACAGCAAGATCAAGTGGACGACGCTCATCAGGATCCACCTCTTGGAGCTCCTTGGACCCGCAACGTTTGGCATGACCCTCGAGAGCATAGCCGCCATGCTTGCCGCCTTGTCAGCAGCCCCCTGAATGTGTGCGAAAAACGACAGTTTGGCATCCAGCTTTAACCCCGGGTATCGAAGCACCTTCACGGCCTTGATGCATGCGCCGTCCACCTCAGCTTGGAATGGATCTGGGAACGTTCTCTGCCGAGTGAGTACGACTATCTCAGTCTAGCTGGCTGCCAGTTCGAGCCCATGTTTTGTCAGCCAATCGCTAACGCGCCGCGATACCTGTCGGACTAGCATTCTGGCCTGCTCTTTACGGCCCTTCACGGCACCGCGAACCGCTCCTCGAGCGCGCTAAGAATGTCCAGCCATCTCACGAAGTTAAATGCATTTCGAACGTCAAGTGTGACCAATACACAGACACTTCTCGTCCTGTGGTTTCCCTGCCACGCCCTCTCGGTTAGTTCCAACGCCTCAGCGATGGCTCCAATGATCGATCTCCCTTCTCGAAAGCCGTGCTGGTTATCAGCTAGACCTCCAGCTGCCCCTATGACTGCTCGCAGCCATGCACGGATCATCTTTTCGAGGACTTTTCCCGCCGTATCGAGCATACAAAGCGGCTTGTACGAAGAGAGGCTGGTCGACGGCCCCTTTCCCGTTTTCAAGTAGCACGAGCCGTTGGAGTTTCCACCTTGAGCCGAACACCCCTGCCCGGAGACAGAGATTGTACATGTTCCGCAGAATATACGGAAACTCCCCTGCTATGAGCTTTGTGACCTCTGCTGGTATTCCATCAGGGCCAGGCGCCTTGCGGTTTCCAATGGATGCAGCGGCTTTACGCATTTCTGCCACTGAGCAGGCTGTCACTTCGCCGCCAGTTGAATATTCCTTAGGTTCTCTGCCTGGATATCCTGGAAAGAGTCCTTCCACTATCTCGACCTAGCATTTTTGTGACAATCTGATAACCACATCCCCAGGTGTCGTTGTCAACTTCCGAGCACAATTCTCTCCAGCACCTAGATTTACTGTACTTCACTGCCTTTTCAAGCTGTTTCTTGGCCATCTTGTATGCCTCGTTGTGCTGGGCAGTAATGCGTCTGCTCCTCCGTGCTCTTTCGGCTCTGCGCCTTAGCTTAAGACAGCTCCGCCTGAGTTTGGCGATGTCTTCCGTCCACCGGTACGCAGGCTTCCTATGAACTCTTCGTGACCTTCTCGGCATCGCAAAAAGCTGCGATGATTCCATGCAGATTCCATGCAGAACACCATCCAGTGATCCGCTCTGCAATATTCGAGGTAGCCATAGTTAGATCGATGATCAATCCCCGTTGTCCATTCCTCCTAAATATTGCTGCGGTTCCTGTGTTCAAGATGTTCAGGTCTAGCCTGGCCACTATTCTCGCGAGCTCCGTCCCTCGCGTATTGCTGCGAATCATATCCCAGTCGATGGACCTACAAGGAAGGATAGTTTGATGTCTCTCTCAGATTTTGATGAAACTCACGTATGTTGTAGAGCATCGAATACTAAAAGACACGTATTTTTTTATCGGCGGAAAAACAATTCTTAGGGGTGAAATCGCCCTTCAAAGTTAGGGGTGATTATGCAGTTTCACTCCTGCAAATGAATGTTTTTCTTCAACTTCACGTGGAATTTTTGTTGTCTTCAATCAGAGTATTTTGGTTTTTGTTTTATTAAAATCGGTTGACGCCTTCTGGGTGAAACTGCACAATCACCCCTTGACATGCCTAACTTTGAAGGGCGGCTTCACCCCTTAGAAATGTTTTTCCGCCGATAAAAAAAAATACGTGTCTTTTAGTTTTCGATGCTCTACAACATACGTTAGTTTCATCAAAATCGGAGGGGATACCAAACTATCTTTCCTTGTTAGCATTGAAATCACCAGCCACCACAACCTCCCCATCGGTGTTGTGAATTTCTTCCTCCAGGTGCTCGAGCTTCTGCCGGAAGACTCTGATACCCTCATTTGGTTATAGGTAGCAGCTGAAATAGGTAGCGCCTCCGCTTTGGATCCACACAAAGCCGCTACCTTTTCCGCAGTTTCTTATCTGGAACTTCCTGCAGTTTTTTACCCATATGACTGCCGTTCCGGTGTTATCAGCAAACCATTCTCGCCCCGCCAGGTTGGAGTACTGCTCACTAACGATCATGAGATCAGCACTTTTTTCAAATGCTCATTGAGTGAGCGGGTCTTGAGCCAGCCTGCATCGTTGTAGGTTTCCTTGCAGGATTACCGCCATCGCCGTGCCGTGCTTTTCTTTCCTGCCTCAGTATAGGCTGTACATCTCTCTGAGCCGGGGATGTGGTCAGCGCTGTTCCCATCTGTCCGTTCTGCGCAGAGGTAGAACTTAAGTGCTTTTTTGTACACTGTGCTGCTTTATGTCCTTTCCCTTCACACTTCCAGCAGAGGGCTCAACGGTCGTTGGACTTGCATTCAGCTGCTATGTGTCCATATCCATGACAGCGATAGCATCGGACTGTCCTGACCTTTAATCGAACTCGGCAGTTCACCTATCCTAGCTTGAAGTGGCCCGCCTTCCAGTTTCGCAGCTGCCGTAGCTTTCATTTCCGTATATGCCATTGTGTTGCCCTTTAGGACGCTCTTGGACATCGAGACCTTGATGTCGCTATCTTTTTCCTTTCCGAGGAAGTCTTAGGTGGCCTCGATGACCTCCTCATTGACTGTGGCTATATCGATGTCGCTAATCTCGATCTGGACTTTAGGTGTTAGGTGGCGCACACTGCCGGCCACATTGATGGCGTCTTGAATGGCACTGTCAAACTGGTTTTGGCTTTCTGCCGTCGCTCCAAGTCCCACAAGGACACCGCCTTACCTGATTTCTCTGATGGACTTGACTCTGACACCCAGCTCCTCAGGCTTGACCTTTCAGCGAATGTCCTTGAAGACATCCGCATATTTCGTGCCTTCAGCAGGTTTGATCAGCACTCCGTTGGGGCGCTCCCTACTGGTAATCTTGTTTCCCTGTGGATTCGGCGAGGCGTTTTGTGCCTCTGAGCCCTTTCGCACTTCTTGAGCGCGTCTCTGGACTTGCGTCCACACGTCTCCATCTTCTCTCGGCTTTTTGGCACACGGCTTTGGGGTTTCCCCCTCCAACGGGCTGAGGGTAAAATGTCCTTGCCTTTTCCGCTTTGTCTCAGGGGTCACGAGAGGGGTCCGGCTCGCTTCTGGTATCGCAAGAACTTGCGTTCTGTTCAGAGTTTTGCGCCTCTCCGTCATCTGCCGCGGTGTCGCCCTCCTGTGGTCTTTCGTGGTTGTGGATGGTCTCTCCTTGCTTAGCGTTTTCCTATTTTGCCTTAGGTGATCCAAAGCGTCATCTGTCTTCTTCAGACCTTCTCTGATTTCCAAGAACATGTTGTTTTTGGTCTTGCAGAAAGCCATCATGCTCCTAATGTTTGTAAGGTCTTCGAGATTCTGATTCACGATTGCCAGCGCCTCGCCAAACTTTTCCTTGTCCTCAAGGGCTGTGCCCAGCTGAACCAGGACGTCTCCTGCCCTTGTTTCCCGGATGGCCTTTATTTCGACCCTCATGTCTGCAGTATTGACGTTTGTACGTATGTCCTTCACTACGTTTGCGTACTTCTTCCCCTTGGCAGGTCAGATCAATACTGCTTCTGGTCGAGCCCTGCGTGCCCGTTTCCCCTGGAGGCCGCGCTTCCCCTCTCTATGGCCCTCCATAGCCACCACTGTCATTTGTTTCGGAGCTTTCTTCTTCTTATTTGGGCGCTTCTGCACCTTGACGAAGCCTTTGTTGTCCTCGTGAGGCTTCTTCTTCATCCGCGTCAGCGGGATGGGTGGACTCCCCTCTGGCGGGCTGCGGGTGCCTTTTTGCAGTCTCTTCCTCTTGCTGTCAGCATTTGGAGTAAGAGTAGTAGTACCAGTAGTAGCAGTGCGCTGGATCTCTGGACAGAGATCATTCTTTTCTGGTATTTCTCCACGTCGAGTGATTCTGCCCATATTTCCGCTCCATATAGCATAATCGAGTGGCAAACACTCATGAGCGTTCTTCGTTTGCTTGTCCATGGTCCGTCAATATTAGGCATAAGACGCGAGAGTGCTGATACGACTTTGGTTGCCTTTTCCGTTGTCTTCCGTATATGTTCGTAGTATGTTAGTTTTTTGTCGATTATAACCCCCAGGTATTTTACTGCTGGCTTGGCCTCGATGGTAGTCCCGTTGATATCCGCTGTGAAAGGCACCTCGAAATTTCTCCGCCGCGTCAGTACAACCATTTCCGTTTTATTTGTCGCCAGTTCGAGGCCGTGTTGTTGTAGCCAATCCCCGACCCGTTGGGCCATCTGCGCAACTCTCCGTTTTGCTTGCACTGCCGTCTTTGCAGTGACCAATGGAGCAATGTCATCAGCGAAGCCGACAAGTTTTGCCCCTTCAGGCATCTCAATTTGCAGAATTTCATCGTAATTGATGTTCCATAAATCTGGTCCTAGCACTGAGCCTTGTGCAACACTAGATGTGATTCTCCTGCTACGCTGACCTTCCGTTGTGTCGTAGAGAAGTTCGCGTTCACGGAGATAGTCATTCATCACTATCATAATGTACGCTGGTATTCGTAATTCACCCAGGGCTGTGAGTACGTCAACCCATTTTCCCGAATTAAAGGCATTCCTGACGTCTAGGGTCACGAGGACACAGACACTTTTGGTCCTCTGAGACCCCTGCCAGGCCCGTTTTGCCACCTAGATGACTTCATGCATTGCCCCTATGGTCGATCTGCCTTCGCGGAAGCCATGTTGACTGTCCGCCAGGCCCCGGCGGCATCGACAGCTCTGCGTACTCTGGTGCGCAGGAGCTATTCATAGGTCTTGCCCGCATTGTCGAGCATACATAACGATCGGAAAGACGACGGCATGATTGGTGGCTTTTTACCCTTATCGAGAAGGACCAGCCTTTGTTTTTTCCACTTTGTGCTAAAAATACCCGCCTTCAAGCAAGCGTTGTACATATTTAGCAGTAGGAAAGGAAATTCCTCCGCAGTAGCTTTAAAAATCTCGATAGGCACACAGTCGGGTCCTGGGGCCTTTCGATTCGCTAGGGTACTCATTACCGCGACAAGTTCGGGTACAGTAAAAGGAGGTATTTCTTCTTCGACCAGTATCTCTACGTGTTCTCTTTCCGAGTGCTCGGGGAAGAGAGTAGATATGATTTCCTCCATTGTCGCGGGGTCCTTGGGGCTTACTGGCCCGCATACGCCTATCTTCTTCGTGACCACTTTGTATCCCCGCCCCCACGTATCTTCGCTCACCTCCGAGCACAACAGCCTCCAGCATCGGGCTTTGCTTCTTTTGATAGCTTCCCTGAGGTTCTTCTTAGCCGCTTTATACAGGTTTAGAGCGGCTTGAGCGTTTTGAATTAGTCTGCGCCTCTGTGATCTCCGTCTGAGACCGAGACACTCTCTTCGCAGTTCCGCTATTTGCTCTGTCCACCAGTACACAGAAGCTCGGTGTTTGTTGCGGGCTCGTGCAGGCATCGATGCGTCGCATCCTTTGACGATGAGCTGCATCGTACGGCTCACTGGCTCCTCGGCGTCATCTCTGTTGACCGTTGTCAGGTCACATTCCTGAAGAAGTGCCTGACAATTGCGGAGCTTTGCGCTTAAGAGAGACCGATCCCGTTTTGCAGCATTCCACCCTTTTCGAACAGGTTTCTGCTTACTCGCGAGGCCGTCTCTTTGGCCAGTTTTGATCCTCATGTACTGATGGTCGCTTTCCGTTAGTTCTTCCAGTACTGTCCACTCGGTTATTGCAGCCGTGGTTCTTGGAGTAGCCATAGTAACGTCTATAATTGAGCCACGAGTTCCTGCTCTTCGGAACGTCGTTGCTGTCCCTGAATTTAAAATCGTGAGATCCATTCTCGCTGCCATCTCAACAAGGCCTCTGCCCCTGGTATTCGTACATTGCATGCCCCAATCAATCGCCTTTGCGTTAAAGTCGTCGGCAACGATCAACTCTCCTTCCATATCTACAATTGCGTCTTCTAGGCTGTTGAGTCTTTCCCAATATGTTCCGATTTGGATGTTTGGCGAAAAGTAGCAACTAACGAACGTGATGTCGGGCGTTTTAACCCAGACAAATCCCATAGCAGCGCCGTAGTCGAGGACTGGTAGCTTGCTTGGCTTACGCACCCAGATTGCAGCAGTACCGGAGGAGTCTTTATACCAGTTCTGTATTTCCCAGTTGACGTGCTGTTTAGACAGAAGTAGTATGTCTGCCTCGTGCTCAGAGGCGATTTGCTTCAAGAGCTCTTGCGCAAGCAGAGATTGTCCGAGGTTACCGTGCAGAATTACCGCCATCGCGTTTTGGTTGGGTTAGCTGCCGCTGAGAAAGCACTACACCTGCTGGACCCGGGTACATGGTCAATCGGAGTCCCGCTCCCCAGATCTTGGGACTGGAGGCAACGTAGTTTATTCTGGCACGCGGAGGCTTCGTGCTCGGGATCGCCGCACCTCCAGCATAACGTGGTCCAGTCAGCACCTTTGCAGTCAGTGGCACGGTGACCAAATCCATTGCGTATATAGCACCTGGTGGCCTGCTGGTTAAGTCTGACGCAGCAGTTCACCCAGCCGATTTTCACGTGCCCCGCACTGAGTAGCTTCCTTGCTGCTTGGGCCTCCATCTCAACATAAGCTACTCTATTGCCACGAAGGGTGTTCTTTTGTAGCCTTATGCTCATTTCGGCGCCGTTGTTGTCGGCGAGCACGGCGGTTAGAGCAGTTTCTATGTCCGCTTCGTTGGTGGCAGCGTCAATGTCTCTAATTTGGATGTCCGTTCTTGGGATGACTCTCTGGACACTTCCTGTATTCCCAACGGCCGCTTGGAGTTCTTCACCAAACCTGGTTCTATCTCCAGTCACGGCACAGTAGTAGTAGTAGTAGTAGTAGTAGTAGTAGTAGTAGTAGTAGTAGTAGTAGTAGTAGTAGTAGTAGTAGTAGTAGTAGTAGTAGCAGTAGCAGTAGCAGTAGCAGTAGCAGTAGCAGTAGCAGTAGCAGTAGCAGTAGCAGTAGCAGTAGCAGTAGCAGTAGCAGTAGCAGTAGCAGTAGCAGTAGCAGTAGCAGTAGCAGTAGCAGTAGCAGTAGCAGTAGCAGTAGCAGTAGCAGTAGCAGTAGCAGTAGCAGTAGCAGTAGCAGTAGCAGTAGCAGTAGCAGTAGCAGTAGCAGTAGCAGTAGCAGTAGCAGTAGCAGTAGCAGTAGCAGTAGCAGTAGCAGTAGCAGTAGCAGTAGCAGTAGCAGTAGCAGTAGCGGTAGCGGTAGCAGTAGCAGTAGCAGTAGCAGTAGCAGTAGCAGTAGCAGTAGCAGTAGCAGTAGCAGTAGCAGTAGCAGTAGCAGTAGCAGTAGCAGTAGCAGTAGCAGTAGCAGTAGCAGTAGCAGTAGCAGTAGCAGTAGCAGTAGCAGTAGCAGTAGCAGTAGCAGTAGCAGTAGCAGTAGCAGTAGCAGTAGCAGTAGCAGTAGCAGTAGTAGCTGGATGCGAGGGTTCATAGAACACTTTTTCGAAACTCATCTTTTACCTCTCGCTCTTGTTGTTTAACTAGTTCGATTGTTGCAGATCCAAGAGTAGATATTAGTACCTTTTCTAACACGGTAGCAGACAGGAATAAACCTTGTCGCTACGGTTACAGTATTGAAAGCATTAACAGGGCTAATGAAATCATCAGTGAATCCCACTTAGAAAATGTTAACGTCAACTCAGCACTGGGAAATCGCTTTGCACTCGTAAACGCGGAACGAAAACGGCCACACAGCCGCACGGATATTTACTCTTGGATCTTAAACAATTGACACCTTATTATTGTCGCTGTCGCACAATGAGATTTCCCGATGATCCATGAATGTTGGTTTACATACCGAAAAACTCTCGTTAACCTATTTCATCGGAAGCACAAGTACCAGGTCTATAGATACGAAACCGGAATTTTCATATAGAAAATACACATTTATTGTATGAAAATGATAAAAAATATTTTATTCGAAGTATTGCCCATCGCTAGCTATACATTTTTCCCACCTGTCTGACAATTTGTCGATGCCACGCAGAAAACTGTTGCTCTTTTGAGGCAAACCAGTCATCGAGGCATTTTCGTTCATTTTCGTAAGAAGTAAAGCGCTCCTCGGCAAGTGCATGTCCCATCGATGCAAATAAGTAGTAATCGGACGGAGCCAAGTCTGGTGAGTAAGCCGCATACAAAAGTATTTCCCAACTAAACGCCTGAATCGTTTCCTTGACCAGTTTTGCTGTGTGATGGTTCATTATCATGAAGCAAAATCACTTTGTGTTGCCTTTTTTGATATTCTGGTCGTTTTTCACGTAAAGCTTGATTCAAATCGATCACTTGTTGTCGGTAGCGTTCAGTATTAACGGTTTTACCAGGTTTTAGCAGCTCATAATAAAGGGTGGTTAAATTGTAAGGGCCGATGTTGAATGTGAACCACACCTAAACGTCAAGTTTTTTTCTGCATTTCATTTGACATTTCTCAATTTCAGACTAACTCAACTTGAACCATGGAAAGATACACAATCGAGCAACGCGTTAAAGTTATTCAGGCTTATTATGAAAATGGGCGTTCAAATCAAAATGCATATCGTGCACTTCGGGATTTTTTCGGTCAATTTAAACGTCCAAAAAAGTTTTACATCGCCACGGTTTGTACTAGTATGTGTATGTGTTATGCAATCTCGAAGACAAGACTATCGATGGTTTCTTTTACCCCGAAGAATTGACGAGATTTAAGATTCAGCAACTTTTACGGACAAAAGGACGCGGTGTGAAAAAACAAATGGGTGGGATATCCGGCAAAATTTAACTCGTGGATACCAGCGTCAAGCGTTCACGGTCTCTAATAAATGGAAATTTGTGCAAAATTAATGACGAGGATAATTTTTCTCTCGTTCTGCCGAGCAACAGCAGTATGAGGTATTTTCCCGAAAATATGACAACGCATTTTATACCTCAATTGCCACGCGAAATATCGTTAAAGGGTCACTGGGTTGTGGGCTTATCGGAAATTCATATACCCTGTACAATAACGCATTTACAAGAAGCCGATACGATAATCGGTTAGGTGGTTTGTGAGAATAAAGAAGTTACTACAAACCGAATACCTCGCGGTTTGTACAAAAATCATGAGGAAATTGTGAAAAATATCAATGATTTACCGAAATTGCGAGAAGCAGACATAAAAATTGTGAATGCTGAAAGGACCAAAGGCTACGTTGCCCTTGAGGCTGAGGTAATAGAGTCGTGCCTTGAACCTCTAGGCTACCGCGGTGTATTACGTATGAGTAGTAAAGTAGCGCGCATACTGGCCTTCGAGAAACACGAAGAACTGCTGCTTGACCGAGAAACCCCAATGGGTCTCTACCTGCAGCTTATGCAAGGCGTTCCACGTGTAGGACGAGTACCCACCTGTATAAATAGGGCTCTACCTGATCAGCTTTTTGTCTACACCGATATTTGTGTACCTTATACGGTAGGTGATACATAGACAGCGCTACTCAGGATTGCAAATGTAAATACAAGAAACTACACGTATGGTACAACACAAGTAAAATGTTTCTCATCGTCAAATTGAATTGGTTTACTCAACGATTGCTTCAGGACGATCGAGGTGGATATAAGAGATCATCTGGGTAATTCTATTGCATTCGAGTATAGAACATTAACGTTCACGCTTTATTTTATACGAATCCATTAGACAATATGTGTGCTTATTATAGGACGTATTATGAGAATCGAATAAGGGGTAGTGTTACGTCCTGACGTAACCATGCTCCAATATCTATCTTTCTTTTAAAGAAGATCATAAACCTGCATCGTTGTCAAGTCCTATAGCTACCAGAGATTATACAGGTGTAATGACGGCGGGAGGGGTGAGGCCTGTAGGTACGCCGAGGCAGGGCAGTGGGGACACATGGTGCACGCCAGGAATGGACGGCCAGGTTCACCACTGTACCTGACAACGAAAAACCAAGAGTTGATAGGCCACTGCCCCATTCTAAACGGCCAGCGTAGAGGGACCCGAATCTCGTATCAAGAGTTTTCCCTCTAAGGCCGGTGGATATCATTGGCGGCGCGTGTCATCGAAATCTTTAATTGATTCATGTCCGCGTGTTCTATTGGTGACTGTCGGGTGGTCGCTTTCTTCCCCAGTCATATACCGTATCTGGCTCACGAAGATAGACCAACTGCCGTGGCAACCTTTTCGTTATTTTAGAAGTCCCTAGATGCTACGACGAATGATGCAATAAACAAAAATATTACACGAAGATAGACTAACTGCCGTGGCAACGTTTTCGTTGCTTTGAAAGTCCCTAGATGCTACGACGAACGATGCAATAAACAGGAATATTACACGAAGATAGACTAACTGACGTAGCAGCGTTTTCGTTGCTTCGGAAGTTCTTATATCCGATGACGAATGATGCAATGAACAAGAATATTACACGAAGACCTATGTCTTATTAATGGTATTGATAGAAAATTAGAATTTGTTTTTGACTACAGAACACCAAAAGCCCAAAAGGCATTTCTTCAAAATCTCTGAACGTTTAAATATAAATTTAAACAAAATCGTAGCAAAGATTTGGACTTCTTATGAAGTAAATATTTAAACTATGGTATATATATATATATATTTAATAAGTAAATCAATAATTTAAAAGGAACAAACCATTTAAACGGAAGTTCGATATAAGAGCTAAACAATAATATCATACAGATAATCAGCGTTAAAATAGGATAGAATAAGAAAAAAACGATTCATATTGTAGATGGTAAAGATGACTCGAAGCTCGGGTCGCACCCGAAACGATACCGTCTTTCCCGTCTCTCTCTGTGTTAACACCATAAGACGAGGAGTGTTCCCTCGCAACAATACATATTTATAGAACACATACTTTGTGACCCAGTGTGAATGTAAGCAGCCTTTTGATATAGAATCATTTGGACTGATGAACAATTTTGAGCTAAAATTATGATAGGAACTCAGAAGAGAAATGCTTACTTAAAAGGATACAAGAAATAATTGCAAATATGAAAATTTAACATTATAGAAAATTGAAAAGCCAATATATTGCTTTAACTAAACAATTAGGATCATGAGAGGATATGAAAACCATAGACAGTTTGTTACTATAGTAGTTATATATGCCCATTTACGTTACACATTATTAAGAATAAAAATAAGTTTAACATTATCGAAGAACTATATTCGGTATTAGTCATAAAAGGAACAACGGAAGCGACTCGGATCTACAGCGCAGCGTGGCCCGAAACCCTCGACACCTCGCTGCCTGACCAAGGCGCTTTTCTCTCTCTCTCTCTCTCTCTATCTATCTCTACGCGTGCCACCGAAGCAAGGAATAATCCTTCAACCACTTCGCGACATGTGGTATCGCCTCGCATGCAACTCAAGAAAAGAATCAAAACGACGATGACGTCACAGCTAGAAGGAGAAAAAATGAATCATCGATAAAGTCCAAAGTCCGAGTTCTATTATAATCCCCGCATAGAAAATTAAGCTCTCCAGGACCTATATAAGGACGGGAAAAAGCCCGAAAAAAGGCAGTTGTAGTTAATAGTTAATAGTTGATAGTTCATAGTACAGTCAGTCGCCGAGCAGTCAGTAGACAGCCCGTTGGCGATAATTACCGCGGAGGAACCCCACCCTGTAGAGTCAGCCAAAGTCCAGAGTGAGTACTGAAAATAAAAACGGTCGAACAGTCTAAGTTCAGTTCGAATGTACTTTTTCTCAGTTTTAATGATACGGAATTTATCTAAAGTTTAGAAAAAATTGAATTTAATTGTTTTCTGCCGTTTTTGTACAAGTCCACACTGTTTATTTCGTTTTACTGTTTTATCGAACCACAAGTATCGCGTTAAGTACATTGTGTCGAGAAATAACGATCGCTCGCGCACGGTAATAGCGAACGTACGTGTATCAATTATTCGGTTATTTGAATAAAATCTAACAGCTTCACGATTCATCGAGTATAACGATTTCTTTTACAAACGATTGCCATTAATTTTCCCTTCCACGCATCGGTTACCGGCGAAACAACTTCACCAGGAAAAACCAAACGTAAGTACCAACCCAATTTTTCTAATTTATTTTATCTGATATTTCCGTTAATTTTTCCCCAAGTGAAAGTAACCTACCACTTCCCTTCCCACCTAAAATCCCTTCCTCCGCGGGGTAATTTATCAATTTAGTTTATCGAGACGAGTGACGGGTTAACGCGAATAATCAACGAGCATTCTCAGCCCTGTCCCGAGTAATTTTCCGAAAGGTTAGACTCAAAAGGGGGCTTGCGTCTTCGGTGTTTCTTGTCAGGTGTGGTAAAGGGAGAATTCATTCTCCTTGACCAGAGTACGGAAAACTCACGCCGAAACGCCTCACACGTCTTAAATTTGTCGGTTTTTGTAAAAACACCGCGCGGATTTGACGTAACAGTAGAAACGGCTATATAGGTAACGTGTTTGCGGGCTCCCGGCATCATCGCGGTCACGGTATCGGTGGTTTTCTCGGGGGTCTATTTCGAAGTGTTTTACCACTGCTGATCAGAGGTGCTAAGGCTATAGGGAAAGAAGCCATTCGCACGGGTTTACACGTTATCGAGGATGTGAGCGGCCAAAAAATACCATTCAGGGAGTCATTGCGTCGACGTGCAGCCGAATCTGGAGATAATTAACAACGAAAAGCCAATGAAAAAATTTCGCTTCTCATGAATGGTTCAGGATATAACGCTGTAGGCACAGCGCGCATGATGCAGTCGTTTACAGGACGGTCACCTACGCGGACGACGTAAAGACGTACGGCTATTTCGAAAAAGTCACTCGGAGTAAAGAAGAAGAAGAAAAAGTCAACGAGCCGTAGATGTATTGCTGCAAAGAAACATCGCGGTAGCCCGAAGAATAAAAAGAAGAGGACAACAAAGAGAAAGAGAGGTATAGCAAGCAGCAGGCACAAACGAGCAAAGAACAACGAT
This sequence comes from Cylloceria caligata, assembly GCA_963942595.1. Classification (NCBI taxonomy): domain Eukaryota; kingdom Metazoa; phylum Arthropoda; class Insecta; order Hymenoptera; family Ichneumonidae; genus Cylloceria; species Cylloceria caligata. Next base: position 40,801,553 of record OZ012703.1, on the reverse strand, counting down.
ATTTATGGAAGTGTCTAACAATGTCGTTCTTACACTTACACTCGTGCGAATGTATGAAGTCGGAGTTCGACTTATTTCCATACCTCCAACGCAGATGGCTATGGAAGCATCGCAATGGATACACTACAAGCCTGTGTCATCCCTCACGGATGACGGACCCCTGGAATTTGTCATACCTGGCCACGATGAAGAATACTTGGATCTGGTTCATACAATGATTATTGTAAATATTAAGGTTATACCAACAGGCGAATAGCCTTTTAAATCAGGTAGACGTATATTTTAACCAGAAACTCGTGGCACCGCCAAACAATGCATACCCCTACAAAGCAAATATTGAAACGTTACTCAATTATGGACCGGCTGCTTCAAATTCTCACTTAACGATTGCACTTTGGTACGCTGGCACACCCGGTATGTTTGACACTCTACCAGGTGCATCAAATAGCCCCAATATCAGTCTAAATAATCGCGTAAAGTACATAAAGAATGGCCGGTCTCTAGATATGATTGGACATTTACACTGTAATGTTTTTAATTAGGATAAATTTCTGCTGAGCGGTGTGAAGGTACGGCTACGACTTGTACACTCAAAAGACGATTTTTGTCTTATGGAGACTCCTACTGCTGGTGTGACACAAACTACATATCACCGCGGTTACATTACTCGTCCGTCGAGCAAAAATTGCACCAAGCGTGCTGATAGCTCATGCCAAAATGCTCGCAAAAACAACCGCAAAGTATCCTATAGCAAGGGTTGAGGTTAACATTTTACGATGCATAGTGGTATCATTGGCCATACTCTGGTTAACGTGATTCTAGGCCAATTGCCTAAACGAATAATTCTTGGGTTTGTGAATAACCGTGCATTCAACGGCAGTACAACGTTATACCCGTTTAACTTTAATAATCATTCGATAAATTTCCTGTCTCTATACGTCGATGGTCAACAAATACCTAGCAAACCTCTTCAACTGTCGTTTAGTGGTAACGAAAACTGGGTAGATAGTTATCACACACTCTTTAGCGGTACCAGTATACACTTTCAGAAGGAAGGTCTAGATATTACCAGGGGCGACTATCCAAAAGGTTACTGTCTGATGTCTTTGATTTGACACCTGATTTATCAGCAAGCTGCTTCGATGATTGGAACCTCGTAAGACACAGCAGTGTAAAGGTCGAAGTACGGTTTGCAGTGCCGTTGACATCTACATTAAATTGCGTGGTATCCGCCGAGTATGATAATGTAATAGAAATAGATTCCACGCGGCAGGTGATTACAGATTTAAGTGCATGAGAGGGCACCACACGCGCGCCACTGCAGTATTTAAAACTCGTCTACGCAGCCACACCTGGTATCAGTCTACATCAAACCCTCATAATGGACGTTATAGTAGATATTCGAGCACTCTACGATGCAAACAACCGTTTTCTATCAAAAGAGATAGCTGTGACGACTCTTACAAGAAACATTATGGTCACTGACTTATCGCACTGCCATACAACTTTGGTGGTCTGCCAAAGAAAGTACGTACGAGCAACAATAATGTAACGTGTTTTCAACATGGGCTGGAATGGCTTGACGGCGATACACCATTGAAAAAAGTCTACGCTATTCTGCGCTTGTTGTGTCGTTACGCCTTACGTATTTACACAAAAGGTTTGCAGAAAGCCGAGCTTTTACGTGATGTCCTGGGCCGAGAAATCATCAATCTGGCAGAATATGAGGGTCCGACGCTAAAAAATATGCCCATCAATAACGTTTACTGTATCCATCATGGTGTTTCAAAAGAAGACAATGGGACGTGTGCTTTAAATAACGTGTCAAAAATCCGATCTTGGCTCCTTTTCAAAGAACTCGACGCAGTGAGAGCCGTTTATTCGCAACCTCTCGATAAATTAACATCGATTAAAAATCAGCAAAAACACCGAACCACGGCACATCGAATAAAGAAAGTGTTATAAATAAATGTTTGAGGGTAGAGTATATATTCAACGATATCACGCCGTCATGTGTCAGTGACGAGGTACCATTGTACAGTGGTACTGTACCGGCTAACGATGAAATAACGGTACTTTACCGAAGCAGAGGCTAACAAGTAGTTGCGCCACCTGCTACACAACCATCGCCACCGCCACGTAACGCACACAACCAGCAACCAGCGCAATCACCACCTTCACCACGCAACTATTATTATTATTAACAGAGGCGTTGCCAATCGCAGCCCAAGCGTCAACAGCAACTGTCCAAGCAGTATGAACAGCCTAGAGATATTCGATGCTCTACAACGAATATCTGCTCAGACGAGAGGAGTTTTCCTGCCGATCGCATCCCGAGTCGCTGGTCTAGACCCGCAGCATTGGTACTAAATACTTACGCCTACGTTGATAAAAATGGCCATGGCATCTTTTCGGGTTTTCATTATCAGGTTGTTGTATACTTGAATCAGAAACTAGTTTCACCTCCTAATAATGTCTACGCTTATCGAGCGTACATAGGTAGAAATCCTTCTTAATTACGGTCCAGCTGCCAGAAATTCAACTGTAGACTTGCTCGGCCTATATTGCGATATATTCAATCAGGAGCGGTTCCTATTAAACGGTGTCCAGATGCGTCTACGGCTGGTGCGGTCTAGAGATTATTTTATCTTGTGGAAGATATAAAGAATGGTCAATGCGTCTTAAAGATTCTCGAGGCACCGCTTCTCGTTCGTAGAACAAAAATAGCTCCTGGTGTGCTGCAAAATATGCTCGGCCTATATTGCGATATATTCAATCAGGAGCGGTTGCTATCAAACGGTGTCCAGATGCGTCTACGGCTGGTGCGGTCTAAAGATTATTTTATCTTGTGGAAGATATAAAGAATGGTCAATGCGTCTTTAAGATTCTCGAGGCATCGCTTCTCGTTCGTAGAACAAAAATAGCTCCTGGTGTGCTGCAAAATATGCTCTTACGAGAGTCGGGGTAAAGGCTGTTTTAACACAATCCGGTGTTTATGGAGAGACGATCGATAATATCGTACTAGGTCAACTGCCGAAGCGTATACTTACCGGTTTTATCGATAACAAAGCGTTTGACGGCGGCTTCAGTATGAATCCATTCAATTCCCAAAATCACAAGATGAATTATCTCTCATTGGATGTAGATATTGCTCTAATACCATGTAAACCGACACAGCCGGATTTCACGAAAAATTATCCGTATATGGATCCTTTTCAAACGCCATTTTCGGGAACTGGAATACATTTCTTGAAAGACGGTAATTCGATGGATCGCGATAATTATCTCGATGGATACTGTCTGTTTGCATTTAATTTGACTCCCGATCTTTCGGCGAACAGCAATTCACATTGAAATTGGATACTGCATGGTAGCGTGAGAATAGAGGTACGATTTGAGGAGGCACTCGCTTCATCGGTAAAATTTGTATTGTCTACACTAAAATTTGTATTGTCTATATAATAATGTCCTTAATATCGATGCGTCTCGTCAGATAATGGTGGATTTTACCGTATAAGCGAAGAAATATGTTGATATCGGGATAAGATTGTCTCGTGTTAAGCAGTGTAGAAGCGTTATTGTCAGTGACGATGAGTTAAACTTGAGCATCGGCACGGATTAAACCTGAAAATGGATATCGTCGTAGATATATAGGGAATCCGTGGTAAAGACTCGAAATTTATTCCGTAGGAAATTAGAGTGGTAGCAGTGGATAGACCGTACTTTGCTCACTAAAGCGTCGGCCCACCGTACCACTTTGCCAAACTAGGACAGAATTTGAGAAGCCAGAATACCTCGCTCTTGAAATTTTTTCACGGCCTTAAATGGTCCGAGGGCGATGTGAGCTGTAAATCATTATACGCTAACTTGGTTGAAATTTCGCAAAAATCAAGATGTAACGACACACACCGTCACGAGGAGGCTATATTCCTCTGCGATATTACGAGTCGTAAAATTTCCAGCTTGGAGGATGAGGAGGGCGCACCATCGTACACATTCATGCAGAAATCTTTTCGTAAATACTTCAGACACGCTATGATAAGCGATAGATCGCCTTCAATTTGTGCAATGTGGCAGGGTTTCAAAATAAAAAATTGGCTACGCGAGCACCCATTGAAAGGAGAATCGTACATGGTTGTTTGGTCGGCAGACGATCAGGAAAAGAATGAGGAAGACGGAAAATCTTCACCATGCAGTCGTGATACGATCAACGATGATGGTCTTACTGCGTCCTTTATTTTATAGTGTGATAGAGAATTATAATTGAAGTCTCTCTCTCTCTCTCTCTCTCTCTCTATATATATATATATATATATATATCTATCTCTCTGCTGGACTATATTCTACGCCCTTTATTTCAGAGCAACCGTTTCACGAAGAACACAGTGCAATGTTACCCTCTAGCAGTATCCTGAGCATTTAGTTTGTCTTTAGCAGCGCCCAGTTACCCCAACGGTGTAACCAATATATAAATATAACCAGGATTCCAGAACACTGATTTCGCAAATGCTTTCACGTGCTTTATAATTTGTAGCACAAGTGATAATAGTGTGTACATGCGCACGGATAAAATGTGCGGAGCGTTCCGCGATCTGTAGGACTTATTGAATAAAATGTTTATAGACGAGCTCATTGGGAGGCGCATTAGTTTTGAAGATTTGTGCGTGGGAATGGAATGTGTTATCGTCCAGAATGATAAAAATGTGCGCAGGGAGTTAATTTACCCGGATGCCGACGGGTATTCCAAAGCTACTGATCGATTTCGGGGAATTGATATACATCGATTGGCAGCACCTATTTCTTCCTGAGCCTCCCTTTTGTATGTTACCGACGTTACTCGTTGATCGCGTGATATTCGAACTCAAGCGTGATGACGGCGTTGGATATCAAACTATCCTCGAGAAAGCATGTGGTAGCGATACATTAATCGCGATTCGTATGCCGCTCCTGGACGGTGACCTCGCTCCAGAGGTGCGGTTGTGGTGGTTAATCTTCGAACACTTACTTAAGGATGCGTGCGTGTGCGTGTGCGTGTGTTTATAAAGAGGGGAGAATCGCCTTATGTACTGTTCACTAGCCCATGTGCCGGACTCGCGTGTACTCTATCGACTGAAACCCTAACCTCCTGTCGTCATTGACCTTTTTTCCTTAACCCTCCGGAACCGTAGTTGAATACTACTTCGCATGGGTGGTCACAGCCGTAACTCTTCTTTCGTTTCAAGTACTCTTCTCTGCTGTCTGCTTAAGTGAAAACAGCTGTCGTCGCTGATGTCTTTCTCCTCTTTTGTTCTCCTTGGCACAGCTCTATGAATACCTGCCATCATATACTTCGTCAGTGTCTCTGGAGTCGGTGTTGCTTCTAATACCGCTTCAAGCTCTGTCATTTGCTGCTGGAGTCGTGGTCACCAGAAGAATGCGTGTTCAGCATTCTCCGAAACTTCACATCCAGCCGGGCACTCTGTTGCCTTTTCATGGTCAAACCAGTGCACGTAGGCCATGAAGCAGCCATGGCCTGAGAGTATCTATGCTAGGTAGTAGTTGATTTCGCCGTGCTTACGGTTCGCCAACAGTCAACGCGAGGGCTTAGTCGATGCATCCATCTCCTATTTACAGACGCGTTCTATTTCTCCTGCCATCGTTGAAGAATTTGTCATCTCTTGATCTTCTTCCGTTTCTTTTGTTCTTTTGGCACTATGCTTCTTTCTTCATACAGCTGTTCTTCCTCTTCTGCCAGCACTTCTATGGGCATCATTCCCATAATTCTACACACAGCATCGTCTGATATGATGCGAAAAGCGCAGGACACCCTTAGAAGACTGAACTGATGGACTGCTGAGATTTTTCTTCTGTACTCCTCTTTTCTTAAGGCATCGCCCCAGAGTGCTATTCCACACGTAAGCAGGGACGTCACCACTGCAACAGGTGTTTCCTTCTGTCTTATCGAGGATCGCATATGTTTCGCATAAGCAATCCCAGCGTCATTGCCACCCTCGCAGCTTTTTCGGTGGCATGTTTACGTGCTGCTTAAGGTTGAGTCGCATATCCAACATTACTCCGAGGTACCTATTATATGCCTATGAAGTTGTATGATAATAAGTGTGAGTGAGTTGGGATTAGCTTGAAAGTCCAAACCATGTATGCAATTGATTGAGACTGAATTTGAAATATTTTTAATCTGTCGACAGTTAGCAAGTCGATGCATTCACACGTAGCATGTCGAGTAACAGATGCGAATAGTAAGATTAAGGATCCTGGTGACAAGTATAAATAATTAAATGCACTCAGTAATTAACAATAATAAATTCAATGTTTATTTTAATTAGGTAACAGTGATTGCATAAAAAAATACTTGGTGAATACAACAAATATATACTGTGTTTTGTCTGGCCGGTGTGTTGATGTACTGGCGGTGAGTGGGTTCTCAGGCCTCTGAGTTGACTTGTTGATCCCGTGTGGTTGATCCTGGTGATATGGTCTGATTGTAGAGCTCTAGTGAAGCCACACGGCAGGCTGGTGAGTGAGCTTAACGCCAACGAACGGTGCGAGGCAGCATAGCGTCTCTGCTGCCAACGACGAACCACGCCGTTGACGTTTATATGAATGTTGCAATAGTCCTGTTGGTTTACTGTGATTCGCACTGACACTGAGTTGAAACACGGATGATTTGACCAAGAATAATACACTATAATACTGAATGCACACCAAAGTGGGTGGAACTAATAAATATCTCTGTGAGTTTACATAGGAATGTGTAGCGCGAACGACTCGAGTGAGAACAATGGCCACATCCGTCGACCACGAGGCAGAGTATCAAGAGGGCGGACGTGCATCACAGCTTGTTTGAGTTGTGATTCGCCGCCAGCGATGGAAAGTGAGCCTTGTGAGTGGTCTTGCCGCTGGGGCCACGCTAGCAGCGTTGGCCGCTTGAGTGAGCTTCGATCGAGGATGTGAGCTGATGGACAATGTAGTTGAGTGCGCGGTCGATAAATCGATATAGCATACCTGTGAGCTATACCATATGACGCGAGGCGTCAGATGATTGTGAGTGTAGCGTGTGCATGAGTTGAGTGTGTGCTTGGTAGGTGCGAAAACTGAACAGAGCTAATGGTGTACTTTCTCACGTCAAGGGTAACGGTCTCCACCTTTTTTCTAGTGGTGAAGAGCACAGCTTCGGTTTTGTGATCAGTCAGCTTTAGGCCGACTGAACTCATGAACCGTTGTGCTTTATCATAGGAATCTCCAAAGATGCGGCTAATTTCCTCCAGGAACTTAGCCTTGATTTGATGAGTATACCTGCATCATCCGCGAAAGCTACCATATCGGCTTCTGGCGGCAATTCTGATCGTAGCAGGGCATCGTACATAGTGTTTCGAAGAAGGGCCCCAATACCGAGCCCTGGGGCATTCCTCCAGTGACTTGGTGCGGCTGTGGTCCGTCCTCAGTCTCGTATATAAGTTCTCTACCATCGAAGTATCTCTTGATCATTATCCGCAGGTAGGCGGGCACCTTCAATCTGACTAATGCTAGACAAATATTATCCCGCCTGGCGGAGTTAAATGCCTTTTTGACATCGAGGGCTGCCAGTAGGCAGTACTTCTTGCCTCCACGTTTCCATATCGCTCCACTGGTAGCCACTTTCGCCGTGTTGACCATGTAGTTGATGGCGTCAATCGTTGATCTTTCTTTCCTGGAGCCGTATTGGCTGTCCACAAGGGAGTGTCCTATAGCAGCTTTGATCCGGTTGTGAATTATCCTCTCCAGGATTTTCCCGGTTGTATCTAGCATGCACAAAGGGTGGTACGACGAAGGTTCATCTGGTGGTTTGTTGCCCTTGGGCAAGAGAACAAGGTAGAGCCGCAACCATGGTTGAACCGGGCCAATTTTATACCCCCTTCAATCTGGGAAACGTTGGTTTTTTCCTAGCTCTTCGTGCACGCCATCTTGCACGATTGCTTTCTACGCGAAACTGTTTAGTGTTGTCGTTCCACTAGTAGACGGTCTTGTGTGAGTACATATTCCCTCGTTGAGTCATAGTAGCATCGCACGCCCTTATTACTCTTTCGATGACGTCCTGCACCTTCTCGTCTGCTGTTGTTCCATTAGCGGAAGAGCCTTTTATACAAACGCGAAATACGTCTGCATCAATGACACTCGCGTTCCAGCCTCTGAACTTTTTCTCCTGTGGTTGTCGATTTTCACATACTTGGTGACATGCCACCGTATGGTATATGATGGCGCAGTAGTCGCTGTACATGTAGATGTTGTTCATCACTTGCCAGTCGGTGTTCTCCTTTGCTAGGCCGTTGCTGACAAATGTGAGATCTATCGTCGATCTGGCTTCTCCGTTGAGCGTGGAAAATGCTTCCAAGAGTGCTTGCCCTTTTTTCTTTATATCCTTGCTGCTCTTTGAAGTCCTCCTGTGACATACTCGGGGCAGAAAACAGCTATAACGGGGTGCACCTAAACTTTATGTTGGGTCTAAGAAAAAGTTCGTGGCGTTTTTTTTAGTAAAATTCAACTGGTTTTCTTATAGTGTGAAAATGAATTTATTTAAACCAAATATGCTCCGTTGTTATCGACAATGTTTCGCCATTTTTCGGGTAGAGCCATAAGGCCATCGGTGAAGAACTCCTGTAGTTTCTCGTTGAAAAACTGAATCAAGTGGTTTTCACAGGCTTTTTTTGAAAGCAGCTTAATTCCATTAAGAGAGTTCTGCAGAGATCGGAATAAATGATAGTCAGATGGTGCTATATCTGGACTATACGGTGGATACATCAAAACTTCCCAACCAAGCTCTCGCAATTTTTAAAGGGTAATCAAAGAAGTGTGTGGTCGGGCGTTGTCATGATGGAGAACAACACCTTTCCTATTAATCAATTCGGGCCGTTTTCTTTCAATTGCTCTGCGTAATCTCTCGAGTTGTCCACAGTAGAGTTGAGAATCAATAGTCTGACCAACTGGAAGTAACATGGTGGACGATTCCCTTCCAATCCCACCACACACACAGCATCACCTTTTTCGCCGTCAATCCTGGCTTCGCGAATGCTTGTGACGGCTCACCATCCCTTGTCCACGATCTTTGACGCTTCCGATTGTCGTACGTGATCCATTTTTCATCACCGGTTGACACATTTCAGAAATGGCTCGATTTCATTGCGTTTCAGCAGAGCATCGCAGATTTTAATTCGGTCTATCATGTTTTTCGCCCTCAACTCATGAGGAACCCATACATCGAGCTTCTTTTTGCAGCCAGCTTTGTGTAAATGGTTCAAAACAGTTTTGTGGTAAATGCCTAGCTCCATACCAATGTCGACACTGCTGATATGCTTATCTTGCGCGACTTTTTCAAGAATATCATCAGCTTTTTCAGTGATTGTATGACCAGAGCGTGACTCATCTTTCACATAAAAATTACCGGATTGAAAGCGTGCGAACCATTTCCGCTCAGCAGATTTTGATGAAGTACCTTCACCGTACACAGCACAAATTTTCTCACAAGCCTGCGCAGCGTTCTTCCCTTTGTCGTAATAATATTGCAAGATATAGCGCAAATTTTCTTTACTTTACCAATATATTGAGACCCAATATATTGGGTCTGGGTAAAAGTTCGTGGCGTTTTTCCCGACAGATGGCATCAATTGCAAATAAGTCAGGAAACACAGATCGCAGCGACACCATTAAACGCTCGTTGGAGAGGTGATACTTCGAGCGTTACTTTGAGTGTATACACATCGAAATTGGTGCAGTTGCTGGAAAGTTGTTTGCGTTTGAAAATGGAGAAAAGTAATGAAAAATTGCGCTATATTTTGTAATATTATTACGACAAAGAAAAGAACGCTGCGCAGGCTTGTGAAAAAATTTGTGCTGTGTACGGTGAAGGTACTTTATCAAAAGTACCAAAATGATTGAGCGCTAATACAGTGTTCTTTCGATATATGCGATTTTAGGTCTATCGGACAAAAAAAAGTTCACATTGAAAAAGTTGCTCTTTTCATTGAACTATTCTATGCAATTTATCTCATATTTTTTTAGGTTTCGTAAACGCAGAAAATGAAATAGCAGGAGTTTAGAGAAAGTAGAGGGATTAAAGTAATTCTATTAAGTGGCATTTAATCGTGTTCTTTTTTTTCACTAGAAAGAAATTCGAGACCACGATGTCCTCATAAGTACCGAATGGCAGTAAGTAGTGACTTCGATAAATACGATTTTATGCCTATCGTTATTTATGAGGACACTGAAATTACAAGGATCTGTAATTCTAGCTACTGTTATTGTTTAATTAGGTATCACATCGAAGCCAACGTTTCCTATTTTATGAACACGTGTCGCGTCCTTATCATTGTTCACTGGTACAAAATGTAACGAATTAAGAGAGTTTTAGGTCCTCGCAAGTGCCCATTAGCAGATAATGGTGACTTTCGTTACGTATATACCACACCTATATATCGTGATAATCTTCTGTCTCCATCTGCACTTTGTTAGGTAAGTCATCAACTATCCAGCTGAATCTCATGTACGAAAGTCGATGATTCAATAAAGTCACGCAAAAATATGTAGCGTATCCTTCATTTTTATCACATTCAGCAGTCAAGTGCGATTATTAGATATAATGTCCCCAGAAGTACCGATTGCCCTCAAGTTATATGCATTAGAAGGATGCTGAATTGACATTGAATATTTTTGGCTGACTGAAAATGGAAAAGCAGGAGTTTGGAGAAAGATGGAGGATCAAAGTAACTCCATGGAGTGGCATCTTATTACCGTTTTTTTTACTGGAAAGAAAATCGATACTACCCGATGTCCTCAGAAATACCGAATAGCAGTAAATAGTGACTGTCATATATACGATTTTATGTCTATCGGTATTTATGAGGACACTGAAATTATAAGGATCTGTAATTTTAGCCACTGATATTGTTTAATTAATTATCGCATCGAAACCAACGTTTCCTATTCAATGAACACGTGTCGCGTTCGTGCGATTGTTCACTGGTACAAAAAGAAATGAATTAAGAGAGCTTTGCTCGACTTTGCGTCGACTTGTTGCTGCGGTGGAGCACGCTGCGTTCGTCTACACTGGAGATAGCCGAGGCAGGCCTCGCAGAGCCGAGGCTGTAGCTCGCATGCATGCCCCGTTAAGCGAGAGGTTATCTCTCTCGCTTGACTTCGGCTTTGCTCACCGGCTATCTCACTCATTTGACTCCAGCGCTCAACGTCGATTTCGTATCTCGCAGCCATATTGAAATATCAGGCACTTTTTCGTGACAACCATCCGACAGCGCACGCATCCACGGGACTCTCGCATTTACATCTTCTTTTCACCGGACTTTCTCAACCTCTGTGTTCACTAGGACTCAAAACTAACGGTAAGCGTTCACTGACATAATTTAGCGTAATTCACTGTCGGTGAGGAGTAAGAAATTAATCGGTGCATCCTCATAAAGGTCTCATCCTGTGGCGTGCTCTGCAGCATGAGCTGCACCACGTTTTCACATCACACATTACGCACTCAATTAATATAATTCCGTGTGTCTTTACTAATTCACTGTGCTTTCCTCCCAACTGTACCTGCTGGGAAAGCACTGTGAATTTATTTCTCTCATTTTTGTGCATCCTTAATCTGTCTCTGTAACGTGCTACGCAGTGCTGACTGCGTCACGCTTCTCATTTCTCTCTCACAGCACTCAAGCAATCAAATTGCAAGTGCTCTCATCTATTCACTGCAACTTCTCTCAGATAAATCTGCTGAGAGCTTGCAGTGAATAATTGACACATTCTACGCACTCGTTTTCTCATTCCGTGGCGTGCTCTGCAGCGTTGGCTGCATCACGTTCACCGCACACACATACCCAGCACACAATTAATATAATTGTGTGCTGCTCAAGTCTTAAAGTCAAAATTCAATTCACCTGATTTATTTATACATTTGTCAATTCTGTGATTTTTCGGTGTATCTATTTTTATATCATTTTTATTGTTTCTAAATTTAACCAATTTTTGTATTTATTCTAACATCAATAGTTGCTAAAATTTGACATATTTTCCTTGTAATAAGTGGAAGATAGAATAAACCGCTTCCTCAGTATACCATCGACGTGTCTGGTTTATTTATCACCCTGTCTCGAGTGAGGTTACATGTCTTTCAATATATTTGCAGATTCATTCAACCACACATTGGACGAATACTCAACATTTTGGTGCTTCGAGCCGGATCCTCTCGACTCGAACAAGGTAGAACCAGGGTTCTCTACCTTCCGTACTCATCGCTACTGCTCTTTGGCTCATCTTGGAACAGGACTCTGCGTAGCCCGTCGGAGAATCCTCATTGGCTCATCACCTCGTCAAGCGCACACAGTGGGGTAAAGTACATCTCTGCGGAGAACCTTCATTGCTTTCTTTTCCTTCTTCTCCTCACGTGCACAACAGGACTAGCAATGTTCGAGGGCACTCCTACAGACACTGGGGTGGCGCTTGGTGCTCTGGACGAGAAAAAGACGTTGCTGGTTCCTGGGGCCGGCGTCATTCCGAGGAAGACCTGATCATCGTCTCGACTGGCAACCGAGGTAGTGTTGAAGGTCCAGTCGCAGCGGTGCCGGATCGCTCAGTTGCACACGATCGTGGCAATGCTTGACGAGGGCTCAGACTCCCTCTCCATGGCTTCGCTCGATTCCATGGTCGAGCAAGTCACGGAGCTCACGGTGACTTCGGCAAGGAACACGAACTGATGGAAGCTTCATGGCCGCCGACCTGCATGGACCACGAGTACTTTACCGATGATCTGCAGAGCATTGAGGTGAAGCTCGCACTCAACTGCAAGATAGCAGCACGGGAAGCCATGGAGAGGTTGACTCAAGGGCGTCTGCCTGCACCACCGGCGGCATCGCCGCAGTCCCGCACAAAACTGCCGGATATCAAGCTGCCGGCGTTCAAGGGGGATTATTCCGGATGGCCAGCGTTCCGTGATATGTTCACCTCGCTGGTCATCTGTTATACCCGCCTCACTGATGTCGAGCGGCTTTTATACCAGCGTGGCTGCGTGTTGGACTCGTCGGCACAGCTTATCTCGGGGTTCGCACTTACCTGCGAATCGTTTAACTTGGCATGGGAGACGCTTGCGTCTCACTACGAGAATAAGGGGCTGCTGGTGCAGGAGCGCCTGGACCAACTTCTCATTCAAGGTCGGCTTATGGGAAGCGAAATCGCTCGCACCCGTTCTCACTTCGTTCTCCGAGGCTTACAAGGTTCTTTCTTCGCTGGCAACGAAGGAAGAGCTTGGGATTGCGTGATCGTGAGGATGCTGAGCCAGCAGCTTAACCAAACCACACGCGAGGCCTGAGAGACGAAGCTGGGACGCTCATCTGTCTTCCCGGCTTTTGCTGAGCTCGAGGAGTTTGCCGAGACCAAGGTCAGAGCCTTGGAGATGGCGAAGGCCACTCCAAAACCTGGTTGCAGCTCGAGCCGAACGTCATCGGCGAACCCTCTTCCGGCAAAGGCCGGGACGCGCGGCGCATCGGCCCATCATGCGGGTAGCGCAGTGCGTGGCGCTCCGCCATCACACACCACCGCGACCGTTTATCCGACCGTGACTGCTGTCGGGCTCAGGGACACTTCATAGTGATGTGCCCTGAGTTCCGTCAGCTCACAGTAGCTGATCAGCGCAAGATGGCGGAGAAGTCGCGGCTGTGCTACAACTGCCTTGGTCGACACAACGCGACGCCTTGCCGATCCACCCGGACGTGCAAGGAGTGTTCAGGGCGGCACCACACGATGCTGCATGCAGCAGCGCCCCCTGCAACTACGTCCGACGCACAACCGGCTCAGATACAGTCGTCGACCAAGTAGGATGTCGCCGCAGTCGTCTTCTCATCGGAACAGCTAACACGGAAATGCTCAACACTATTGGCAACCGCACTAGCACACATTTACACATCGGTATTAACTCATCAAGCAAGACTTCTTATCAATCCTGGGTCAGAATTGACTTTTATTACGGAAGAGCTCTTTCGTAAGCTTAACGCAACACGAAAGCACTCATCAATTCCGATCACAGGGATCGGTGGAAGGCACCCAACGCAGACACATGGCTCGGTTCAACTCACACTGTGTTCCATATACACCAGGGAGAAAGTCACGGTACTGGCTCACATTCTCAACACGGTTACTACTTATTTGCCATCCTTTAAGTTACCAGCTCGTACACGGCCTCACATAGTGAAGCTGAAGCTGGCGGATCCTGATTTTCTCACACCACGACCAATCGATATCATAGTTGGAGCAGATATTTATGGACAGGTTATTAAACCTAATATTCTCAAGGGCACACCATCTGCGCCTATTGCACAATTATCGATATTTGGGTGGCTCATCATTGGACCAGTTAACTCATGCCAATCTGACGCACTCACTGTTCAACATGCTGCGGTGCAGCACGATAATCAGGAATTACAGGATGTGCTCACAAAATTCTGGATTCAACAAAAGCCACCAAAGGACACAGTCAGTCAACTCACACCAGAGGAGCAGGCATGCGAGGAACATTTTCGTGACACGCATCAGCGTGATCCTACAGGCCGATACATTGTTCGGCTTCCTCTCACATCGTTGCTTGCAAATCTGGGAAACTCATATTTAAAAGCACATCGGTGTCTGCAACACACTATTCGGAAAATCTCAAAAAATGCTGAATACGGTCAGCTCTACTCACAGTTCATGGGCGAATATGAGCAACTCGGTCATGGTGAAAACTCCCAAATCACCTTCAAGTGAAATAAATTATTATTTGTCTCACCACGGTATTCTCAAACCAGACAGCATCACCACAAAATTACGTGTGGTATTCAATGGTTCTAGCTCAACATCATCAGGAAAATCTCTCAATGACATCATGCACACTGGACCTAATTTATTGCTCAATATTTCGGGAGTGCTCATTTGGATCCGTCAACATAGTCACATCTTTGCCACTGGCGTTACAAAAATGTATCGTCAGATCCGTGTTCATCCTGAAAACTGGAATCTTCAACGGATTCTATGGAAAGATGATCAACTCAACACTGTGCCTTATCAATAAACTACAGTAACATATGGTACAAAGGCTGCGCCATTTTTGGCAGTTCAAACTCTCATGCAGCTCACCGAAGATGAAGGCCATCGTTTTCCTCTTGCTGTGCCAGCTATCAAGTTTGGCAGGTACGTGGATGACATCTTCGGAGGGGCGGATTCAACTCATCAACTCATTGAAATAGCTCAACAGCTCAAGGACTTGTACATGGCGGGCGGTTTCCCACTTGCCAAGTGGCACTCGTCAGACCTCAAAGTACTTGCCAATATATCATCATCAAGGTCAAGCTCAGCTATCTCAATGGACGACTGCGAGACAAAAATTCCTGGCTTGACTTGGCTTCCTAATGAAGACAAGTTCACATTCGCATCTCGGCTTAACTCAACTCAGGAAAGTTTCACGAAACGCCTCGTTCTTTCCGAGGTGGCTCAAATCTTCGATCCGCTTGGGTTTGCCTCACCGGTTGTGATAAGAGCCAATATTCTTTTACAAGAGCTTTGGCTTCACAAGCTCAGCTGGGATGAACCACTGCCATCCCAGGTCTCAACACGATGGACTGCAATCAGAGAAGATCTCGAATGTCTGGCCAGACTCTCAGTTCCTCGTTGGTTCAACACATGGAGCAACTCAACAGTGGAATTGCATGGCTTCTCTGATGCATCTCAACTGGCCGTGGCCGCAGTGATTTACATCACTGTAGACTCAACTTCCACTGGAAAGGTGGCTTCACTTGTCTGCTCAAGAACACGCGTATAAAGTAATAAAGTAATAGTTGTATGTTTATTATAGACAACGGCAACTTTCCGTTATCTATTATGTGACAGAAAAGAATAATATAATGATTAGTTCTGTTTTCGAGTAATTGACAAGGAACCAACCCGTTCTTTCTGAATCGACGTTTAGAATGGTTTTCGCAAAACAGTTGCTAACTGCGTTTACGAAGATCCCTTCGTTAGCAATTTTTGCGTTAGACTATCGTCGATCACCAAGCGAGTCGCCTTATGCTGTGTCGGCGTTCTCGGTGTCGGTCGCACGATCGGGCATTGCACTTCGTTTCCTGTCTTGAACGAATTCCCGTGCTTTATTAACTGTGTCAGCTATAAAATATTCCAGAAGATACCATGAAATGGAATATTCCACGGCACATAGGCTTTAGAATTTTCATTTTTTCATTTATTAACTCACGCGAGATTTAAATCTATATTGTTTATATGTACAGGGATGATTATTCATAATATATTAGGCTATCGGTATATTCGTTCAATTAGGATAGTTATGTAATATGCCTATAGTAAGATTAATTCTTAATTGTGTTGTTTTATCTTTATGTGGACTTCCCTTTATGTGAGGGTTTTTTTTCTAAGGATTAAATTTCACAGGTATTTTTAATAGGATTAGTTTATAAATGTATTATAATTATATTATTTATTTCAATAGGGTTAACAATTATATATTAGATACGAATAGTTTATTATTCTTTTATTAAATTTCCTCAGATAGTAATTTTTTCAAATGTTGATAGTTTAAATAGGAAGATAATTATATCAATATATTTATTGTTTATATTTTCTATTATTATTGGTCTTTGCTTCAGATGATTATTATTTTTAATAAAAATTGTATTTACTTAAATTAAAATTTTTAATTCATAATTTATTTTTATTTAATATTGGGGGACATATTAGGGGTAATAATATCTAAATTATTGTTATTGAATGTTTTTATAGTTTATATAAATGTTTGCACGTTATTTTTTTCTATATTATGATTTATGTCTTTATTATATGGGTTGAATGTGAGTAAGATTACAAAATTGAATCAATATATAATTTTATTAAGGGTTAATTAACATAATTCAAATCGAAATTGAATTCATTATCTTATGATTCCTAAATTAATTAAGATATATCCAATAAATCAATTAAATTTAATTGCAAATTAAATAAGATTTAACCTTTTTTTAACCATTTTAAAACCCTTTCTTTTCATTCTATGTAAATTCCAATAATAAAAATTAAGATTAAATATAAACCTATATTTTTTTCAAATTTCAAAATTTCCTTATATATAAGATGGGATTATCGGTAAAAAAATTATAATTGCTACATCAATAATTAAAAAAACAATTTTATTAAAAAGAATTGAATGGAAAATGATAAACGGGGGGAGGAAAATGGATCAAAGCCACTGTGACAGAGTCACACTCCTTATCCATCATTATCAGAAATAAAGCTATTATTCGAGGTCGGATAGATCAGCCTGCAGTGGAATGCGGATCCAGTTGGGCATTGAACCGAGCGAAGCCCCTCAAAAACACCTGACATCATCACATAAAGATTCCCTCGCTGCCACAAACAGTGGGTCAGCGGCCAGCTGAACTCGCTTGGTAGCGAGGGGAAGGCGGGCGACGTGGCGACGACAATCTAGGAAAGTAAACATCAACATTAAAATCACACGAATTCGAAATCTGAAAAGGACTATTAGGGAGAGGGGAATGAAGAGGGGAACGGTTATAAATGGCCATGCAAGAGAGCAGGAAGCTCTCTCCGGTGAAAACCAGTACCCGCAATAGATCTTGCCTGCTATGCGAAGGCAGCCCGATACGAATATAGCAAATCAATTCTGGAGAAGCAATAGGAGTTAGGAAAGAGTGGGTGAGGATTGGAAAGCGAATTTCTCAAATCAGTCAAACCAATTAGACTTAGAGTAGGAATTAGACTCTAGGATATTAAGAATTGAAGAAAACCCTTTAAGGGACAATCGAGTAGGGTAATTAGAGATTATGTAGAATAATAAAGAATTAAGGATTATTATAGACTCGACGTAGTGGTCAATGCGTAAGACCATCTCCTAGATACCAGGAACTGAGGGTCCAATAATTGTAGAGTTACAGGAGCATATTGCAGGAAAGGAGAGGATATGAGATCTGCGACATCCAAGAATAATTACAGAAATAATTAGGATACTATAGACCCTATAATATAGAAATAGATATTCACGACGCACAGGAGAGAGATACTTTTAGAGTAAACTTTGAGAGGTAGACGATCAGGAGAAGAAAGCTGAAGATTTTTGGATCAATCATTGGAATATCACTCAATAACAAGGAATTTAGGAGAATCAGAGGATAGTGCGTCAGTGGTAAAGAAAAAGTCTGATAGAAAAACGTAATGGAATCTCGCATGCTGAGGTACAGCAACACAACAAGAAGAGAGGAAGAAAGAATCATCAATTACTCACCCAAGTTAGAAAGAGCCGATTGAAGCAGTCCACGGAGGCGAGTGGTGTCAAATTATCACAAAACAATTACCGTGAATCCAACTAGCCAACAGATAAATAAAAGAAGACCTATTAAACATTATCAACTGTGATCACATCGCCACATGACAAAAAAACATAACTTGTGTCCGAGGCCCTATCACCACAAGGAGACGCACAAACAGTCAACGAAGACGGCACAAACACTTTTGATAAGGAACGCGCACAAAAAACGGTGTGGAAACACAAAAATTTCTACTTTTCTTGAAATTGAGGTGACGCGAGCGCGGGCCGCCGATCCAGCGTGCACGACACTGATAGTCGAGACAGCAAGAGGTCTTCAAGGCGTAGCAGAAGGCGTTGAGTTGCCTGTGAAGATAACAAATAAGACGAAGGCACCCCATTTCCGTCTAGATCTCGATTTCGACACCGGCCGTAAGAGTGGCAAAGTGGAAAACCCACCATAACGAGAGATAAAGAATAAAGTACTGTTAAATGGTGCCAATAAGCCAAACACCAACATATCCCTGATAAACTTTTTAAATAAACCCTACTTTTACCTACCTTAGAAGTCTGAATCAATTATTCTTGTGTTCGAGCCCGAAATTTCGCCCCCAGAAGATAAAAAATTAATGATAACAGGAAAATACCGTTACACCACATTCGAATGAGGAAGATTTTTCTCGATCAATAATTTTTTTGTTAGAGATGACAAAATCGATTATTCTTAAAGTTAAAGAAATTGAATATAATAATATCAATATAATATAATAATTATATGATAATTATTTTAACTAATTATAGATTTTTAAATTGGAAGTTAAATGTATTGTTTATGCTATATTAATTTAATATGTCAGTATTTATAGGTTTTGATTTTTTTTTAATTTTTGCTCAAAATTGTATTATGACTTCAAGTAATAGAGATTCCTGATGATAATAGGATAATAGTATTTAATAACGGGGTAGTAAAGGGTGGTTAAATTTTAAGGGCCGATGTTGATTTTGAATAAAACACAAATTATTTAGGAAATTATTGTGAATTCTTTTTATTATGATAATATGGTATGGTTCAATTATGTATGGAACAAAATATCGGCCAAATGGCCGCCGCGACCTCGGCGGCACACCTCCATCCGATGGTCCAAATTTTCGATGACGCTTAGGCATAATTGAGGTTCTATGCCGTTAATGTGCCGAATTATCTCATCCTTTAGCTCTTGAATTGTTGCTGGCTTATCGACGTACACCTTTTCTTTCAAATAACCCCAAAGAAAGAAGTCCAACGGTGTAAAATCACATGATCTTGGCGGCCAATTGACATCGCCACCACGTGAGATAACACGGCCATTGAATTTGTCGCGCAATAGAGCCATTGTTTCGTTAGCTGTGTGGCAAGTGGCACCGTCCTGTTGAAACCACATATCGCCCACATCCATATCTTCCAATTCAGGCCATAAAAAGTTCGTTATCATCTCTCGATAGCGAACCATTCACAGTAACTGCCTGACCGGCCTCATTTTGGAAAAAATACGGCCCGATGATGCCGCCAGCCCATAAACTGCACCGAACAGTCACTCTTTGTGGGTGCATTGGTTTTTCGACAATCACTCTTGGATTATGATTCGCCCAAATGCGGCAATTCTGCTTATTGACGAATCCACTGAGGTGAAAATGTGCCTCATCACTGAAGATGATTTTCTTCGAAAATTGATCATCCACTGTTGCCATTTCTTGCCACCATTCTGACCATTGACGACGTTTGGAATGGTCAAGAGGCTTTAGTTCTTGAGTCAATTGCACCTTATAAGCGTGTAAATGCAAGTTTTATGCATAATGTTCATCAACGACGAGCGTGAGAGGTGCAATTGTTGGGCACAACGACGAGTTGAGGTGGACGGCTCTTCAGCCACACTAGAGCTGTACGAGCATGCACTGGTGTTTTAATATCTCCTACAGACCCGGTTTGCTCAAATTTTTACACGATTTTTCCGATTGTACGCACATTTGGACGATTAAATTGACCGAAAAAATCACGAAGTGCACGATATGCATTTTGATTTGAACGCCCATTTTCATAATAAGCCTGAATAACTTTAACGCGTTGCTCGATTGTGTATCTTTCCATGGTTCAAATTGAGTTAGTCTGAAATTGAGAAATGTCAAATGAAATGCAGAAAAAAACTTGACGTTTAGGTGTGGTTCACATTCAACATCGGCCCTTACAATTTAACCACCCTTTATATAGGTTAAAAGTTGTAATATATGCAGGGGGTCAATTATTGCCGATTTCAATTCTTAGCGATAAAGATATATGAAAAAATCTTTAAAAAAAGGAAATAAAAAAAGAAGAGGTGTCACAATTAAATAAATTAACAGCGTTGGAGAGTAATTAAATGAAAAAATCAAATAAATGAAGGAATGGTAATAAAATTGTAATTAATATATTTTTTAGGAATAAACTTTTTATTACTAATTATTGTACAAAAATATATAAACTAAATATAAACTTAATCTGTACAGTCAATCGTAGTAATGATTGGTTTGTGATAACTAAAATAGGACACATATGTTTGCGATTGAATGTTATGTAAGTGTCTCGAAAAAACTGCATCGATAGTGGTATTGTATCTTGTTGTAGATTCTGCTGGATCATTGTTAATCATTAAATCAAATTCATCCAAAAGAGATTGTAACAATGGCTTTGACTTTTTATCAGAAAAGTTGATGTTGAAATCGCCAGCCAAAATAAGTGGAAGCTTATGTAAATTTTTGTTCTATCTGCTAAGCGTTTGAGATACATCTTTAGAATACTCTAACAGTGCTCTATGAATAAATTGTTGAATATCTATTATTTTGTTATTTGGTGATACGTAGATGACTGCCATGATTGAGGTGACACCGTTTTCCATGACACACTCTGCTGCACATAAATCTGCAACACTTGTAGATCTTACGTGCAAGTCTTGAATATTGTTCATTATTACCTCCATATTTGGTGTTACAACATTAGCCGTATCACTTTTGTTTTGATATATATACAATTAAATACAATTAAATATAATTAAAGTAATACAATAAAAATTTGGTACCTCACTTTCCTCTTTATTGTCCAACCACGTCTCGGAGAGTAATAAAATGTCGCTTTTTTGTGTAACAGAGTCATTTAAATCAATCGAATGTTTGGGAAGGCTTTGAACGCTGAGAGTATACAATGAGATATCTCTTTTATTACCAATGAAATCAATGATGGTTTGCGCTTTCGTTTGTAGTTTATTTAACGACAGCCTCTTAAACTCTTGTAACAAAGATACGGTTGATGAAGCTTTATTATTTTGCGCTATTTGTTCTGGATGGTCACATATTTGCATTTGTGAATTGCAATTCTCGGGAGATCTAAAAATAACCATACAAAAAAATATCGAACAAATATAAATCATATTTCATAGAGATTATATTACGAATCTCGTTCTCGAGATTACATCGTAGTACCGTCTACTTTCACACGTTGGTGTCACGAAAACTCAGAGCGAAGAAATGGTCGTTATTTTGTAAGGAGACAAAAAAGGATATGTATGGAGCAGGAGCGAATCGTATTCTCGAATTTTTACAAAAGCGATTTGAAGTGGGAGCGTCTTATGGCACGTTAAACTCGATGCGATCGGCCATTACTCTAATCTCGGGAAATGAAGCCACTAATGATCCTGTTATTAGTAGATTTTTTAAGGGCATTTTTCGGCTTAAACCAATTAAGCCTAAATATGACTTAACGTGGGATGTAAGTCCAGTTCTGGCGTTCATTTCGACTTTGTATCCTCTCGAATCGTTGAATCTTCAACAATTATCGGAAAGATTGGTTATATTATTAGCTTTGGGTACCGTGCATAGGGTACAAACTTTTTCGCTTATGAAACTCAGTAATATCTCTCGATCAAGAGAGGGGTTCGAGGTAAAAATCTCAGACAATATAAAAACATCTCGGCCAGGGGCTTCACAGCCACTATTATTACTACCATATTTCGCGAAAACCCTAAACTTTGCATTGCAAGTACATTAGACAAATATTTAGAGTTAACAAAAACAATTCGAGAAAATTGCAAAAATGTGCTCATCACATCGAGGAAACCGTATAAACCGGCGAGTACGCAAACGATAAGTCGATGGATCAGGGCTATGTTGGCTAAAAATGGCGTCGGCCCCGAGTTTACCGCGCATAGTACCAGACATGCATCTACGTCAGCTGCGTTGGCTAAGGGAATGCATATTAACGCAATAAAAGATACCGCGGGTGGTCTAAGGACTCACACGTGTTCGCTCAATATTATAATCGACCGATCAAGCCTAATAGAAAAGATTTCGCGTCGATCGTATTTAAAAAATCATAATTGTTATAACTTTTGATTCTTTATTAATTAAGTCTATGTTGCATTGAAGTCCGTGAAAAATAATAAAACATTGGTGCCTTGTATAATGGTTTGTGAGTATCTCTGAACATCTACGATGTAATCTCGAGAACGAGACTCGTAATATAATTAATCGATCAAATGAACTTACCTAAGTGAAGTTCGATCGTAATTATATGTAGAGTCTCGTTCGAGATGAATACATCCCACCCTAGGAAAGATTAAAATCGTTGCACTGTTCCCACCCTAGTTTAGTTTCGTATGCTATGGTTTATTATTTTTATTCTGCTTTAGGAGATACTTTAAACAATATGACTTGGTATAGAGGAAACGACCGCAGCGCAAGACTTCCTGGGCGGGGTTTTTGTTTTTTTGAATTAAGCTCTGAATTTTCGTGACACCAACGTGTGAAAGTAGACGGTACTACGATGTAATCATCTCGAACGAGACTCTACATATAATTACGATCGAACTTCACTTAGGTAAGTTCATTTGATCGATTATATATACAGTAGAAAGATAAATAAATTACTTACGCATCTGAATGATGTTTTGCTAGCAAGGTATTTAATTGAATACTTTGATTTTTTAATTTTCTTTTCCGTCGATATTCCTTCATCTATTCAGTACGACTTGTAGTCGAGATGCTATAATATCAACATAAAATAAAACAATAAAATAAAATAATTTGAAAAATATTAATAAATATATAGCTAATATATCATTATTAGCTAATAATGATGATAATCTTTAATAAATAAAATTAATAAGCGGTAAATGTAAATATTTATAATGTGATATGTTACCTTGGAAGATGGTCTGTATTTTGCTGCTGTAATTCAATGTTTTGTTTCTTTATTGTTATATCGTGTAATGTTTGTTGTGCATCACTTGTAGGTTTTTTAATTTCTTCATTAGATCTTTGTCGAAGATGGTCAGTATTTTTCAGCTGTATTTCAATTAGTTTGTTGTGGTTTTTTTTTGTCACGATAATCTTTAGATCTTTGCTTATGCGTTTTAGGTTTTTTAATTTCTTCTAATTTTTCACTCTCACGACCTTCATCAGATCTTTGTGCACTGATATTTTGTACTCTTATATCCTGTATTTTTTTCTCTCACGTTATTCTTTACATGTTTGCGCATTTGTTTTTTTGTTTTTGATTTTGTAGCTTGTATCTGAGTGGTCGATGCTTTTGTTGATTCGCTGTTGAAATGAAATATGTATATGTATATATAAATATATATATGAGGATATGATATGTATATAAATATGTATATGTATATGTGTATTTTGTTGTCTGTTTGTGGAAAACTTATAGTTAATGTATTGATTATTAATTTAATTAAATATCGAGTTTAGTGATTATTGCCTAATTTCAGCTTTTTAACTATAATTCACTGAATTTTCATTGCACACAAATGCGTTTTGTCTTCAATTTGAAGAATATTATAGAAAAAGTAGAAAAACTATATGAAAAATTTTTTTTCCAATGATTTTTCTTCAATTTTTCGAATTTTCTGGTAAATTGACTTTGAATTGACATTTTTCCAACTTTTTTCTACTATTTACTCACATTTATGACTAAATACAGCTTTTGGTAAATAAAAAAGTTAAAATTTGGGAAAAGCTACAAAACGGCATAGTTACCGTAAACCTAATTATTTTTTTAGGTCTTTACCTATGGGCTTGCCCATCATAAAAAAATATAGAGCATTTTTGTTTTTTATCCAAGAATTTACTGTAAAATTTAAAACCGAAAAAAAACGTCTTTTTTGAAAAATCACTATATTGCTATCTGTGACCAAACTAATGACGAAAAAAATCTAAAAATTTGTGTACAGTATTTTTTTATATTGCCCTACAACATACTAAAAGGAAAGAAAAAAATACGAGGGAAAAAACAGGTCATTTTCACTAAGAATGCCCCATATAGAGGTTATGACGCGCACGGCTTGTTAAACTTTTAATAGTAAAGATAGGTTAGGACGCGCACGGCTTTGTAAACACATACGCATATACGAATAAAGATAACCGAGCAATAACTTGTGTTTTAACAAGACTAGTAATATTAAATTTTGTTGACAAAAAACATAACACATTGAAGCTGATTTTAACTACATTTGTACATGTAGTATTTCTCATTATTGAAGAACAGAGCATAATGCCTGCGGTATAACACTGGTACTTACCTGACTCCATCATCACTATCCTCAACTATCATCACTGAATCACGTTCACAATTCATTGTTCATTATTTATTAATAACAATAACTACATACGCACACAAGAATACAACTGACGCGCACGCCGCTTGGCTTTCAGACTGCAGTAATATACCTACCAGGTGTATGCGTAAGTTTTTTCCGGTTTTTTGGTAAAAAAAACACGTAATTTTCAAAGGAAATTAATTTTTGTTTTATTCAAAATATTGGCCATCGGCTTCTACACATTTCGCCCATCTTTCAGGTAACTTATGAATACCATGCCAGAAAAACTGCTTGTCCTTTGCGGCAAACCATTCGTCGAGCCATTTTCCAACTTCCTCGAAATTGCTGAAGTGCTGCTCTGGGAGCGCGTGCCCCATTGATGCGAAGAGGTGATAGTCAGATGGCGCCAGGTCTGGCGAATACGGCGGGTGCGGAAGGATGTCCCATCCAAGTGATGTCAAGGTGTCTTTAACTGCTTTTGCTGTGTGAGACGGTGCATTGTCGTGTAACAAAATCACTTTGCCATGTCTTCTGGCCCATTCCGGTCGTCTTTCGATTAATGCGTGGTTTAAATTAATAATTTGTTGGCGATAGCGTTGTGTATTAACGGTTTCGCCGGGCTCCAAGAGTTCATAATACACAATACCGCTCTGGTCCCACCAGACACAGAGCATGATCTTCTTGCCGAAGCGATTTGGCCTTGGTGTTGAGGGACCGGCTTCGCCAGGTGAAAGCCACGATTTTTTCCGCTTCGGGGTTTTAAAATAAATCCATTTTTCGTCACCCGTCACAATTCGATGCAAAAATGATTTCTTTTCCTGGCGTTGAAGCAGCACTTCACAAGGGGTACGTTACGTTTTGACGCCACCGTTTGGGCGCGACCGTTTGGGCGCGACCGTTTTGGCTCGAGGACGTTTTGGCGCGAGACGTTTTGGCGCGAGACGTTTTGGCGCGAGATGTTTTGACGCGAGGACGATCTGGCGTGGGGACGATTTGGCGCGGGGACGTTTTGGCGCGGGAACGTTTTGGCGCAGGGACGTTAGTAGATAGGCTAGGCCGGTTCCAGCACACCACCTGGGCAGGTGTAAATTTACCTGTGCTCAGTCGGTAATTATCCTAGAAACCTACTTTACCTACAGACGGTAATGACCGCCTGTCGATCATTATCTTATGTCGAAATTGTTGTCTGCTAGATGGTGCTACAGTCGGATAGATCAAGATCAATATTTCCATAATAGTTACATGGTATCCAGTTAGATGGCGCGCGACGTTCTATGTATACTTACTGTAGTCGTGTACTGACCGAGCCTCCCCTACAGTCGGTAACTCACTAGATCATGATCGATAAATGCGCCTGAATCTACCGCACCAACTACCGAAGCACACTGTACTACCGATCACTGTAGATAAGTGACCTACTAACTAACAGCGAGACCTCGCGGGGTATTTGGGATCGGGATATCCTGATATCGGGATATCGGGATATTGGGAGATTCGATACCTTTGTTGATATTTTACCGACAGTCAGAAATTATCTTACGTCGATAATTATCTGACGTCGGTACTGTTATAGATGGAGCCACAGTCGGATTCTATAGATCACGCTCGATATCCATGGTAAGGGAGACTTTATCATGATAAGACAGACTTTTGCTTTGTTGCCATCGCTTTCGAATAGAGTGCGCCTCAGGAGGATTCGAAAGAATTCGAGATAAATACATTTGCTGTATAAAAACTTGTTTTTATTTTTCAATGTTACAGATAATGCATTTAATCTAATAAAAACTCTTAACCGTAGATTAATATATATATATCTTACAGATAATACATTTAGTCTAAAAAATTCTTAACTATAGATCTTAAATATCTAACTATGAGATTGATGCTGATTGGGATACAAATGTTTTATACACGTTTGATTACATCACCACTTATTACATTATAATCAACCATTCGATCATGTAAGATTAAACAGTAGGCCGTGGTTCCCGCTGGAAAATTTGTCTTAGACTCAAATTCTAGACGGACATCTACTGGCGCTTGTTTTAATGCCTCATTCTGTTTTGAGCAATCAATTACAATTAATCGAGCATACTCGATAAAGTTTTTCCTCGTTAGCAGGGGTTCTCGATCTCTGTTGTAGTATATGGCTTGAAAATTGGCATACATGTTGTACAATACAGAGTATTGATTGTGATTTACATCAAGATTGAGGTTACCGTATGGATAATGTTGTGAGTTAAGAAATAGCTTTACATTGCCAATGTTGCAGTGATCGAAGTAACTAGCATTTGCATTTTTAATCATTCTCCGATTGGTTTGGAAAGCTACAATTACAAAACGAGGCTTTTCCAATTGATTCGATGTTTTGACTGTCCAATTATGTTTCGTTGTGCTTGGAAGCAGGGGATACTCATACATTTCCCAAGTGCGAAAACTCATAGTGATGTCTCTTTTAATCTGACTATATAAACGTATTTTATACTTGTCTGACAACATCACATATGGCATCAACCACTCAATTCGTGTAAGCTCAATCTTGAAATCCTCGTAACCGCCAGCTGCAAGAGCAGTCTGCACAACTGCGTCAGTATCCGTTCGTGATCTCGTGAGAATGAGCTCATGTTTTATATTGATAATGATTTTCTGATAGTCTTCAGCAAATCCAAGTATCATGGAGAGTGGGATACAAACATCAACGTGGCCAGTATCATTAGTGAGCTGTTTGGTTTCCTCAACGTCAAGCCAGCCAGCATTTTCAATCATTGCGCTTCCACCAGGATTGAAGGATGTGTAGCCTTTCATGAGGCTAGTTATACCAACATTCTTACATCTATCAATCTCAATGGCATTGATCTCGTAGCGAATTTCCTCAAACAGATGTAAAATAGCATTGTTCACCAGCTTCGTTGCTACCACAGCAGCACCGGTCGCTTTCGACAATTTACCACACACATGTAGAGTACTTCGTGAGGGCAAGAGGCATAGATCTTGATGTTGAATGGATATGCGGATTTCGTCACTGTTATTGAAGGTTGATGTATAAGGTTGATGTGCATGTATCTCGTAATGCGCTACGGATTCGTCGAATGCGACGGCTGATTGCACTGATTGATTATTTTCTGCCACCAACAATAACTCGAAGCCCTAGACTTTTTAGGAATTGAGCGTTGCGACGTGTGATCGTCTTGGGGGCTCGAGCGTGACTGGTTGCTCGATGACATTTTAGTCCTCTTTTATATGCCTGCGTCACGTTATTATCATTATCATTATCATTATTATTATTATTATTATTATTATTATTATTATTATTATTATTATTATTATTATTATTATTATTATTATTATTATTATTGTTATTATCATTATTATTATTATTATTATTATTATTATTATTATTATTATTATTATTATTATTATTATTATTATTATTATTATTATTATTATTATTATTATTATTATTATTATTATTATTATTATTATTATTATTATTATTATTATTATTATTATTATTATTATTATTATTATTATTATTATTATTATTATTATTATTATTATTATTATTATTATTATTGTTATTATTATTATTATTATTATTATTTATACAAGGAGTTGCGGAATCCTTTTTACGGATATCCTCCAGTCTTTTGAACTGGGGGGGTATGTGGGACTCCCAAAAAAGTAGGCCTACCCACTAAACCGCCCTCTCCTTGTTGCCCTCCCCCAGACCAGGAACTATTTTGGTATTACTTCTGGCTGGGGGTTCTGTCCGTGTTCGTTCGTTCGTCTTGCTGTCTGTAACCTGTCGCGTCACGTCAGTCTGTCTGCTCGGTTAGGTGAGGCAGCCGTCTACGTTTTTTCGTCGCAGTATCGTCTCTGTATAGGTGGCAACTAGTTGCCACCATTCTGTCGAGTGGAGCATCACCTGAACAATGTTGTCCGGGGTGATGCTGCCAACAATCGTCTCCAGTTCCAGTCGGAGTCCTGTCCAGCGGTCGCACACAAAAAATGTGTGTTCCGCGTCGTCTCGTTCGTGTCCACAGTACTTACAGTCTTGCGTCCGTACTCTGTCCATGTTATAAAGGTACCGTCTAAAGTAACCGTGTCCCGTCAGGAACTGGGTGATGTAAAAATTTACGTCCCCAAAATCTCTTTCGATCCACGGTCTCAGGTCCTTTATTAGTCGTCTTGTCCAGTTGCCTGTCGCTCTTTCTGTCCATTGTTCGTGCCAAGTCTGTATCGTCTTGTCGCGTTCCGCGACCGCCGCATCTTCCCGTCTTATGTCCGCGCTTCTCCCGTAGATCCTCTTTCGCTCGAAAGCTAGGAGGTCCACGGGGATCACGCCCGCAACCACCAAGACTGCTTCTGCAGAGACAGTTCGGTAGGAGCAGGCGATTCTCAGCGCACCCTGTCTTTGTACCGTTGTCATGGCGTGGCAGTACTTCTTTGTCTTCAGGGCATCTGCCCAGATCTCCGCGCCGTACAGGAGGATCGAGTGGGCTGTCGTCATTAGGAGTCGTCGTTTTCCCGGTCTTGGCCCGTTTGTGTTGGCCATTAGGCGGCTTAAGGATGCTATCCTCTTAGCCGCCTTCTGGCATGTTTTTTGTATATGAGGCCAGAAGGTCATCTTCGTATCTAGGGTCACTCCCAAGTACTTGACTTCACCTCCGGCCTCGATTTCGTCCGTCCCGACCCACATGGGTAGTCTCGTCTGTATGCGTCTTCTGCTAAGGAAAGTCAGTTCTGTCTTTTCTGTCGCGAGTTGTAGTCCGTGGTCCGTCATCCAACGGCCCACTCGCCGCATCGTCTGGTTCAGTTTTTGCTGTGCCAGGTCTGGAGACCGCTCGGTGATCACCGCCGCCACGTCGTCAGCGTAGGCGACAAGGAAAACGCCAAGCGGCAATTCCAGCCTGAGTAAGCTGTCGTAGAGTCCGTTCCAAAAGTCTGGTCCCAGTATGGACCCCTGTGCAACCCCCGCGGTGATTTGTCTCGTCACCGGTCCTTCAGTCGTCTCGTACGTGATCCGTCTGTTTCTTAGGTAGTCGCCCACCACCCGAGCCAGGTAAGCCGGAACCCCGAAGTTGCCTTCAAGCGCCTCCAGGATGTCAACCCACCTGGCCGAGTTAAAGGCGTTCCTGATGTCCAAGGTCGCCAGCAGAACGATTGGTCGCGCTGCATGGCAATGTCTCTCCAAATCCAGGAAGGAATCGACCACTTTTTGAATCGCTCCAATCGTTGATCGTCCTCTCCTGAAGCCGAACTGCCGGTCTGAGAGGCCTCCGCTGGTCTGTATCGCGTCCGTCAGTCTCGGTTTTAGTAGTTGTTCATAGAGTTTACCCGTTGTGTCGAGTAAACTCAGCGGCCGGTAGGCTGACGGCGTATTGGGGTCGCCCTTACCCTTAGGGATAAGAACTAGCCTTGCCGTCTTCCACCGGTCACTGAACGTTCCCGTCGTCAAGCTCGTGTTGTACAGGTCAAGAAATATCTCCGGCCTCAGGCGAACCATCAGCCGGAGAATCTCCGCCGGCACTCCGTCTGGTCCCGGCACCTTGCCAGTCTTCATCGCGGCAGTCGCTTTGAAGAGCTCCTCCGCGGTAAATATGGGGGCCGCCGGGGCCTCCGTGTCGTCTGTCACGTTCGTCCGTATCGGGTGGGTCAGAAACAGTCCGTCAACAATCCGTTCTGCGGTTTCGGCATCTTTGAGTTCAAGTGGAACTCGGGCCCCTAGTTTGCCAGTCACAATTTTGTAACCGGTTCCCCAGGGGTCTTCGTTCACCTCCTCGCAGAGCTGCTTCCAGCATCGCGTTTTGCTGTCCCTTATGGCGTTCGTAAGTGTTTTTCGTGACGTCTTGTAAGTGGCTTGGAGGTTTTCCCTTTCGGGTCTTCCCCCAGCCCTCGTAACTCGTCGGCGGTTCGCCAAGCAGAGCCTGCGCAGCTCGGCTATTTCGTCCGTCCACCAGTATTGTGGTTGCCTGTTTGGTCTATGTCGTCGTTTCGGCATTGTGCTGTTGCACAGCCGGTCCGTCAGTTTGGCCGTCTCATCCGTGAGTCTTTCCGCCCTTCGCCGGCCAGTCAGTTCAGGGGGGACTTTCGTCATTGGTGCTGGTGCTGCCGCCAGCTCCTCCGAAAATTTTCGTAAGTCGAGTTTGTTGAGGTTCCACCTCGGGGGGTACTGGGTCCTCGTCCGTCTCGTCGCCGTTTGTCCTGCCACTTCGAAGACAATGTACTGGTGATCGCTGGCCGTATAGCCGTCGAAAACCCGCCACTGTCCTATCCGTGGCGATATTCTGTCCGATGTCATTGTGACGTCAGGGATAGAGTTTCCAAACCCTGGTCGTCTGTATGTCGGTACGTTTCCCGTATTTGCTACTACCAGGTCTAGCCTTGCGGCCATCTCCAGCAGCAGCCGTCCACGTTTGTTCGTTGTTGTCATTCCCCACTCGATCGCCCGCGCGTTGAGGTCTCCCCCGATGATAACGTCTCCAGGCAGATTCCTGATTCCGTCTTCAAGGAGCGCCACTTTCCTCTCGAAATCCGCCGCGGCGCAGTTGGGTGTCAGGTAAACGCTGACGTAAGTGACAGCGCCGACCCTTGCCCAGACGTAATCGTCCCCGACACCGCAGTTAATTATTCGAGATTGGGCAGCGCCCCTCACCCAGATAGCTGTGGTCTCTGTCTCGTTCGTAATGTACGTTTGTGTCGTTCTTCTCCTGTACGGTTCGCACAGGATCAGAATGTCGGCGTCATGTTCGTCAGCTATCTGTGGTAGTAGCATGTCTGCTGTCCTACTCCTGTTCAGGTTTCCCTGAACTATTCTGTCCGTCTTCCGGCCTGCCTCCTGCACTCCTCCAGCGCAGCCCGGAATACCGCACACCTTCCGGTTCCCGCAAGGTGCGCTACGTCCCCGTGTCCCGCCTCAGAGCACAGTGGGCAAGCCGGTCTGTTTTTACAGTCCGTCGCGTAATGTCCCGTCTCGCCGCATTTCCTGCAGTTCTTTGTCCGATCCGCGTTCGTGCAGCTCGTCCTTGTATGTCCGTAGCCCAGGCATTTGTAGCATTTGGTCACCGTCAATCGTTGTCGTAGTCGGCATCGCACCCATCCTATCCCGATCCGGCCCCGGTCCAGCAGCACCTCGGCTTCCCGCATCTCGAGGTCGCAGACCGCCATGTACTGCTCGGCCCGGTTCGGGCCGAAGATGTGGACACCAAAGTCGCCGTCTCGTCCCGTTTCTCGTCTCAGCGCCCGTATCACGTCCTCCGCGGTGGTAACGCAGTCCAGGTCCATGATCTCCAGTTGAACCCTAGAAGTCACGGTCCTTACACTGCCCGTGTCCCCAACCGCGTCCTGTAGTGCTCGCTCAAACTGTTCTCGTCCGTCCGTGTCTGTCTGTATCTTGATGAGACACCGTCCGTCCTTGGTCTTCTTTAGAGCCATCACCTGTACATGACTGCTCGTCGGGTCGACCGTCGTCCTTATCTTCCGTACGATGTCCGAGTACGTGTTGTCTTTCCCAGGCTTGACCAGTACAGCCGTTCCCCTATGTTTGGGGGTCGGTCTGCGCTTTTCAGCCCGGGTCGGTACGTTCGTCTCGTCCGTTTTGTTTTTCGGTTCCGTCGTTTTTTTCTTCTTTTTTCGTTTCCTCACGGTTGTCCAGGTTGCGGCCTCCTCCGTTCTTGGGGGTGTCTTCTGTCGGGCCTCTGGTGGGGTCTTCGTCGTCTCCCGTTTCCGTTTCGTCGGTCGCGTCGCCGGTTCCGTTGTCTCCGTTTCTGTCTCTGTCAGGTCGTCTGCCATCATTTGTCCCTTCGAGGCTGTCCTGTTTTGCATGTTTAGCGCAGCGTCGGCGGCCTCAAGAATCGTCTTAATGCCGGTTTTTACCGCCATATTCATATTTTTCTGTAATCCCGCTGCCTCTTCCATTTTCGTCGCGGTCTCATGAATGAGTTGTAATAACTCTGTCAAATCGGGCTCGTTCCCACTGTCATCGTCGAATGAGGAGGTTCCAGGTTTTTCTCGATGCCTCCTTATATTTCCGACGACAGGTGGAACCGTTTTACCCTCTTCCATGGGTGGCGGTGTCGTTTCTCTCTTTCTGTATCTTAATTTCTTTTTCTTCTGATGTAGAGATCGATCTTCCGTGCCTGTTGACGAACATGACTGAAGTATACTTCTCTTTCTCAGGTTGACACTTTCGGTCACGTTCGCCAAGCTATCATCGTTCGACTCTCCCCCGATATTGTTCGTCGCGAGTTCTCCGATTGTCCTGAGCTCTTCCTCGGTCGATGTTTTTTCCAACTCCTTCTTCTGCTTAGGTTTTATTTCTTTTAAAAGTTTCTCCATATTAATCCCACGAGTAGGTCGGAATGTAGGTCTGCCTAGGCAGAGCCGCCTTGTCTAGGTAAGGTGTAAATACTGCAGGGTTCCACCCGGTGCCCTGCAGGGATCGTTCGCGACCGCTTTAGTTTACATCATTGCGGCCATGCAGCCGTAGGCACGATGCCTTCCACCGTAGCTTTTGATGTTGTGTGTTCTTAGTCTGCCTGCTCCCCATGGACCTGTCCGGCAAGGTTAGACCTGCCAGGGGCTAGAGCCCCCGCCGGCCGAGCTCCAAAGTTCATTGCAGAAACGCAAGCCCCCCCGCCGCGGCAAGGCGACACACTTGGGAGGGTTTTTTATTATTATTATTATTATTATTATTATTATTATTATTATTATTATTATTATTATTATTATTATTATTATTATTATTATTATTATTATTATTATTATTATTATTATTATTATTATTATTATTATTATTATTATTATTATTATTATTATTATTATTATTATTATTATTATTATTATTATTATTATTATTATTATTATTATTATTATTATTATTATTATTATTATTATTATTATTATTATTATTATTATTATTATTATTATTATTATTATTATTATTATTATTATTATTATTATTATTATTATTATTATTATTATTATTATTATTATTATTATTATTATTATTATTATTATTATTATTATTATTATTATTATTATTATTATTATTATTATTATTATTATTATTATTATTATTATTATTATTATTATTATTATTATTATTATTATTATTATTGTTGTTGTTGTTGTTGTTGTTGTTATTGTTGTTGTTGTTGTTGTTGTTGTCGATGATTCCCATGATTAGCTATTTGGCTTTTTTAATGTGTAGTCTAATGGTGATAACTTCACCACAAAAATTAACTAATTAATTAATAATAATAACTAATAATTAACTAATAATTAATTAATTATAATAGTTCTCCGTATTGATCGACTATGCGTAATTGCAGATGATCAATGATCCTCACAGCTATTGGAAGGTAAATGACGTGTGATGGAACTTCAATGATCTTATACCCCGGTGACACTGCCGGGAAGAATTAATGGATCGTATGAACTTTATGCTCATTGATGTATGCTCCCGAAGTAATATTGCACTCAACTCGCAATGCATTGATTTTCAGAATAGCAACCGGTAATTTCGAGCTATGAGAGATATGAGCGGGTAACTCTCGATGTGTAAAACCAAGTAGTCTAGCAATCGAGTCTTGTGGACGAAAATCAATGTTTTCACTGCACTTTATCACGCTTCGTAGAGTATTGTTATTAGGCTTCAAACTAATGGTAATATGTTTAGATGCAAGCTGTTCTTGCAAGTACACATCAATGTCTTCAATCTCGTAACTTCCTGTAGGTAACACAATCACTTCTTTGCCCACATAGATCTTGTTTTTCCCAGTATCGACGTTGGGTATAGAATTAAAAGATAGTAATTCCACTAGCCCAAGGTGATAGTTCTTGCTAGGTGAGAGCTCAATTGGCGGAAAGTATTGTGCTTCTAATATAAATGTTGTTCCAGATAAACTGAGAGTCAATGAATCTCCCATGATGGTTCACACTAGACTGATACGATAAGCATCACTTACAGATCCTTATATAAGAATTTTAGGCATAGATGCCCACACTCATATGTATCAAAATTTTTATATCTCTTATGATTATACTTGATAACATTATCGAGGCCGAGATAATCCATTAGATAGTGGGGAGGCTGAAGATCACCAAAACTATCAAAGTAATCAACATTTCGACCATTTTTCCGATAAGCCACCCAATGAGTACCTGGTCCATCTTTATCGTCGAGATTAATTATTCCAGATTCACAATAATGCGGTGCATCTGATGGTAAGTCGTTTCTCATAAATACACCACGAAAATTAGGAATTTCACGTGCATACTTGAGTAGATCAGCGTCTGTCAGAGCACGGTTTGGCAGTCTTACTTTAAAGTTTTTTTTTTTTATTTGCTCCGAAATGGAAACCAAATCCAGTTTTGTGTGGCTTGAGATAGAGACCTTTACATAGCGCGATAGCCTCAACCGTCTTATTATGCCTTTGACTTTCCGCTAATTGCTGTGTTGCATCTTTCGCATCATTTACGGCTTTTACCATTCCAGCAGCGCCACCAGCCAATGCGCCAGTTGCACTTAATCCAGCAAATAGTGGAATAAGAAGAGGCAAAAATTCTCTAACTTTTTTCGGTACTGCCAGAATACGAGGCACGCGTACATTTTTTTCCCACCAGCTGTCTTGACAGCAGCACGAGCACTCTTTATCGCCGATCGAATAATTTCTTGTGTGTTAGAACCAGTCGATTTTGTGGCAGCTTTTATTATCTTGGAAAGCGTGGTTGGAGGTTTGGTCTTTCTCTTCCTCTTATTTATACCCATGCCAAGCTTAGCCTTTATCTTCATGGTGTTTGTAACAGCGTAGGCTGCAACCTTTTCACTTACACGAGCGTCGTTTGAAAATACGCGATGCCAAGCCTTGTCAGCTAAAATTTTATCGGCCTTGTTGCGATCCTCAATGTTTTCACGATTCTGTGAGTATGCGATATCGTGTTCCTTGCAGGCTGCGTCTAGAGGATTTATCCCAGGATCACCACGAGCAAGACGTTCCGCTAGTTTTGTGCCTGGTCCACAGTATTGATAGCCTGGTAAATGAAGCTTGATAGGTAGTTTGTTGAGGACTTTATTCAGCAGACCGCAACCTTTAGGCATGATGCTTACACTAGAAAGAGCAGTGAACGAATGAGATTCGGAGTATATAAGCACAGTATTTATACTCTAAACAAGGGGTCTCCAAACTTTCCAGCCTTAGGGCCATACTGATTACTCCAGTAAGTTCCGAGGGCCAAAACCATATTAACATTGTTGCCGGTGGTAAAAAGTGAAATAGTCCAAAATCTGTCCGCGGGCCGAATGTGGCCCTCGGGCCATAGTTTGGAGACCCCTGCTCTAAACCATCAGTCGCTGCCAACATGGATTTCAGAGAGCAACCGCTCTCGCTGCCGGTAATGAATTTTGATAGGCTAGCTGAAAGGAAAAAAGTATGCACACGTCATGGTCCACTATTACCCAACAGTATCCGAGCAGTTTTTTGTGGCCCATCAAATTGTGAAAAGACCAATGCATTGCTTACTCTGATTACACATCCAAATGGATTGAGATTTGAAAATGTATACATATACTCGAAATCATTGAATCAATTAAAGTATAAGTTTCTCGAAAAACTTCTGCAGCCTATGAAGGGTATTGGATTTTTTGCCTTCGGTGAACATGATCAAGTAGTATCACCCGAAGAAGCTAATATTAATTCAATCATGATATTTGATGATATAGCCTGCGAGAAACAAGATAATGTTAGAGCCTTTTACTGTATGGGCAGACATAAGAATATTGACTGCTTTTACTTGTGTCAGTCGTATGCACAAATACCTAAGCATTTAGTACGTGATAACGTTAACATGCTTGTAATCTTTCGGCAGGATGATATTAATCTCAAGCATGTTTATGATGATCACGTAAATACTCACATGACGTACTCGCAGTTTAAAGACTTATGCTCGAAATGTTGGAATGATACCAATCATGGATTCCTAGTAATTGATAAAGATCGTCAAGGGCTCGACTGTGGTAGATACAGGAAAGGTTTTGACTGCTTTGCTACAAATATATCATGCGTAAAGAGTAAATCTTAATCAGATCATCATGAGCAGTCGAAGCGATAACATCGCTGACGAATTTCGTTGCGAGAGAAAGACACTTTGTCAAGTAGAAAAGTTAGAAATGCTATTAAACATAAATACGAGCTTTTAAAAGCTGGTAAGCAGATTATGGAAAAAGCTTGGGATGAAACATTCAAACCAATCGTGAAGCCGCTTAAAAAACTTGTTAGTGCTACTGACACAAATACGCATGAAATAAAAAAAAACTGGATTCCCAAGAAAGAGAAGGATGAGAAGGAGGAGGGCGAGGAAGATACATTTCAAAATGAAGAGCAGGATAATTCATTTGAAACTGCATTCACAGATAATGATGATGATGATGATGATGATGATGATGATGATGATGATGATGATGATGATGATGATGATGATGATGATGATGATGATGATGATGATGATGATGATGATGATGATGATGATGATGATGATGTGAAAGCATCAACAAAGAAAAAATCTGACCAACCATATTCAGCTATTAAGAAATATTTGAACTTACTCGATAAAAATCGTAAAAAGTATCTCGATATGACTTATGGAGTTCGAAAGCTGCCAGATGGTACACTCATGATTGGTGATTCCACCGTAAGTTTTGGTAACGAATACGTTATTATTAATGATGACACCAACAACAAGTATGATAAGACCATTGGTTTGCTTGAACTGCTGTTCAGAAAAGATCCCAATCAGAATTTCATAAGCAATGAAGATGTAAACAATTATGGGAAAATTGTGCTTAGAACAAATGCACACAAAAAACACTATAATTCTGATGAGTTAGTCCACAGACAAAACAGTAAAAAATATAAATCCTATATAGCTCCAATAATTGGTGCTTCTACATCAACTCAAAAGAGACAATCTACTGGTGGTTCATTACCACAATACAAGATTGCACGACGAGATACACGAATGGATTATGTGTATTGGGATAACCCCAATGAGCTGGTAGATCGATTACGTTTATTGCTAGCTGAAAGTTCAGCAGGCAACCCCAGTCATACGAATGAAATCGTTTCACTCATTGAGGAATTGCGTGAAGCAGGAATCGTTTATTAGCAGTGACACATGCGTGAATATACTCAGTTGAATAATGAGCGTCGACGTGTTCGGACGGTATTTTGGATGTACTAAGGGCTCACGGGGTCCACCAGGGTTTGGCTTCAAACTCACTACAAGCGGAAACTACAACATTGAAAATAGGAGACTCAGCAACGTTGGTGAATCACGTGAACCAAATGATGCTGTCAATTTGAATTTCGCTAGACAACTAATTCAACAGGAGTTAAGTACATTGCTTCAGGCTACAACTCATCAACGTGAGCAATTGGATGATTTACAGTTGAAAATACAGGTTTTTCAAGAGCAAGAGTAAAAGAGCGAATAAAGCATATTGAGATAAACATTGCTACGACTTTAGAATTAGCAGTTCGTAATGCAAAGGCTATTGGTTCCTTGCTTGCGCACACTCCTCAAGAGATTCTTCAAGATCAAGCCATCAAAGAATACTGAAATAAATATTTTTAGAGTTATATAGACTTGATAGTCCGTAACACTAAAGCCTTTGAAGCGTTAATCAGGCGCACTCCTCGACATGGAGCATCGAAGACTAGTAGAAGAATTACATACGCCTGCGCGTCGCAATTATTTACGACGTAAGTTTGATATACGTGATATTGATGAGACATGGCAAGCTGATCTTGTTGAGATGCAACCGTACGCTCGAGAAAACAAAGGATACAGATATCTGCTTACAATAATCGATGTACTATCCAAGTTTGCATGGGCTGTACCAGTGAAGCGCAAAACCGGTCAGAATGTTACCGCAGCTATGGATTCAATTCTTCAAGATGGACGAGTACCTACCAATCTCCAGACTGATCAAGGTAAAGAATTTCATAATAAGACTTTCCAGAATTTAATGAAACGTCATGACATCAATCACTATTCCACATATAATAATTTTAAAGCATCTATAGTGGAGCGCTTTAATCGTACCCTTAAGAATAAAATGTGGATGAAATTTAGTCTACACGGATCTTACAAATGGATAGACATTTTAGATGATCTCGTGGCGACATACAATGACACGAAGCATCGAACTATTAGTATGAAACCGAGGAACGTCACAGCGGACGCTGTTGAAACGCAAATTCAACGTTTTTCTACTACCAATGAACGAAGAAACTGTGTAGTGAAATTCAAAATCGGTGACAAGGTGCGAGTGAGCAAGAACAAACACGTTTTCGAGAAAGGCTACATACCCCATTGGTCAACGGAAATTTTCACTGTGAGTCGAGTGATGAGGACGACACCTGCAACGTACAAGCTGAAGGACTACCAAGATGGACCCATCGCTGGTGGTTTTTATAATGAAGAATTACTGAAGGCTAATTATCCAGATACCTATCTCGTGGGGAAGATTCTCAAGAAACGTGGAAATCGTGCTTATGTCAAATGGTTGGGATTTACCAATTCACATAATAGTTGGATAAATAACGCAGAATTAACTACAGGAATGAAATAATGAGTCGGCATTTATGTATAATAAAAAATGTCTTTTTATTCATTGTAAAATAAACACATTACAAAATAACCAATTCGATTTGATTTTTCTTCTCTTTTTCAATATAGTTTAGATGCAATGTACCATGTGTGATCGTTTCCTTCATGCGGCTGAACAGAGCCTGATCTTTCTCAAATGCCGCAGAAACACGTTTAGGCAGAAAGATTTGGAATTCATTGTTAAGAGTGGCAACAGTTTTTTGACCATATTTAGTCGTCACTTGACGTAAATCGGTGACTTTATGCATTTCGTTGATTCGTAGATCAATGATTCTTTTCGTTGGGAGGTAATCGTCTTGACCAGCGAGTTTGTTGAGTGCATCAATATCCATCATGAATGTCCAATGAAGTTGACTGTAGAAGATGGACGCGAGTATGTGATAGTAGCGAGCAACAGATTCCAATATTATTGGCGTAGATTTCTTTAGCCTGCTATACGTTTGATGTACGTTTCGTCTAACGACGACGACAACGAATATGCGGGACTGATGAGCAACAGGTTCCAATGTGTTTGATGTGAGTTCCGTCTGATAGAGTTGATTGTGAACTGCTTCCAATACAAGGCTGGTTCAGGTTCTGAAGTATTCTTTAGTATCCTTTAGTATCCTTTAGTATCCTTTAGTATCCCCAAGGTATCAATGGATCAACGTGTAGATACTGTGAACAGTTGACGATGAAGGTCTGATGGAACTAGCTGCAGTCACACTCTTCATATAGTGGTATCACCCACCACCGATCTACCATGGAGAAGGAGATTCGTGTCGCTGATTGGGCTTCCACAGCAAGCAGTCGCGGAAAAGGAAATTGAAGTCGTTGATTGGATGACTAGAGTATGTATGTAAGAATGGGGTGTGTATGCAAGAGTAGGGAGTAGGTTGGTTACGACATGATTGAAGTCGGTTTCGACATGTCTTGCGGTATCCTGTAGTGTCCCCAAGGCAGCGTATCCATGGTATCAACAAATAAATATCGTTTGTCATCATGCGGACTCAATGCGAGCTTTACTTGTTTCTCTGTATAGACAATGTGCATGCGTGACCTTATGACTCGTTGCTCACGACACTGTGTTGTTCCCTCGAAAAGGCATTGATGGAAATCATTGAAGGTTATGGTTGCTTCCACTACGCCCGTTTTCACACCTTTTACCTTCTTCATATAATCATCGCCATTTACTCGAACACTATAAATTTTGCTGCGTAGACCAACGAATTCTGTCATAATGATCGAATTCTCGTGAGTCTTGATAAAGTAAGTTGCACTCGTTGTGTGCTGGTCCTCTGTATCTAGGTGCACATAAATATGTATTGTATTTTCAATCTTTATTATTATTTGAATGAAAAAGGGTTACTAAAATACATACTGTCCAGTCAAATGACAGTGATCATGGACTCGATCGTTTCTGGATAAATTCCTGTTACAAATATGACACGTAGTTGCCATATGAAACTGTGTTCTCTGCTCGAATGACAGCTTCGACATAGGCTTAGGATTCATGTACAGCTCTTCGAGGTCCGTGGCCAATTGTTGCAGCTCCCTCACGAACCATTCCGCAGGCTTCACACCTCTGTAGCTGCAGTAGCTCGATTTCGAGATATCATAACTGCAGTTTAGGTAATACCCAACGCTGAACGCCTCATGCTTTTGGTACGCGTTTTCATCTCGGATCGGTTTGAGTAAGCATTCAAAGTTCGCGTAGACAATAAAAGGTACTCTCTCTTTATTGCTATGATTTTTAAAGCGAAGAATTTTTTTCTTTACTGACGGCATGATAACCTTGCATTTGTTTATCTTCCTGCAATCTTCTTCATGTGCGGTAAGCTTGCCTTCGTTACGAAAGTAGTGCAGGCAGCGATCGCAAATATGATGCTTGTGAATACGTTTCGATAGCTGTATCGAGACTAAACGAGACAAGTGTTTGATCCACACGTAATAGAATCTCGGTAGTTGGTATACTCTGTTAGCATCTTCGTTTTCTTGCTCTTCGTCCTCATCCACGTAGTGATCTTGCATGAGAAGAAGGTTAACATGCAGAGTTTTTTTCTTAGACGTTACATGCAGAGGAGTGGTCACGAACTTTCTCATTCGTTTCTTCAGAATGTAGACGTTGATTGATATGCCATTATTCTTCTCAAATTTGTTGAAATGATGCGACATCACTGGAAAGTCGATACCAGTGAAGTTGAGTTCATGCGTATATCTCTCGTATGTAGAAACTCGATTAGGATTATGTACTGCCGGATGTAATGCTGATAGTACAGCCCACTTGAAGCACATGTTGTCAGTATTTTTCACGTTGACACATGCATTCTTATTTTGAATCTCGATTGGGAGATCTATATAGGAGCTACCTCACATTGGATTCAACATGTTGATGTTTAGTGTGAGATTGATGATAGAATACAGCGTCCATCCGGAATCTTGTAGCTCAAATTCTTCAATTTCCCTCTGAATCGATGCTTGGATGTTGACAGTAAACCAATCTTTGATTGAAGTTGTTGGATAAATCGCTTTAGCCTTCATGTTGAAGTGCTTCATTTCAACAATTTCTTTATCATTCTTCATTACCTTAAATTTTGCTGCTAGTACTGCATATACCTTGACTGCCATCTTCTCAATCTTCAAGATACTTTTTATTTCTTCATGGAAAAGTGTTAAGCAATCTTCCAAGAATAGATTGATATCGATGTGCTTTAAGTTGGTGATAACTCCAGTCTTGATGCGCTCATTGAAAGCTGATAGTAGGTTCGACCATCTCACTCGATCCAAGATTCCATTTTCATCAGTCCTCTGCAAGCCTGAACCTTGTTTTATCAAACGTTCTAGTTTGATTTCAATACCTTTCAGGAAACCAATCATGAACAGATACTTCTGCCGTTCGGCAACTGTGGCCCCCACCAATAATTTTTCTATGGATTTGATGACTGCAGCAAGCCGTTTGATCCACTCTGCGATCTCATCTGATTTTTGAGTTTGAAGAAACTCCAAGATATCCTCCCACGTCTTCATGACTGCATTGCGCTCCTGGAGATCCATTCTGATCCAAGTATTTCGAAATACTTTGCTTTAAAGAGAGAGTGACTTTGGAGTAAATTGAACGGTCGCTTCGGAATGAGCCTCTCTTGCTGAAGAACTTGTATTTATCCCCACGAAAAGTAATGAGATGTATCGAACTCGTAGCTAATTGGTCAATATTCATGAATACATTCATTGTTCATGTCTGCGTTTGAATCTAAAAAAGTGGTGGGAAGGCTACAAAGTCGTTGCTGATTGGTTGATATCCTCGAATGTATCCATCGTTCATGGTTGTACAATAGCTCGCAGTAGAGGCGACAAACGGGTATAAAAGAGCTGGAAGCGTGACTGTTGGCATCACTTTATTCATCATGGAGTACATAGTAGACGTCCAAGGCTTCAAGCGCCCTTTTAATGAATTCGTATTCAAAGAGATGGCCGTCATTCCTCTCGAAGATGACTCCTTACTATCAGTCTATCTGTTTGAACCGCTACACAAATGGAGTT
Organism: Cylloceria caligata; assembly: GCA_963942595.1. Taxonomy (NCBI): domain Eukaryota; kingdom Metazoa; phylum Arthropoda; class Insecta; order Hymenoptera; family Ichneumonidae; genus Cylloceria; species Cylloceria caligata. The sequence continues at coordinate 40,758,434 of OZ012703.1, read as the reverse complement.
TCCTGCCAGCCATATACAAGAGCGAAAATCGGTGGCTAGAAGCAAATTATCATGGCATTCCCTGGGTTAATGGTGATATACCATATGATGAAATCAACGAGACTCTTATCAGTCTTCTACGCGATGCGAGCAAGATTTATACCAAGGGCTTAGAGAAGAAACGTTGGCTGGATAGGATTCTTCCAAACGTTTACAATATTGAAGACCTAGGATGTCCCGCGTTGGCAGCATTACCAACTAATACTGACATCACATGTACGAATCATCCAATCATGAATTGGACTCCCCACTGCGCAGCTCACAACGTGTGTATGATGAAAACACGGCTTCTAGACTTGCGCAAACAGATGGCGTCGGTTGCGTCATCTAGTGGAATCATCGCAAACTCAACTGTCAACTGCATCATAAATGATACAACTACTCTAAAAGGCTACTACGACGAGTGTGATTTCTCACTGTAAATACTTACTCATGAGCCCTGTACACTCGACAATAAAAAATTCTATGTTATTTTTATAAGTTAAAAAATTGTAGTTGAATTACTGCTCCTCCTCCCCCTCCGCCCCTCCTTCTCTTCCGAACTAGAAATCGAGCTGAAATTAAAAGACTATAGCGATAAATCATTGACGAATTAACTATAGTCGCTGTTCTCAGGATAACTGCTCTACTCTATAAGTTCGATTATCAGCAGTGGTTTCAATGAAGCTGATATTTAATATCGAGCCATGATAAATTCTCTGCTGTTATCGATTAGATTTCAAAACATCTCGGTCGGTATAGACGTGCTCGCAATAACCGCCTGTGGATTATCGAGCATCTCTGTTGGTGCAGATGTTCTCTCAATATATCCTCCTTCGCATCTCAGTAAAGATGTTTGAAATAATCCCCGTGTGGAACGCCACGGGCCCAAAACATCTGCACATCCCTTCTCTAGACAGCAATGGAGAGAGGGCAGTTGACGGTCGACTTAGCTGAGAGGGTTGTAAAGATGACACGTGTGAAGCATTAGGCTCTCTGACTCTAAGCTCTCTGGCTCGCAATTAAGAAAAAAAAAAAAATTTCTAATTTTAAATGGTCTATATTATTTTTTAATTAATATCTAATAATGACAAAAGCTGAGGTATAGAATTGAACACTTTTTTTATTGCGTTGAAATATTAAAAACTAGATTACAAAATATTAATATTAAATTTACTTTATATATAAAAAATTTGACACTAATATTATATTTACATAAAAAATTAAAATCTTTTCATTCGATTCATAAACTGTTTTCTCATAGTGCCAAATCGGTCTTTCGGTGCGTAAGTCCGAGCACGTTTGCGCATCAACGGCTTAATTGGTCGCGGGTCTATAACCATTGTCATGCGATGCGGGGGAACGTTCTCATTAGGCCCTTTGGTTGCTGCAGTCCTCTTGCAGTGTGGCTGTGGTAGCGGTGGTAGGGGGATTGTCTCAACACTGTCTCGACGCTGACTCGATGAAGCTTCGATAACTATAGCTGGCAGCATCGGCGACGACAACGTCGGTTGACGATTCAACGATTGTAGTGGGCGACGAACCCTTGGGCAACAAAGCGCAGGCCTTGTGCGCTTGCGAACCGTTGCATCTTCCACTTGAATGCTTACTGCCGACACTTGACGGCGAAGAAGAACGTAAACATTTCTTTTTTCAATCACCGCTGGCTTCGTCACCGCTGGCTTCAGCATCGCAGTTGAATGCTGCAGCAAAGCACCATCTTCATCCTCGCTGGTGAGATATAGATCATCTTGCAGCAGCGGCATCCCCAGGTTCGGTTGCAGTGGTAATGATTGCTGCTGCTGTGCAATCACCCCCAGCTCGGTTATCGAGGTTGGTACAGGAGACGACGACGGTGATATCAGCATCTCCAACGGGTCCAGCTCGGGAGGTGGCGGTGGTTGCTGCATGCTCTCGAACGCGATCTCCAGCGAGGGCATCGTGTTTGGCGTAGGAGACGCAGGCGGTGGTGGTGGCGACTCCATCAGCACTCGCAGCAAGTCCAACGCGATTATTGCATTGAATATCTCCGGCTTATGTGCTGCAGCCTGCTGCATCGGTGCTGGCTCAGGAGATGGCATCGGCGGAGGTGGTGGCGGTGGCGCGAATAGCATCCTCATCAGCAAGGGGATCTCGGGCTTGGTTGTCAGCACCTTCCATGGATGCGTCCTTAATTTCCCATCCTGATACTCTATTTCGAATGGTATCTGCAAAATAAGAAGTAGAGAATAATTAAAATTTAATAGCAATATTTAAAAATTGGAAATTCATTAGTAAATACTCACTTTTAATTTTTTCCTTGTCTCCTCGAATGACGGTAAAGGCATCTCCAGAATCGGACGGCAAGGGTCTCGCCAATATTTGAGTTGCTCATCCCAGCAGTTCATCGAAATCTGAAAATTAAAAAAAAAAAAAATGGTATAGAAATCTATGAAATATATATGTTTACACTATGTAGTGAAGCGATAGAAAACTTACCCTTTGTTTATACATCTTGTCGTGGGGTTCACACTTGAATGATTCTCTTCGTTACAGCTTGGTTTATATAGGCTATCGATAGAAAAAGTGGGGACTAACTTAACCAATGAAAAAAAATATTGGTCTAGCATTAGATCTGCTAATTGGGGGGAGTAAAAATAGTTAAAGTTAAAAATGCAACTAAGATCAATAATATAAGTTGATGCACTATTTATCTCGAATTCTTTCGAATCCTCCTGTGGTGCACTCTATCCGAAAGCGATGACAGCAGAGCGAAAGTCTGTCTTATCATGATAATGTCAGCCTTACCATGATAAAGTCGCCCTTTGCATGGATATCGAGCGTGATCTATAGAATCCGACTGTGGTTTCATCGAAAAAACTTTATCAAGTATGCTGCATTAATTATAATTGGTTGTTCAAAACAGAATGAGGCATTAAAACAAGCACCAGTAGATGTTCGTCTAGAATTTGAGTCTAAGACAAATTTTCCGGCGGGAACCACGGCCTACTGTTTAATCTTATATGATCGAATAGTTGATTATAATGTAATAAGTGGTGATGTAATCAAACGTGTATCAAACATTTGTATCTAATCAACATCAATCTCATAGTTAGATATTTAAGATCTATAGTTAAGAATTTTTTAGGTTAAATGCATTACATGTAAGATATATATCTACCGTTAAGAGTTTTTATAGATTAAATGCATTATCTGTAACATTAAAAAATAAAAACAAGTTTTTATACAGCAAATGTATTTATCTCGAATTCTTTCGAATCCTCCTGTGGCGCACTCTATCCGAAAGAGATGACAACAGAGCAAAAGTCTGTCTTATCATGATAAAGTCTCCCTTACCATGGATATCGAGCGTGATCTATAGAATTCGACTGTGGCCCCATCTATAACAGTACCGACGTAAGATAATTTCTGGCTGTCGGTAAAATATCAACAAAGGTATCGAATCTCCCAATATCCCGATATCCCGATATCAGGATATCCCGATCCTAAATACCCCGTGAGGTCTCGCTGTGAGTTAGTAGGTCACTTATCTATAGTGATCGGTAGTACAGTGTGCTTCGGTAGTTGGTGCGGTAGATTCAGGCGCATTTATCGATCATGATCTAGTGAGTTACCGACTGTAGGGGAGGCTCGGTCAGTACACGACTACAGTAAGTATACATAGAACGTCGCGCGCCATCTAACTGGATACCATGTAACCATTATGGAAATATTGATCTTGATCTATCCGACTGTAGCACCATCTAGCAGACAACAATTTCGACATAAGATAATGATCGACAAGCGGTCATTACCGTCTGTGGGTAAAGTAGGTTTCTAGGATAATTACCGACTGAGCACAGGTAAATTTACACCTGCCCAGGTGGTGTGCTGGAACCGGCCTAGCCTATCTACTGACGTTTTGGCGCGGGGACGTTTCGGCGAGGGGACGTTTCGGCGCGCAAGCAAATCCAAACAAATCCAAACATAACAAAACAACACAACTTGCACTATTTTTTTACTGCAATGTACCTATGCAGGAAAGCAACATAATATGAAATTATAAATAGGACATGCTGAAATTTAAAAAACACGAAATGTCAGAAATGTACAAGAAAAAAAGTATAAAAGTAGAGGATATAATTAAATAATCATCATAGCAACGAGTAAGCAGTGATTTATTAATGAAGTAGAAAATTATTGGCTACACCAGTCAAATATTCCATTATCGTTCCCATGGAAAACTTCCGAGCAATTTTGACAAGCCTTGCATCGGCTTCCTGTTTTTTTTTACCCTTGTAGGGTGGCTGAATTCCATTTAAAAATGCAGCGTATTGTGCATCCCTGGTTTTTTGGACGTTTCTCAATCCATCAACAAATTTCCATATCGATGGGTGGCAGACATCAAGTTCAGACTGAAGTACACGATGTGCAGCTTCAGCATAATTGTTGGTTCGGTTGTCACCCAACAAAACTCTTTCATACACCGACCATATATTCGGCGAAAACAGCGGGCTTGAACGGAGTTTCGATTGATTCGTCCAATGTAATTAACCTATATTTAAAGTGCATTGTGTGTCTAATACTATTGCCAAATAATACAATGAAAAAATTGATTTAAAACAGTCGTAAGTGACGAAAAGTGCGATTGAACTGCGAAAAGGTACTAAATATAGCTAATTTTCAGACTGATCTGAGAGGGAATAAAGTAGCTGATTGGTAGAGAATGCCACGCTGCTTACGACCTTTTTCTATTAGTTACACAATATGATATACCTCAAACCACTCTAACACAGCTTGCAAACTTTCTGGCAATCGACCGTATAGTTGTTGGACAGCTTCGTCGATAGAATCCAGGGGGACGAAGGCAAGAGCCACAATCATGCGTGCTTTTAGTGCAAAATCAGCGTCCTGATTATATTGTGACAATAGGTGCTCTCTGCCCAACTTCTTTTCAATATTTTGCGACAAATGAAAAAGGCACCCTCGAATTTCTACCGTCGGAAATTGCTCAGTAGCGGCATTGATAACGGCTATTTCGTAGTCCAAAGAGATGCTTTCGGGCTCAAAATTTGGCATAACCGTCTTGATTAAGCGAAAAAGAGCACGGTATGTACTCTGTCTCTTATTTGGTAAAAGTGCATAGAGCACGAGAAAAACAAATCTTTCGCGTTCGACGAGTATAACATAAATTTGTTCAAATAATGGTGGAGCCAATTTAAATGTGCTATCCATATAAATTTTTTTCCAAAAATGACTCCATTCTCCCGCATCCTCTCGACCAAACAACAAAATTCGATTTTCGTCATCATTTCCCGTATCACCCAGAAGAAATGAAATCGATTCGGTGTCCGATATTTTATATTTCGTGTAAGATTCTGGCAGAATAAGTGATTTTAAATCAAGTGGTGACGGTGGTACAGCTTGCAAAGCATTTCTCTTTCGCTGTACAATTTTGCGCATGGCATCTGCTTGTACTCGGCCTTGAATCGCGCAGGATGTTCCTGCCAACGCCATTGTTAATAATTGAGCTGGAGTCTCAATACTTTCTCCCGCTCTCTTCTTGATCATATTTTTTATTTTGTCGACTCCAATCTGTGCAGGGTCACTACCGTGTCTATGCTCGTTCAATGTGAGCAAGACCTTTAATGGCAACAGAAGAAAATGCATGTAAGTTATATACTTACAATTTATTCAGATTTATTAATTTTTTCGTTTTTCTACAAAATAGCGAATGTACAGCTGCAGATGTCGTGAGGTACGTTATCCACGGCGTGCAACCTAGTGTACATTCTAATTGACCGTGTACATTCTAATATCTAAAGAACCGAAAAAATCAAAAATTGACGAAATGGCACGCTTTTGAAAGCTGAGTTAGAATTTTTCACAAAAAAATTTCTATCGAAAAAGCATTGTGTTATTAAACTTTCAAAGATTATTACATTTCAATCCCTGAGAAAAAATATTAATCAAACATTTTTATTATCTTTTCCGATAAATTAATTTGGGATTATTTTTAATAAATTTAAATTTCAGATTTAAATAATTTGGTAAATATTTATTATCGCGGCACCACCTATAATCGGCTTGTAAATTTTTTGAAGGGTATATTATGATTTCAAAATATCATAACTATACAGAATATGATGGCGCATGACGTTTAAAAAATTATTAAATTTTAAAAAAATGTTGCTGGTTATGATGTTATCAAGGCGTAACGAAGCATTAGCAAAAAAATTGGCCTCATTATAGGTGGTTATAATGTGTAAAGGACCTAAAGAACCTAAGAACCTAGAACCTAAGAACCTTCTAAATAGGTTCTTTAGGCTCTTTAGGTTCTTTAGGTCCTTTACACATTATAACCCGCTCCGGGCATATATGCGTTTACGGGAGTAGTTCAGTTGCTTGGTTCTGGTGCTTTGATAATAATGTTTAAAGCAAAATTAACTTCAACGCTGAATATCTCCGTAGAATGAGAGTGAGAGTGAGAGTGAGTAAAATAAAAATAAAATCATTTTTTTTTCAAATTTTCATTTGGAACTTTTTTTACAATTTAATAACCCTTTAAACGTCATGCGCCATCATATTCTGTATAGTTATGATTTTTAAAAATCATGATATACCCTTCAAAAAATTTACAAGCCGATTATAGGTGGTGCCGCGATACTAAATATTTACCAATTGTTTTACTATTAGTTTATTATCTTCTCCTATAAATTAATTTAAAAATATTTTAGATAAATAAAAATGTTAGGTTAAAATGATTTTACTATTAATTTATTAACTTCTCCGATAAATTAATTTAGAATTATTTTTAATCAATTAAAATTTTAGATTTAAACTGTTTTACTATTAACTTATTACCTTCACCAATAAATTAATTTGGATTTATTTTAAGTGAATAAAAATTTTAGAATTACATTATTTTACTGCTAATTTATTATCTTCTCCAATAAACTAATTTCAAATCATTTTAAGTAAATAAGAATTTTGGGTTTAAACGGTTTTGCTGTTAATTTATTGTCTTCTCCAATAAATTAATTCGAAATTATTTTAAGCGAATGAAAATTTTAGATTTAAATTGTATGAAATCTGTACAGAATTTTATTAACATCGGTTAATTACAACGGACGCTAGGCTGCACCTGTCATGGTTTTGCATTTCTCATGAAGGTACATTTGAGCATTGTGTAAAATATTAAGAAAGCAATGTGCGTTTATCTACACGAGCTTATGATTTTTTCCTCGAAAAGACACTAAAGTTTTTTCAAAAACCAACATAAAGTGATACATACCTTGCCAGTCGTGACAGATGTATGTAGTCGAGATTTGTACTTGTCCATTTTCCGGTGGCACCGCCAAAACTTTTTTTCACCACACGCGCTTAATTTATCAAACGTGTATATATATCCTTCATAAAGATATTTATTTTGTTCACGTTTTGATAAAATGGTGTCACCCATATTTAGTTGAGAATCGTCGTTATATATGATCACAGGATGAATGCTTAAAGTAGACTAGAAATTGGAAGCACAACGAAACATTTGACAAACAGAAAAATATATCTTCCGATGATATACAATGTATACACAATATACAATGTATACACAATATACAATGTATACACAATATACAATGTATACACAATATACAATGTATACACAATATACAATGTATACACAATATACAATGTATACACAATATACAATGAATACACAATATACAATGTATACACAATATACAATGTATACACAATATACAATGTATACACAATATACAATGTATACACAATATACGATGTATACGCAATGTCTGAACTTGATGTCTGCCACCCATGGATATGGAAATTTGTTGATGGATTGAGAAACGTCCAAAAAACCAGGGATGCACAATACGGTGTATTTTTAAATGGAATTCAGCCACCCTACAAGCGTAAAAATTATCAGGAAGCCAATGCAAGGCTTGTCGAAATTGCTCGGAAGTTTTCCAACAGAACGATAATGTAATATTTGACTGGTGTAGCCAATAATTTTCTACGTCATTAATAAATCACCGCTTACTCGTTGCTATGATGATTATTTAATTATATCCTCTACTTTTATACTTTTTTTCTTGTACATTTCTGACATTTCGTGTTTTTTAAATTTCAGCATGTCCTATTTATAATTTCATATTATGTTGCTTCCCTGCATAGGTACATTGCAGTAAAAAAATAGTGTAAGTTGTGTTGTTTTGTTATGTTTGGATTTGTTTGGATTTGCTTGCGCGCCGAAACGTCCCCTCGCCAAAACGTCCCGGCGCCAAAACGTCCCTGCGCTAAAACGTCCCCGCGCCAAAACGTCCCCGCGCCAAATCGTCCCCGCGCCAAATCGTCCCCGCGCCAGATCGTCCTCGCGCCAAAACGGTCGCGCCCAAATGGCGGCGCCAAAACGTACTGCTTCCCTTCACAAGTGACTTTGCGATTTTCTATTTGACGTTCATTCAAATCGTGTGGGACCCATTTACCGAGTTTATTGATCTTCCCCATTACTCGTAAACGTCTGCTGATTGTTTCTTGTGACACATGTAATGCTTCTGCTAATTGCCGTTGAGTTTGAGTTGGGTCATCATCCAATAACTCCTGCAATTGCTCCTCTTCGCATTTTTGTGGTCTACCAGAGCGCTCACTGTCTTTCACATTGAAATCACCACTTTTAAATTGTCGAAACCATGTCTCACATGTTCTAATCGATAAAGCGTGTTCACTATATGTTTCTACCAGCAAACGTTGACTTTCAGCAGCCTTTTTCTTTTGATTAAATAAGAAAAGCAATGCGTGCCGCAAATGTTCTTTTTCAGGCACAAAACTCGACATGATCACTGAACGATAAAACAAAGACGCTAGTTTTTGGCGGACTCAACTTGTGTGTGTTTGTAGGTTAATGTCAGACGAACAAAATGACGTATGTGTCAAATTAATACGCTGCGTACTTTTCGCTGGCGCCATCTCTTAGTTAAACCGGAAAATTCCGGCTTGTATAGCAGAATGCCGTACGCAGCTGCCTGTCCCTACTCCGAGCGCTGAGAGAAAGAGAGAGAGAGAGAGAGGCATAGTATAGCCGTATACGCTACTACGGCCCGCCCCTCTCCAAGCGGTGGAGAGAGAGAGAGAGCGTGCTAACGTACTATAGCAAAACTGTCATAACGTTTTGCTATAGTCCAAATCTTACACTTTTTCTCGGTCGAGCCCCCATCCTGCCAAGCGTATACCGTGCGATAAGGAACTTCGTTCCAAAAAGATTTCTGAAATAATAAACAAAATTATTCCTGTTCGAATTATAACTGTAATATAGGAAGTATCCTTACCTTGTTAGATTCTTTCACGGAAAACATTACGTCTTTATTGACTTAGGCAATTGTTAGGGTCATTATTCTAGATTTAATAAATTAGGCGAACATTCGTGGAATAATTGAGTAATCCAATTAATATATTTATATTTATCATAGAAAAAAGTAGAGGCCAAGGTTCTGGAGAAACTGTGTGACATGGGTGATTATGAGAATTGATTGATTTAAACATAATTTGTTTCCTTTGAGTAAAGTGTTCTTAAAATTATAAATACGTAAGATTGGATAATAGAGACTCTAAATTCAAGTATTAATAAATAAATTTGAATAAAAATAATTTTAACAAGTAAGATGGAATCTGATGAGGTTGCTCTTTGTCTTACCCCTCGACATGCCTAACTTTGAAGGGCGATTTCACCCCTTAGAAATGTTTTTCCGCCGATAAAAAAAAATACGTGTCTTTTAGTTTTTGATGCTCTACAACATGCGTGAGTTTCATCAAAATCGGAGGGGGACACCAAACTATCCTTCCTTGTTAGTAGTGCCAATAATAGATGGCCTGCAATCATATTAGCCGTAACGCGGATAGCTAAAGTTCCTGGTCGAATGAAATGTCCGATTGTTGTAACAATAACGATAAAGGGTGTTATGTATTAGCTCTCGTCCTAGAGCGGTTACTCGTTGTGTCAGGCTTCCTCGTTGGTACCGTCGACGAAGATACTTACTTCGTGCTAGTTGTGTCCATGTGGAATCGTTCAGCATTGAATGGTCAAGATGTCATCGGTCGACGTGGCGTCGATATTTGTGGGATCCGTAGCGAGAGAGTTGACAATGTAACGTGGTATATAATAAGACGACATACTCGTCTTATATTAAATATACCGCCGAAATGACAAGACTAAACTAGATTCACACACACCAACTCAGAGATCATACCACACAGCACGCACACATATAAACAAACTACCGTTACTCAAGATATAGTTATACTACCAAGCAGTATAACTATAGTCTCAAGATACATTGAAGATTCATCTACAAGCAACACGCCAAAGTATTATAAACCAGAAGAGAAGATATTAACGGGACAAATGGGCTACAGGAGATGGGCTACAGGACTACTAGGAGATATAGTAATACCCTGCTATACCGGCAGATGTGGAAGAAGAGCGGGGAAGTCGGTATAAAAGGGCACGACAAACCACAGTCGGGAAGTATTCTGTTCACAGACTTTCGCCAACATCCGGAATCTACCAAAGGAGGACAACCTAATCAATTAAAGGAGGACCACCTAATCAACCAAAGGAAGACCAGCTAATCGACCAAAGGAGGACCAGCCATCCAGCTAAAAGAAGGACTACCTAGGCAAGCCAAGGAGAAGCATCTTCAACGGCACCACTCCAAGGATCAGGCCTGTAACTTCTCGCCCAAGGAAAAACGAACATCTCTAAGGCCTACTACAGAGATATCAGTCATCCAAGTAGTCCAGCATCCCAGCCTACAAGATCTTCTATCGAAATTATAACAAGTGGTATGGATCCAAATTATATTAAAATCCAGAGGGACTAAAAAACGCCATAGAAACTAGCTAGGGCCGCTCCTGTAGCATTTCCGATGCGCCGATGCACCGAGGATGCACCGCGCTGACGCCTCCACCGGAACAGCGGCGGAACCAGCGAGTAGATCGCTCAGCCAGAGGAGCTCGAGTGAGAGCTCCGTCCCCACTACAGTCCACGCGCTATAGATATAGAATAAGGCTATCTCCAAACACCGAGAAATAATAACAGAGGCGATATAGATATAGTAACGATGGCAAGCCCAGCAAGCGCGTTCTATGTGTAGATTCAATACCACCAAATAGCTATAGAAATACTTTATTAATTCAAGATAAAATCTCCTACTTCATGCGGACGCGATTATAGAGGCATGCGTAAGCCCGGGTTAAATTCTTGTTGTAAGGTGCATAATCACCAAAATTAAGGAGCATATTTAATTTTTACACAAATTATTTCACTTTTACTTGTATTATTTATTAAATGTGTATAATAAACCATACTTTTACCTAATACAGAAGCCTATATTAATTTCCTCCCTGCTCGAGTTCGAACTAAAACCCTTTAAGGGTGATGTTAACGTAAAATACCGTTACAATAAATGCGTACGATTGATGGTTCGTTTATTAAACAATATGACAGATAATAGAATTAATAAATACTGATTAAGGTTAAGTAATAATATATGAAATGAATATTAATAGGGTACACAATGGCTTCGTAGCCCGTATCGCGTCATACTTTGTACGTGGTAGCGTTGTATCGGTCGTTGTACCTTTGTTATACCATACGTGAGGTTTTGTGACTTGCGTCCGTCGTTGAGCATAGCCTGTCGTCCCCTCTTCTTAGCCTTTCGTCGACTGCCGTTGCCGGGTGGTTGCCTGAGGGTACGCGAGCTCGCGCCTGCGCCTCGTAGTTGCGTGGCAATCCACACGCCGCGCCGTGGGGCGCTGTTAGCGTGCCCTACGCCGACCGACGCCCGTTAGGTAGTTCTTAACAAGGGTATTCATAAATTTGGTGTTTTTAGCGGAATTTAATGAGAAAATATAAAATCTATATGACTCTTTCAATTAAATATTATTAATCTTAATCAAATAGGCGTAAAAATTGTAATTGAAAAAATGTAATTCCTTGATGTAGTAAAAATATATAGCATTAATCCTATTAAACTGTTATATAAAATTACTAATATAATTGAAATAAGAAAAATAATATTTATTAAATTTAATTTGTTATTTAATAATATTTTTAATTCTTTAAATATAATTATAGTAATTAATTTAAAAAGTTTATCAATGTGTTGGATAATCAACTGGCGCACGGCGATCGATATTCGCCATGTGTCGACCTGTTGCTGCGGTGTGGCACGCTGCGTTCGGCTATGCCGGAGATAGCCGAGTCAGGGCCTCGCAGAGCCGAGGCTGTGCCTCGCATGCATGCCGCGTTAAGCGAGAGGTTGTCTCTCTCACTTGACTTCGGCTTCGCTCAACGACGCTTTTGTACCAGACAGCCATATTGTAAAAATCTAACACTTTTCGGAACAACCACGGGAACAGCGCACACATCTCCTGGACATCTCGGACTTTTCCACTGCATTCACCAGACTTTCTCAATTTTCTGTGCTCACTAGGACTTAAAACTCAGGTAAGAGTACACAGTCACAATTCAGTGTAATTCAATGTCGGTGAGGAGTAGAAAATAAGTCGGTACATCAACATAAAGGTCTCACCCGATGACGTGCTCTGCGGCGCGGGCTGCACCACGTTTTTCCACACCACTTGTTGCTCACCCAATTAATACAATTGCGTGTGTTCATATCAATTCACTGTACTTTCCCCCAACCAAGTTAGCTGGGAAGGTACTGTGAATTTATTCCACTCATTTTGTGCATCCTCGAGCTCACTTTGCTGTGCAGTGCAGCGTTGACTGCTTCACGGGCTGTCATAGTAGAATTCCAGCACTCAAGTATCATTGTTGCATGTGCCAGCATTCACTCTCTGTACATTCAAATTTCCTATTTTATTGAGAAGTTACTGGATTTAATAAAATCAATCTGCGCACTCACATATCTCATTCCGTGGCGTGCTCCGCAGCACTGGTTGCATCACGTACACTACTCACATTAAACACAGCACACAATTAATATAATTGTGTACTACTCAAGTAAAAAAAGACAGCACACAATTAGATTAATTGTGTGCTGGTCTCTCAACCACACAAATTTAATTAACTTAATTTATTTTTGTATTTATTTTTATATCATTTATATTTTTCTAAATTTAACACATTTTTGTAATTGAAGTGCGGAAGGTGAAATAAACCACTTTCTCTCTCTAAACATCTATTTGTCTCGCTTCTTTTTCCCTGTCGTGAGTGAAGACTCATAATTTTCAATATATTCTCAGATCGTTCCAACAACGTCTGGATGGATTCTCAAATACAATGCGAGTATTGAAAAATAAAAAAATATAGGATATGGGAATAAATAAAATAATAAATAAATTTAATTCAGATCTATAACTATAGAGGTTGAGGGGTCAAAAATTGTAAATTAATTTCTTATTATTTAAATTATGTTAGGTCAGAATTTTTAAATAATTTCATGCATAAATTTTAATAATTGTTAAACAATTAATAAAAGTTAAACAAATTAAAATCTTCAAGTCTATTGTAACGATAATTTTTATCGTGAACAATTTTTTTTATTTTTCGTGGGAATTCGGGCTCGATCACAGGACTAATTAATGTAGACTTCGTGGTGGTTCAGAGTTAGGCTTTATTCTCAAAAAGACAAATCGATAAAACGTCACTTTTTAATTTCCGGTCACTGGTACTCAGTATTATGACATTTAAATTCCATAATTTCAGCGATTCTTTATACAATTCTTATTTTATTTCGTACGCACAGATTCTCAGTATTCTCGAACGTCTATTATTGTTTTGTACAGTGGTATCGCTGTACGCTCGGTGCTCGTACATTCGCACACCACCAGCCGCGCCTACCTCGTTTTTCAAACCGATGTTTCACTTGGACCTCTGTCCCTTTCTAACTCACCTACGGTTAAACGTCTAGCGATCTCACTCGCTCTTTCACTTGCGATATGCTGGTTCTGCCTGTCGATTCCACTACTCTATGACATGATTTTTATTTTTGCTAGTCTTACTTTCAATTCTAATTAATATTGTATCGCTGAGCTAATCCTACACGACTTATTTTCTATACTTAGCTCTAATCACTTAATTCTATTATCTTACACTAGGTTCTATATACTGTTACGTCAAATCCGCGCGGTGTTTTTACAAAAACCGACAAATTTAAGACGTGTGAGGCGTTTCGGCGTGAGTTTTCCGTACTCTGGTCAAGGAGAATAAATTCTCCCTTTACCACACCTGACGAGAAACACCGAAGACGCAAGCCCCCTTTTGAGTCTAACCTTTCGGAAAATTACTCGGGACAGGGCTGAGAATGCTCGTTGATTATTCGCGTTAACCCGTCACTCGTCTCGATAAACTAAATTGATAAATTACCCCGCGGAGGAAGGGATTTTAGGTGGGAAGGGAAGTGGTAGGTTACTTTCACTTGGGGAAAAATTTACAGAAATGTCAGATAAAATAAATTAGAAAAATTGGGTTGATACTTACGTTTGGTTTTCCTGGTGAAGTTGTTTCGCCGGTAACCGATGTGTGGAAGGGAAAATTAATGGTAATCGTTTGTAAAAGAAATCGTTATACTCGATGAATCGTGAAGCTGTTAGATTTTATTCAAATAACCGAAAAATTGATACACGTACGTTCGCTATTACCGTGCGCGAGCGATCGTTATTTCTCGATACAATATACTTAACGCGATACTTGTTGTTCGATCAAACGGTAAAACGAAATAAACAGTGTGGACTTGTACAAAAACGGCAGAAAACAATTAAATTCAATTTCTTCTAAACTTTAGATAAATTCTGTATGATTAAAACTGAGAAAAAGTACATTCGAACCGAACTTAGACCGTTCGACCGTTTTTATTTTCAGTACTCACTCTGGATTTTGGCTGACTCTACAGGGTGGGGTTCCTCCGCGGTAATTATCGCCAACGGGCTGTCTACTGACTGCTCGGCGACTAACTGTACTATGAACTACAAAATTGAAATGTCGATTTGATACTCCCCGTTTCGGGCATTTTCCCGTCCTTATATAGGTCCTGGAGGGCTTAATTTTCTATGCGGAGGGGGTTACAATAGAGCTCGGACTTTGGACTTTGTCGAAGATCCAATTTTTTCCTTCTAGCTGTGACGTCGTCGTCGTTCGATTATTTTCTTGAGTTGCATGCGAGGCGATACCACATGTCGCGAAGTGGTTGAAGGATTATTCCTTGCTTCTGTGGCACGCGTAAAGATAGAGAGAGAGAGAAAACGAAAGAAAGAGAGAGAGAGAGAGAGAAAAGCGCCTCGGTCAGGCAGCTAGGTGTCGAGGGTTTCGGGCCACGCTGCGCTGTAGATCCGAGTCGCTTCCGCTGTCCCTTTTATGACTAATACCGAATATAGTTCTTCGATAATGTTAAACTTATTTTAATTCTTAATAATGTGTACCGTAAATGGGCATATATAACTACTATAGTAACAAACTGTCTATGGTTTTCATATCCTCTCATGATCCTAATTGTTTAGTTAAAACAATATATTGGCTTTTCAATTTCCTATAATGTTAAATTTTCATATTGGCAATTATTTCTTGTATCCTTTTAAGTAAGCATTTCTCTTCTGAGTTCCTATCATAATTTTAGCTCAAAATTGTTCATTAGTATAAATGATTTTATATCAAAAGGCTGCTTACTGTCACACTGGGTCACAAAGTAGGTGTTCTATAAATATGTATTGTTGCGAGGGAACACTCCTCGTCTTATAGTGTTAACACAGAGAGAGACGGGAAAGACGGCATCGTCTCGGGTGCGACCCGAGCTTCGAGTCATCTTTACCATCTACAATATGAATCGTTTTTTTTCTTATTCTATCCTATTTTAACGCTGATTATCTGTATGATATTATTGTTTAGCTCTTATATCGAACTCCCGTTTAAATGGTTTGTTCCTTTTAAATTATTGATTTACTTATTAAATATATATATATATATAACATAGTTTAAATATTTACTTCATAAGAAGTCCAAATCTTTGCTACGATTGTGTTTAAATTTATATTACACGTTCAGAGATTCTGAAGAAATGCCTTTTGGGCTTTTGGTGTTCTGTAATCAAAAACAAATTCCAATTTCCTATCAATACCATTAATGAGACATAGGTCTTCGTGTAATATTTTTGTTCATTGCATTATTCGTCATCGGATATAAGAACTTCCGAAGCAACGAAAACGCTGCTACGTCAGTTAGTCTATCCTCGTGTAATACTCCTGTTTATTGCATCATTCGTTGTAGCATCTAGGGACTCTCAAAGCAACGAAAACGTTGCCACGGCAGTTAGTCTATCTTTGTGTAATATTTTTGTTTATTGCATCATTCGTCATAGCATCTAGGGACTTCTAAAGCAACGAAAAGGTTGCCCCGGCAGTTAGTTTATCTTCGTGAGCCAGGTACGGTATATGGCGGGGGAAGGAAGCGACCACCCGACAGTCACCAATAGAACACGCGGACATGAATCAATTAAAGATTTCGATGACACGCGCCGCCAATGATATCCACCGGCCGTAGAGGGAAAACTCTTGATACGAGATTCAAGTCCCTCTACGCTGGCCGTTTAGAGTGGGGCAGTGCCCTACCATCTCTTGGTTTTTCGTTGTCAAGTACAGTGATGAACCTGGCCGTCCATTCCTGGCGCGCACCATGTGTCCCCACTGCCTTGCCTCGGCGTACCTGCAGGCCTCACCCCTCCCGCCGTCATTATACCTGTATAATCTCTGGTAGCTATAGGACTCGACAACGATGCAGGTTTATGATCTTCTTTAAAAGAAAGATAGATATTGGAGCATGGTTACGTCAGGACGTAACACCTCCCCCCTTAAAACGATTATTAGGAGAAACCTAATAATCGAAATAACGAACGTGCAATTACTTCTTTTTGTTTTTGCAATTAGTAAATATTATTATGTTTTTCAATGTACTAAATTGGAATCTATGATTGGTGACAGCTTTCGTTGTCTCTCTTTTGAATTTACTTGTAGCAAAGACATGGTGGACACATATATACGCATTTATTTTATCTTATTTCTTTCTAATATTAATATGCGTAACTTGCCCTGAATACAATTACTGATTAATTATACACTCGTAGGGATCTATTTCCCGGGTTAATTTGCTTTTATATTAAATTAATGGATTATTTCCATTATTAGACTACTTGGTTCTGTTTCAGATTTCTTTTTTGCTTAATTATTTCTTAATAAGATACTTTTGTGTTATACGTCTTTTCCTAAATTTACCTACTTCCTCTAGTGATAGTGCGATTACATTTTTTAATTACTTGATATAATATTGTTCTTTCTCAGGCACTTAATGTGATTAATTGAATTCTAATGGTGCCGATGTATTGCTAAATATATATATATATAATTTTTATCATACGCTTTTGATGCATCGTTGTTAGCGAAGAAGCTCTTGAAGTTCTTGAGGTTCTTGAAGTTCTTGAAGTTCTTGCAGTTCTTGAAGTTATTAGAACGTTTGAAGTTCTAGTGGTTCCTGAAGTTCTTTTAGGTTATTAAAACTCGGAAATTCTCGAAGTTCTTGAAGTTTTGAAATTTGTTGAAGTTATTTGCGATGTTGAAGCTCTGAAGTTCATGAAGTTGTTGAATTTCTTCGGATGATTGAAGTTTTAGAATTCTTGAAAGTTTCGATGGTCTTCAGTGGTTTAGTCATGTGTAATATGTTTTATGTGGTCCGGGATAGGTGCAAACTTCTTTCTTCTGATGCCGCAGGAGTGTGTAAGTGCGGTTCGTTTGAATATGACAGTTTCTTCGTTACTCCGTAAGTGCAGCTAGGAAGCTCAAACATGAGGGAGAGAGGACTTCTGGGCAAAAGAGGGGATCGTCCTCTTGGCCTTCGTCGTTAACTTCTTGCTTAATGTTTCCTATGTTAAAATTTATAACTTTTTCCAGTGGGTCTTGACTTGGCGAATTCTTTGAAAATTCTAAATTTTCTTGGATTTGACGAGGCTCTTTGCATTCTTCAAGAATTTTGTCTAGGTATTCCGGTAAAGTCGCCATTGGAGGGTTCTTCAAAGCCTTCACTAATTCTTGGAACTCAGACGTGGTGAGCAAAGGTTCGAGTGTACTTATTTCCGTAATTTTATCTGGGTTTTCGTATAGATCTTCCGGTGGATTTTGGTTTGGCGATTTTTTTATAGAGTCCAATACCTCTTGAAACTCAAATGTGGAAAACGAAGGTGTGAGCGTGGGTGTTTCCTTTTTTTCCTCTTGATTTCCGTGACGACATTTCGAGTCTGGTTCTAGGTCTGCGGGTTCTTTGGACAATAGAGAATGGTTGGGGAGTTCTTTATTGAGTGGGAGTGGAGTGCTTGGACCAGGGAGTTCGCCGGAGTCAATATTGGATTTTTGAATTTTTATGGGTTTGGAAATTCCTTTTTTTCGGTTTCTAATAAATATGAATTCGCCCTCTTTGGATTTCTTTGTTGTATCGTATTGGATTTTGGACAGGTCTTGGCTTGCGGGGGTTAGGGTATTACTTCTCCAAACGTACTTAATTTCTTCTATCTCGATGGCCCTGGGCTTTCGTAGTGCAGCTGCGTGTGCCCATATTCGCAATCGTTCCTTCGGTAATAATCTCCACTCAGGGGGGACCCATGCGGTCGTCAATCCTTTCTTGGGGGTTTTTATGAATAGTTTCCAATAATGCGTCAATTTTTGTAAGTTCAGTGTTTCGTTCAGCGGCTCTTGATTGATACGAATATGTAATTGCTCAATAGGTAGTTTCCGGGTCCATGAACATATCGGCCTAATAGAATCCGGCCAACCATGCTGGCCAGGTATTGGTATAAAAGCCACATCTTGCCATGTGGGAGCCAAGATGTTATTGGTCCATTGGTATGGTATCTGTCCGATGACAATTCTTTCGAATGGCCGACGGCGTAATTGAGTTATCCAGTGGTCCAAAATCGCTAGTTTAACAGCTTTCCATTCCGGAGGGACGTAGAGTTCAAAATTTCTTCCCGCCGTATCTAGTCGGATTATGATTTTCCAATAGCAAAATATAGTCTCAGTACCGGGTACCGGGGGATTGGATTGAGAGGAGTGTTGTCGAATGGGTAACTTGTACTTGTTGAGATCCCATAGTTCTCCCTTACTTCTTCCATTGGAAATTGGTGGCATGTTGGTGCTGAATCAGGTAACAACAATTAGGTATTATTGATGGTTCTTGTTTGCTATATCCAACCCTTTTATTAGTATTGTTATCGTGGTTAGTGAGTATAATTGACTATTGTTAGCGATAGCGTTATTATTGTTATTGTTATTATTATTAACATTGTCGTTATTATTGCTGGTTGTCGTTATTCGTTCTTTTATTCATATCTTCCTTTCCTGTGGGGATTTCACATGATGATGTGGAATGATTTTTCAAATCTGGGTAGATATTTGGAGGTAAATCAGACGTAGATGGTCGTAGATCGAGGAACGCAGGAGGAACGGACGGCATCTTGGGTGGTATACATGAATTTTTTGTTGCCCAAATGAATGATAGAGGACGACTTGGATGGTTGCGTTGTTTGTTAGGGGGTAGTGGACGATCATCTGGAAATACTTGTTGGTTTTGATTCTGGCCAACAGGAACGGGTTTCGGATAACGATTTTCCTTCAGTGTGTGTATTCGAGGATCAAATTCAAAAGTTACATTTTCGAAAGGATATTCTGGATTCCCAGCGTTAGGGGGGGTCAAATTCTGGTAAGTGGGAATGGGAATTTTTTTGTCTTCGTCAGGTGAGGTCGGAGTTCTGGCTCTCTGCCCCTTCTTTGTTCCCTTATTTTCGGGGTGTCGACTTAAGTGTAGCAATAGATAGGTGACGGAATCCCAAATGGATCCAAGAAGGTATATAGACCACCCGTAAATAGTGTGTAGTGCGTATCCATGGATGATGGTGTCAAAAATAAATTTTATTATACGACTTATTAGAAGCATTCCAATTAAACCAGCACTAATGTTTCCAAATATCGATAAGTAGCCCCATGTCTTATTCCAAGTGTTTTCGATAATTTTCTTCAAAGAGACTTCGTCGAGTAAATTAGAAATTGAACCACCCTGTGTAATAGTGGGTTGTCCGGCTATACCTCGGGCTACAGAATTTAAAATAGCAGGTCTTTCGGCAGGAAACATTATATGATCTCTCAATTCATCAAGGTCCCTTTGAGTGTATATGCCACTGGTGGCCAAACTGTGGGGGTTGCGGTATTGCCAAGTTGGTGCAGTAAGGGGTTTTACGACTGTTGGAGGCATTGCTTGTATAGGATCGGGATTAATGCTATACCAGGATCCATCCAGCATGTACATTGGGGCGACTAGCTTGTTACAGGTAATTTGCATTCCTAGCTTCGTTAATATGTGAGTGCGGGGTGACAAATAGAGGGTATTGTTTCCAATTTGTACGGGTAATTGATCGTAACACTCTTTTGTCCTAAGTATTTTTACGTCTATTGGGATGCATTTAATGATGTGCGCGACTTCTCCGGCTAGTAGGGCCATGTAGCCTGGTGCTTTCATCACATTGAAGGCAAATTCGTCGGGAGACCGCTTAGCAATAGTAAGGGCATTCTGTAGTACTTGTCTTTCTATATTACAGCGTTGTATTAATATATCGTGGTACATTTGTTTCATTTCTTTGCGAATGTGTTTTTCCACGTATACGAATTTGGAATTTACGTAAGAAAAAATGTCTAGGTTATTTACGTTGACTACCTCTTTTTTTATAAAAGGATTATTTTTTTCAATTTCTACAATAAGCAGTTTGGGATGCTCGGTACGTATTAGCGTGTATCCACAAATTGAAGTTCTTCCTTTGGCGGTGAGGGCGAATACAACTTCTCCTTCAGACATAGAATAGATAGTTTGCCGAAAATGAGTGTGGACGTCTACCGTTTCGTCAGCGAGTCCTTCATAGAGAAGTCCGTACCTATTGGATTTACAAGAGTCTTCGGGTAGGGGATTCCAGTATGTATCGCCGCCGTCAATATCGATGCATTGGCCCTCATTTAAGTCGCATCTTACTCCTGATTTTAAATGTATTTTATTGGATTCTACACTCACTTCAGCTGTGTAATCCCTTAAAGTTATTTTTACTGTTCCTTGGACGATTACTTCGTCCCAGTTACCATAAGGGTCAGAGTAATACACTCCCTGGCAACTTCCATCAGGATCTATTTGACCGGCTAATGTCACTGGTCTAGTAGTGGTGTAATTACGAGGAATCCCTGTAATCTCAGTTTTTCCGACTTTCAAAGAACCATCATGATGCATTTGTCGACAATTTTCATGTGATACTGTATCTACGTAAGCGTATTCCCCGTTAAGTACTTCCATCGTATGTGAGAACATCCCACATTTATGGATTTCTCGATAGATTTCGACTTTACATTGAATTACTTGGATAGAGCTATATTGATTAATCTGTAGTAGTTGTATAAATTTTTTTGTAACGTTAACTTCGGATTGGGGAATATCGCATTCTCCTACCTCTAATAATGATAAGGTAGTGATGTTGGTAGCAGCTCCTCCACAATCGTACCCGATCACCCCCAACACAGTGGACAGGCGGCAGAGAAAACACAAGCTCCATAGTAGTGGATACGTAGGGTTCATCTGTAAATTTATAGGTGTTGGAATTGCTGCGGAAAAGCTTCCGATCATAAATTTTTTTATATACTGGAGAATGCGGGGAATATTTGCTAAGGCAATTTGTTCCTCGCCGTTAATGGTAGAAAATTTTTTTGGAAACTGGAAAGGGTGGAGTGGGGAGTTGCGAAGAGTTTTTGATTCTTCACCGCGTTGGTCCGGTGGGGTATTCTAGCGTCGCTTGTCAGCCTGTACGGAACTCGTTGATCATGAGCAATTTTAATCGGGAGTGTTTTATTTTTCGTTGCAAGGCAGCGGGACTGTCGGAATATACCTTCGTGCTCCGTGGTTTGCGAGAAGAAAGTTTGCAATGGCTAAATTGCGAATTCGTGACAAACCTTACAAGGGTTCGATGGAATCTGATTAGTTTCTTGTTCTCCTCATTGAAATATTACGTGGACATGGGGTAAGTAATTCGTATTTGTGTGATGTGTGTGTATTCTTCCGGATCGCGGGTGCGTGTTATGCATTGACACTTTATGTGTTTTTCAGGTGGGCCGTTCTGCCTGGAACGGGGGAGCGCGCGGAGGGTTTATATGAATTTCCTGACGACGACCTTGTTCTCACTCGTCTTTTGGATTTAGAGGACTCGGAGATTCCACCGTCGATTTGGTCGAGATCGCTCGGAACCACGTTTGCGTCCATCTCTCGAGAACCCTGGACGGATGAGATGTTAGTTATCCTGATCGGGGGATTAGCGCTTAACCGGTCGGAGCCGGAATCTATTCGTAAGGCTATTACATGGGGTTACATGATGAGGCTCCGCCGTGGTTAAAAAAAAAAGTGATTATTTTCAATCTATTATTATTATTATTATTATTATTATTATTATTATTATTATTATTATTATTATTATTATTATTATTATTATTATTATTATTATTATTATTATTATTATTATTATTATTATTATTATTATTATTATTATTATTATTATTATTATTATTATTATTATTATTATTATTATTATTATTATTATTATTATTATTATTATTATTATTATTATTATTATTATTATTATTATTATTATTATTATTATTATTATTATTATTATTATTATTATTATTATTATTATTATTATTATTATTATTATTATTATTATTATTATTATTATTATTATTATTATTATTATTATTATTATTATTATTATTATTATTATTATTATTATTATTATTATTATTATTATTATTATTATTATTATTATTATTATTATTATTATTATTATTATTATTATTATTATTATTATTATTATTATTATTATTATTATTATTATTATTATTATTATTATTATTATTATTATTATTATTATTATTATTATTATTATTATTATTATTATTATTATTATTATTATTATTATTATTATTATTATTATTATTATTATTATTATTATTATTATTATTATTATTATTATTATTATTATTATTATTATTATTATTATTATTATTATTATTATTATTATTATTATTATTATTATTATTATTATTATTATTATTATTATTATTATTATTATTATTATTATTATTATTATTATTATTATTATTATTATTATTGTCATTATTATTATTATTATTTGCAGATCAACGCGTTATCAAGACAACTTTCCTTATTTGATAATATGACAAATTTCATTCTTACTCGTATGTATTATACCTACTAAGAGGAAATAAAGAATAAACGGATGGTTAAATAATTAATTTAAATTATTGAATTCAGATATACATATATATATATCTAATTATCTCTCCTCTTCTCTTTTTTTTTTTTTTTTTTTTTTTTTTTTTTTTTTTTTTTTTTTTTTTGAAATAACTTTGGCCGGCTTGGGTTTACCTTGGTCCGTTTGGAAGTGAGGAAGCTTGTACAAATGCTTGGTTGATAGCCAAAACTATTATCACTTCTTCCAGGCGGGGGTTTACCAGGTGTTCTTGTCGAATGAGGGGGGGGGGGGGGAGAAAACGGGTAGTATTATACTAGAGTTTGTGTTATCGAGTCTGAGGTCTGCTCGATGAAGTTAGAGTAGGGGTTTTGCGTTATTGTCGTGGTTACAGCCTTGGGCCGTCCCGGTGGTGGGATGTCGTAAATATATTCTTTTGAGAGAGTATTCGAGTTATTCAATGGTTTAGGATTAATTGATGCAACGGGGATGGGTAAGGATGGTACTTGGTATATAATTTCTTGAAGGCGTATTCCAGTTTCCGGAGTTTCCATAGATACATAGCTGTTAGAGGCATAGTCTTCCTCTATCCCTGGTACTGTTCTATATCCTGCGTAGGTTTTGCGGAGAGAGAGAGCGCAGTTAATTGCAACGAAGAGACTCAGTACAGTCATTAGAATTATTCCTCCAAAAATGAGAATTTTGACAAACGTTTGCTGCTTAGTTATAGTCAGCTGGTGAGTATCGGCTTCCGCCAGGTAACATTTTATTTCGGCTAGACTAATACCGAATGGTAAGGATCCCGATTCTGTCAGGGGAAATGTTGTAGGTGTCAGAGTGGACCAGGGATCTGCTTGTAGGTGCAATTGAGGTTTCTTCAATAGAGGCAATAATTCTGTGATGTGTAGCGGAGTCTTGGGTTGGGGCGATTTTCCAGGTGTTTCCTCAGACAAAGGTGATCCCAACATGGTTACGTCATCGTTATTAACGAAGCATCCTGGGGATATTCGCATGATTCCTCTTCCCCAAATTTCAATTTCTTGAATTTCACTGTTGCAATTGACGTACATTTTTTCCGGTTCTGGAAGGGAGTATAACCATTCCTTGGTCGTCTCGAGTTGCTTCCAGAAGGGGCTCGGTTCTTTGATAATTCTGATATTGCAGTCGTCATACACCTTGCTATTTTCGTTATTCAAAATCATCACTTCGCATATTGGGTGAGAAATAGCGTCGTAAATTATATAATTTGGTGTGCATATTTGGTAGGTGTCTAACCATAAACATTGTTGTAACTCCGCTGTGCCAAGCAATGCATATTCATCATGTTCTTTGGAGGTCATCAAATACGTAGCTCTTGGATAGACATATGCTGATCCTTTCGTGGTGTTGCTGATGATTTGGGACATAGGAAAAGGGTTAAGCTTGTACAGAGAATACAGGTTAGGATTTACCAAGGGGATGTGTATAATAATGATAATTTTTCCATCGTAATAGTTTGCTGAAACTCGAGAAATTCTTGATATGGTACTTGAGTGTATATCTGTTAATGGTATCGGTACAGCAAATCGTGATTGACTCTCTTTTATGTCTCGAATAACCGAATCCCAGGTAGCAGGGTTCAACAATTCTGAGTGGAGGAGTCCTAATTTGGCGTAGTATACGATGTCCGTGAGGGTTCGTAGACTGGTGAGGTAAGCATCGGCGACTAACTCGACGTTCTTTCTCCATTCCAAAAGACGCGTTGTGTACAAAATGCGGGGTTTGTTTCTCGTAAATACTTCTCGTGCCATTTTCCAAGTTTGGTTATGAACTAATTCCATAACTTTAATTCGGGGATTGATTGTTCGAAATTTTGAGTTTATTATGTGCGTTCGATTTTCTAACAGGATCATGATCTCTTTGCGTTCTGATTTTACATAATTAATTTGAGCATTATAATAGTCAATTTCGGTTTCAGTGGGTGTCAAACTCAGTGTTTTACGAGCTGTCCCTATAAAATCCAATGGTATTCTGCCCGTGTCAGCAAAATTACTGTATCCTAATTCCCTGGCGAATGACAAATACTTATTGATTTGAGTGATCTTATATTCTATATCTTCCTTATTGATATAAGTATTGCAATATTCGTGTAAGAAAGGATAGCAATCTTTTTCCATGGTGTCTAGTGGTAGGTCGGCAAAGCAGGGTTGATGATTTTCGAGCGGTTGTAAATCCAGATAAGTGACTAATTGCCATTCTGCTTGTATTAAGTACGTGTCTCTTTTAGGTTCGTAATATAGTCCCGCTTCGTCCTCTATTTGTTTTAGCTCGATGTTCAGCAGGCCCATACCTCCTTTGAGGGTGAGTAGGACGAGGATGAGCAACATTTCCTCGGGCTGTCAGTCCTTGAATCACAAATATTACAGCTGTCACACACACACACATATATATATATATCTATTGGTGTATTAGATGCAATATATATATAATGTGTTTCGGGCACTAGTGCGTTTAGTGTGAATGCGGAGTGGGGGAGTCGGGGTTTTAGCATGGGTGTACGAGGGTGCAGTTATTAACACCTCTCGTTATTAAGCGAACCGGCTTGGTTAGGAGGACTTAAAAATTACTGGGAGGCTAGAGGGGGTAGTGTAGGTTTTTTGAATATACGGGATTAAGAATGTGGGGTCTTGGGAGAGGAAACAGCTCAGTTCGAATTCGAAGCTCTTCCTGTAAGATTTTTTTTTTATTCTTGTACGTTCCGTCAGTGGTGCTAGATCGATTCTTCTGTTACTTTACGTGTGGTATCTTTGAGATGGCTCATTCGTTAGACTATAATTTACGTCGTATGTTGGTGATTTATATAGATTCGTTGATGGAGTATCAAAATGATAGCTTCTTTTGCGATCCAGACCGTGAATTTCCCCTACCGAGGAAGGATTATGTGCAATCATTACGGCGGATGTTGGTTCATTTAAATCAAATCGGGTGAGTCTGTGATGACGTGTGATAATATTCCTTGTTAAAATAACTTGTAGATTTATTTTTCTTTATTTGATTACTTTGTGGAGGAAATCGAGTTAGAACACAGTTGTTTTATTATTGTTATTATCATTATTTTGACTGTTGTCTAAAAGAAGTATATAAAAAGAAAAAGGAATTCTTAATTAAATTATTCGTTGCTGTAGGTGGGAAGAAGTGCCTCTCGTAGGAGTTGAGACTTTCAATTTGCGACAATTATTTGAAATGGAACCACTATCGGTGTGGCTAAATGTGGGATCGGCAACACTGTG
Source organism: Cylloceria caligata (assembly GCA_963942595.1). Taxonomy (NCBI): domain Eukaryota; kingdom Metazoa; phylum Arthropoda; class Insecta; order Hymenoptera; family Ichneumonidae; genus Cylloceria; species Cylloceria caligata. The sequence continues at coordinate 40,731,802 of OZ012703.1, read as the reverse complement.
GGTCCCTGAACATTATAATATTGACGGGAGCTGGTTGGCGACTTTGACGAAGGAAACTTGGACAGTCGAGATGTTGAAATTTGTACTGGAGGGGATGTCGCAAGGATATCCGGAAGAGTCTAACGCTTTCGAGGCTATATCTTGGGGGCGGCGACAAAGAAGGTTCTTGGGCAATGAGTAAGAAAAATTATGGTTATTTTGCGTTGATACTATAGTGCTTACTTAAAGATATACGTATATTTTAACAAATTATGTTTAATATTCGTATTTTTATTCTAGATGGGTGGAAAACGAAAAGACGTTGGGATTAGAACTTCTCTTTGGTTCTAGTTCCCCTCCGAGCGGTGTATCGTCCCATTAACCGGGGAAGCCATGAGTTCTCAATTTTTACCTTGTAATAAGAAAGAATGAGGTGTAAAATTTTTGAAGGAGAAAAAAAAAAAAAAATAAATAAATAAATAAATAAATAAACAAAAGTATAAAATATGGATGAGAAAAAAAAATTTTTTCAAGTGCAAGCATGCAATTTCTAATTTGTGTTGGTTTGTTTCCTTTTAACGATTAGTGGGAATGCATGTCAGAGTGTGGGTTACTTCTAAATGGCATATATCGCATGTAGTTTCATTTCTTTTACAACCAGAACACAGATTAGGGTGTAGGCAAGGTATGAATATGCCTTCGCCAGGTCGCAGTCGGCAACATCGACATAGGTCGAAGTCTAGTAGCGTGTCACCAGTGGTCGTTATTGACAAAGATGATAAATCCAGTGTTTCCGACCAGGGAGTCGGGGGTCGAAAGAAATCGTTTCTGTCAACAGGAGAGGGTGGTGGGGTAGTAGGACTACGACGCGGTGGACAAGACGTGGTCAGAGACCTACCTAGGTATTGAGTGGGTGGGGAGGTCCCCAAAGTCATATGCAGGTACCGACAACTTGGGTACCAAAAAGCATGCTGTTCCCAAGGATCGTCTTTAATTTCCCAATTTCCCATCACTATTCCACAATGAAAACACGTTACTTCGTCTTCTTTTCCCGAAAAGAAAAATCCGGCGGAAGCTAATTGTATAGGGTCTAATGCCTGAATTTCGGGCCAAAAAATGAAACTTTCTAATCGTTTTTTATAATTTTCAAAAGCTGGATATGATGGGGTCAATGAACTTCTTATAGGAGGTCTGTCGTCGTGACAGTCCGGGGTCGCGTTGACTCTTACTTCCCGTCGAGAGTCGAAACGTTCCTTGTCGCAAGGAAAAGGAATCTTTCGTGGGTCCTCTCCGATGGGTACGTTTCCGCAGGGAATACTTCGTGCAAATCGGCATTGTTCTTGCCATCTACTGTGATCCTTCATAGGGATATCACCTACTTCCCAATTTTTAATAATCACTCTACAGTCAAAACAACTAACTTCGTCATCTATTCCAGTATAATAAAACCCTGCCGCAGCTAATTCTACGGGGTCTAAAAATGTAACTGGCCAATTATGATAGCTGTCTAAACGGACTTGTTCAAAGAAAAATTTTCCACGTGGCCCTTTTCTCGACATGATTAAGATATGAATATGCGCAAGATTCGCAATTTATAGTTAAGAGTAGGAAATGTTTTTATTATTAATATTATTATTATTTTCGTTGCAACTATCGTTGTTATTCTTAACCTATACGAAATATTATTATTATTACTTTATTTTTATTTATTTATTCTTTTTCTATGCTTAATTATGAGGATTAAATTATTTATTGATTCCTAAAACACTAAGGTATCTTATATGTCGCGACTATTGTTATGAAAGATTTATCATTACTGTTTCTATCAAAATTTATTTTTATTAGACTATCAATACTATTAGCATATTACTATCGTATTATTGAAGTATTATTATTATTATTATTATTACGTACTTTTTACTAACTTTACTTCTGTTTTTCTTTTGTACGTTACCCCTTTAATAATTTGTTGCAAGGTCTCGAATCCGGTCGTGGTAATTTCCAGAGTTTCCCAGTCTGTCCTTAAAGTAAAAAGTCCAACTTGTTTACTTTGGAATACTACTACGTTCTAGGGTCTATGTTTGATCTACTGAAAAACCAGGCCTTTTCTCAATAGTAATACTTCCACATGGTTGGTTTAAGTGAAATACCATATTTCCTAAAATTATACTTGATTCTTGTTATCAATATTCTTATCGTTACCTATTACGGAAAACATATATGGATTATTAATTAAAAAATGTATATATACATATATATTTTTTTTTCTCCTTTTTTTTTTTTTTTTATTATTCTTTTGGGTGTAACTTAATACTTCCATATAAATGTGACTGATTAATTTTATAGTGATGCAAATCTTTAATATTCTTAAATTTGTTACTATAGCGTTAATACTTTACTAGTTGAATAAGTATTCCTTAATGAAACTTTATTATTCCTGAATCAACTTTAATTTAATCTAACCTTTACTTTATTTTATTTTATTTATTACTATTAATATTGTTATTATTATCATTTAAATTTTTATAACAACAATCACTAAAGATAGAATCTTACAATGGAATTTTTGATTTCCTTAATCTATTTGAGTGTACTATCACGTCTCTTTTTGGAAGTTTAATACGTACATTGCCTTTTGTTAATATAGCTGTTATTTCGTGTGGACCAGTGTAATGGTCACCAAGTTTTCCAGGTTTAGGTCCTTTCAACAAAAATACTGGTTCGCCGATTTTAAATTCAATCGGATTTATTTTACGATCTTGATATTGTTTCGATTTTTCCTTGGATTTAATCAAATTTTCTCGACCAAGTTCTTGTATATCATGAATTTGCGTGACTAATTGGGTTAAATAGTCGTCGTATGTAGCAATTTTCTCCATATCCGATGGTGACATCCCAGAGGGGACTCGGGCTATTTTTCCGAACACCATTTCATAGGGTGTATGCTTAGTACCTTCGTGTACATTTGTATTGTAATTATAAATAGCCATTTCGACCCATTCGTCCCAATCGCTTTGCTTCGTTGTAAATTGCTTGAGATATTCTCCAAGTGCGTGATGAGATCTTTCTAATGATCCATTGGATTGGGGATGAAAAGCGGTGGTTCTAATTTTCCGAATTTTAAATAACTTCGCTATTTGCTTTAAGAATTTACTTAAAAAGTTGCTACCTTGGTCAGTAAGCACTGCCTTAGGCGATCCAAAATAACAAATGAAACGTTTGACAAATATTTCTGCAATAGTTACTGCTTTTGCATTAGGTATAGGAATAGCTACAGAGTATTTTGTTAATTGGTCTTGAATGGTCAATATATACTCATTCTCCTGTTTAGTTTTCGGTAAAGGGCCTACTATATCCATAGCAATTTTATCAAAAGCGATGGCAGGAGTATCCGTTATGATCATTGGCTGTTTAGTTTTTACGCGAATTAGTTTCCTTAATTGACATTGTAAACATCGTTGAATATATAATTGAACGTCAGCTTTTAGATTTTTCCAGTAATACTCGTGACGGATTCTATTGTATGTTTTGCTGACACCTCTGTGTCCACCTATAGCTGAAGAGTGCATCTCCTCAATAATTTTTACCTGATCTTCTACGAGGGGTTGTCTAACTAGCCCGTTACAAATAATAACCTTTACTTCACTCTGTGCAAAAATTAATCGAATTTGTGCGATAACATTTTCCCAAGGTATATTCAAGATAAAATCTGATTTTGCGATACTAATAGTTGGGAGTGATAATTTGTCGATTGAATGTCGAGCATTTTTCAATGTTTCTACTATGTTTCCTAAGATTAATGTGGGTCCTTCACCGGAACCGTCGGTGATTGGTAGGGCTATATTGAATCTATTATTTCGTTTTGCAATTGATTGAGGCTTTTTCAACTTTAAATTTTTTAAATGTGAAAAATCGTTATTATCGCGGAGTGCTATCGCTCCTCTATCAACAGGTTCACATTTGGTAGAAACAAAATAAACCAGATTATCTTTACGAGTATGGAATAAGTCGCGTGATTGTTTAATGTTGGAGGCTATAATCCTTCCTTTGGGAGGCTCACGAGTTTTTGTTGCTTCGAGTTCGAGTTCTTCATCGCTCGAGGACTCGGTATCGCTTACTTCGAGAGGCTTAGGGGTACGTTTTCTCTGAGCTAGCACGCTTGTTTCGTTTCGGGGGTTACTAACGTCGAGTACAGTTTCCTCCGTCGACTCTTTGTGGCTAGAATAGGTGTTGCTTGTAGATGTTTCTGGATATACTATAGGCTCAAACGTACCTGGGTTATTTACCGAAGTATTAGGTAAATCCACCTCGTCTTCTATACGCGCCTGAAACGTTTCGTGGTCGGATGATATTTCGAGTGACCCATGAGGAAAAATAAGTTCCGTAGGCTGCTCGTTAGAGTCAACAGATTCCCGATCCCAATTATATTCATCTATTTCGTAATTCCGTAATGTATGATTCTGGTAATTTTCCATAATATCCTCATCATCGTCAGATTGTTCTTCTAATAATCGATTTATCTCTGCATCCGTCAATTGATGCTTAGCCTTCGTACGGTTGCCAGTTAAGGGATTTATTTGAATAATAAAAATACCGTCATTCGCGGTTGTTTCATCAACTGGATTTCTCGAAAGTGCATCAGCGTTAACATTAGTTTTCCCGGCTTTGTATACTACATCGTATTCGTATTCTGCGAGTTTTAGTCGCCAACGCAAGATTTTTGAATTACCGTCTGTTGCCCGTCGAAACCATAGCAATGGTTTATGGTCGGTTACTACAGTAAAATAATGCCCATATAAATACGGCCGAAAATGAAGTATGGAATATACTATAGCTAATGCTTCCTTTTCATACGTATCGTATCTTTCTTCTACCTCACTCAAAGCTCTAGAGGCGTAGGCGCATGGATGGTCGTTATTAATTTCTCCTTGTGAGAGGATGCTACCGATAGCATAACCCGACGCGTCCGTAGTTAAAATGAATGGCTTAGAAAAATCGGGATATTGCAAGACCGGAGCGGTACAAAGTTTATCTTTCAATATTTCAAATGACTCTTGTTGTTCAAGTCCCCATTCGAATTTATTTTCTTTACGTAATAGAGATGTCAGGGGTTTTGTGATCTTGGCGTATCCTTCTATAAACCGCCTATAATAACCTGTTAGTCCCAAGAATTGTCGAATATTTTTGATATTTTTAAGCACGGGGTATTCACGTACTGCTTCTAATTTTTTAGGGTCGGGACGAACTCCATTGTTCCCGATTATGTGTCCCAGATACGCGACTTCTCTTTTTAAAAATTCGCATTTATCCGGTTGCAATTTTAAATTCGCGGCTTCTAGTCGTTTAATCAATTCGCGATATATATTCTCATGTTCTTCGAGACTGCGAGCATAAATAACAATGTCGTCCAAATAAACAAATACGCCTTTCCCGAGGATCCCACTCAACGTGAGGTCCATGGCTCTTTGAAATGTAGGAGGGGCGTTCCGTAGCCCGAATGGCATTCTAACGAACTCATAATGACCACGCGGTGTAGTGAAGGCCGTTTTATGACGATCTTCAGCTGAAACTTCAATTTGATGGAATCCCGACGCTAGGTCAAAAACTGAAAAATACTGTGCGCCTCCTAACTGATCTAATATATCATTAATATTTGGTATGGGATAAGCATCAGCGACTGTCTTTTCATTCAGTGATCGGTAGTCGAATACTACTCTCCATTTTTTATTACCTTGAGAGTCGGCTTTCTTCGGTACCACCCACACAGGGCAATTGTATGGTGAGGTGGAAGGTATGATTACTCCCTTTTCGAGCATATCTTCAATTTGTTTCCCGATTTCCTCTTTAGTGCACTCAGGCCACCGATAGCCTCGCGTATTTATAGGAAAATCGTCTATTGTGGGGATTCGATGTTGCAATATAGTAGTACACGTTAACATATCTCCCGGTATTTGATATAAATGAGAGCTTTCCTTTAAGAGGGTTTCAATACTTTTCCTTTCTTCTTTACTTAATTCGTCGAGTCTTAATAATTCTTTGATTTGGTCATATCGATCGTGCATTACAGCTTCAGATATCGCGTAACACGATCTTTCGCGTATAAAAGGCGTAATTTTGTGAGAAATATTTGATATACTGAGCTTCCGTATTAAAGAAATGTCCATGAATTTATTCCATTTTGAATTATATTTTTGGGTTTCGACACTTGTTTCTATATCTTTATCTTTTTTAATACTTTCTACTTTTGACGATTCAAGGGTACAGGTCGTTTGTACATTCTTTAATGATTCACAAATTTTTAAACTGGTATATTGATTTGATTCGATTTTAGTAGGTACGAAGGTTTCAACAAGTCCTTGACAACAAAATTCTTTATCTTCTTTCATCATTACTAAATGCGATGTTTCAACACAATTGATTTTATTTTCTACTGATAATTTAGTTTCTATCGAATTCGGATAGACAACGCTTTCAGTAATAACATAATTATTAATTTCTTCACAAGATTCTGTCCTTTCCATAGGCACAGTTTTCCTCAAAAATTCTGAATCGAGCTCCCTCAGTCCTCCATCGAGCGCTGCCCGTTCCGTCGGTACAGTCACCCCTGTGAAGCGTAGGCGAGACTCACAGTCACTACTATTTCTTTCCGTCTCTATCGAACTCAGATAGACAACGTTATTTCCTTTAGTACAATTTTTAATATCTTCCCGAGGTTCTGTCCTTTCCATAGGTACAGTTTTCCTCAAAAATTCTGAATCGAGCTCCCTCAGTCCTCCATTGAGCGCTGCCCGTTCCGTCGGTACAGTCACCCCTGTGAAGCGTAGGCGAGACTCACAATTATTACAATTTCCTTCCGTTTCTATCGAATTCGGATAGACAACATTTTCTTCGTGAATACATTTATTAAAATCATCATTACTTAACCCGTTATACCCCATTGGTATCTCTGCTTTTATCGAATCTAAAGAAACAACACTTTTTCCGTGAACACTGTTATTACAATACTGAAGGGATTCTGTCCTTTCCATAGGCACAGTATTTCCCAAAAATTCTGAATCGAGCTCCCTCAGTCCTCCATCGAGCGCTGCCCGTTCCGTCGGTACAGTCACCCCTGTGAAGCGTAGGCGAGACTCACAATTACTACAATTTCTTTCCGTTTCTATCAAATTCGAATAGACAACGTTTTCTTTAGGTACATTTATTTTTACAGGTTCCATACAAGTGATATTTTCAGTTAGATTCGACGTGTAGATTTCCGTAAGGCTTTGGGCTTCGTGTTGCAATTTCTCAAATTTTCCTTCTACTTTTACTTTACAATCCCTCGTACTCGATATATTTTTTTCCAAACCAGTTTCACAAGTGACTTTAATTATTTCCATACAATTTTTTATTTCTTCTTTTACATTTTCCAAAAAATTTAAAATATTCCCTGAGGAATTTTCAGTATTTCTGCGGGGTATTGCCTCTACTGGGAGCTCAATCTTATCCGACAGAGATAAATCCTCTTGATCATTTCCTTTTATATTGTCTTTATTTTTTAATTGACCCAACCTCTTAGAAAGCTCGGGATTCGTTTCCCATTTACTTGAATCGTTTCTAGGATCTTTTATTTTTGTTCTATGAATTAGTTCCTCCGATGACACTAATTCTAGTACTGGTACCTGGACTTGAATCGTATGCTTATTGCTATTAGTTACGTAAATATAAGCTTTACCATTATCATTAATGACGAACCCGCTTTCTATGTTTATACCTTCACCTGCATCCAGGGGAGGCAGATAGCCTTCCCGTAAATCCAAATTTTTTACTCTCACGAAGCACAATTTGGTGGACTCTGCAGGGATAACAATAGTTTCCTGAGTTGCAAATGGTATTCTTACATTCTGCATTTTTAATTGTCTTTTCTCGTAATCAATTTTCACGCGATTGCCGTCGAGGTATTCCGACCCCAATATACCAGCTTCCTTTATGGGGAAGTTATTGTCTACAATATGGAAAGTAGCGAAACGTCCGAAAATTTGTACGGTAATATTACCCAAAGTAAAAATTGAATTTGTTGTGATTCCATTTAGTTGAAGAATTTCTCCGCGATTTATAGAGATGTGTTCACTTACAAATTGTTCCTTTAGAATGTTCGGACCGGCTCCAGTGTCAACCATAAGAGTGACAGGAGATATTATTTCCGATGCCGTTACCGTAACCGTCGGGACGCTACTTTCTCGATGTAGTTGTACATTAAAAATTCGAACTACTCGCGATTGGGATTCTCGGCTGTGATAGAAATTACATGGATTGGATGCATTCTCTGCGGGATCTCCCCAGGCGCACCCGTACTCGGAAGACCGCCGCCGTTTCCCGAATTTTCGTATTCATTTTCTTTAATACGTCGGACGGGACATTCCCGTATAAAATGACCTGGTTGTTTACAATGATAACATTCTCTACCCATCTCGGTGGGTCTAACATCATTATTATCCAAATTCCTTCGATTATCAAATCGATTGTTAATCAACGGTTGTGAATTATTATTGCGAAAAGGACAAATATGGGCTCCATGGCCCTCTTTTTTACATATCTGACACCGAATGTTATTTGAATTCTGATATTGAAGACTCTGCGGTACCTGTTCTCGTGGGAAGGACATCAATTTAGGGGGGGTCGGATGAAAACGTGAACATCTATTAGCCAAATGACCATAATTTTTACAAAGTTGACAAAGTAGAGATATATTTCCCTGTTCTTTCCTTTCCGGAGGAAAAATTTTATAACAACGATCGGCAGTGTGTCCGCGTTTATTACAGACCTGGCATATAGTAAGTAAAGAGGCTTCGAACTTGGATTTATTGTTATTTAACGGGGGAAAGATTTTAAAACATTTGTCGGCCGAATGTCCAGTCTTCTGACAGATCTGACACATGCTTGGTCCCTTATCGATATTTCCAGAATTTTGTGGACTGACATCCAATGCTTGGTTAGACTTCTGGGTCGAGCATTCTTTAGCACTGTGCCCTTTTTTATTGCACAGCTGACAATACACTTCCTCGCTTGCTACTACGTGTATTCCCCGTTTCGCCTCAGGTTTATTTACCTTCGAACCCGAAGTTTCCAGCCCACCACTACGCAAGGCTGCCTGTGACACTAAACCTTTTTCTGTTTGAACCGCGAGTTTAATTAGTTCATCAAGATTATTGTTCGGACGTAGACGTTGTTCGATTTCCGGTTTTAATCCGTGTAAAAAACATGCCGGAAGACTTTCCTTAGTGTTATTAATAAATGCGGCAGTCAAAGGATTATTTTCTTTCGCATCATAATTTTCGAGTATTAAATTTCCCAAGTCCCTTACGCGGTTGGAATATGCAATGACGGATTCATTTTCTCTTTGATATATGGATCCCAATTCCCCTTGGAGCTGATACACGTTTCGCGTAGGTGCATAAATATCTTTAAGAAATTTACCTAGTTCCTCTATTGTTTCAAAATTTTGCCCCTGTATGGTGCGACGAGGTTCGCCGATTATTCTTATGCGAACTGCTCTTACTAAATTTGATTCGGCTCCTGGCCCCATCATAGCCAAGGCTTCTTTGCATCCTTGAATAAACATACCGAGTGATAAAGAATGACCGTCATAATTCGGTATGACAGCCAAGGCATCTCGAAGAGACAATGTTTGATTATTATTAACCATTATGGAAGGTGTATTTGGTGGTGAGTCGTTAGATTTAATTAAATTGTCAGTAGCAATTTTTATTGGCGGTATTCTATTCAATGTCTTGTCTGGGCTGGAGTCTCTGATCATGGGATAGGTAGAGCAACTGGGAGTGGGCAAATTGTATTCCGGCAAAAGATGTAATTTCTTTACTAAATTATTAGGTTTTTTAGTATGTGTGGATTCGATAATTGACGTTAATGTGGATTTTTCACGATTCTCAATTATTCCTTTTGGAGTTGATAATAATTCTTTGTCGACAAGGGAAGGTGATCTAGAAATAGTTTCGTCGAAAGGAGTAGATCCGCTTAATGGTGTGTAAAATATATCGCTGTTAGCTGAAGGGATTATACTAGGCGTAGCGCTAGTAACGGTCGAGGGGGTCTGCAACGGTGTTTCCGTGTTTTCGGCTTCGCTTAGAGACTCAAAATTCTCCACGATACTTTCGAGGGGTTTTATTGACCGACCTAGGTCTTTGTTACGGGGGGTGGGGTATACTAGTGCTGGAAGATATTCGTTGATCTCGTCGTCTGGCCTTATGACAAACCCGACTAATGACAAAGGGTTATTTGAGGACTTTGCTTCTAACGTTTCCTTTAATTGACTCGTAAATTGGTTTAAACTTTCGTCGTCAGGAAATTCTCTGATCTGTAAAGGACTATATTCCGGACTATAATATTTTCCAAAATTGCTTTCTATAATTTCAACTGTATCGGTTGAACTTGTCTCGTCTTCTATATTTTCTTGGGATCGAGTGATGATAATATTGTCAGATGTTAACTCAAGTGATTGTATGTTACTGTCTTGATCAAACTTTACTACTTTCGCTTTATGGGTGACAGTTTCGGTTAACTTGTCCGAGTCTACAGTGGACACAACAGAGCTCTTATTTGAACTGGGGGAGGAGGAAATTTTTTCGGAAATCGGAGTTGGTAGCTTGGGAGGTGAATTACTGGGACTATTACACGGGGATTCGGTTATAGTTTCAAGTACAAAATTTTTAGAATTATCCTTTGGCAGCCTTTTTCTTCTTTCCTCAGGATACTCGTGGATTATAGACTCATCAATTCTTACCTTTGAACGAGTTGACCTCATTTATATTGTATTGTATACAAGTGTAATTTTTGGTATACAGCATCAAAGAGACATGCAAAAATACATAAGAATATTATTAAGGTAGAAATTGGGCAGGAGGAGAGAATAGGAATGACTTTCTTTTTATTACTTGTAACGGAGAAGAATTATAAAGTTTTATTCTTTTATTTCGTTTCCAAATTTCCTTGAGGTGAAATCAAATGTGGTTTTTCCTTCAGGAGGATGACTCGATGTTTATTCAGTGATTCGACCTTAGTGATTCGAGGTTTGCAAGGTGTCACAAATGGATGATAGCGTATCCCTTCTATCGAGTGAGCTTCGTAATCAGCAACAAGTTCGTCTAGAAAATTTTTCCGCTCGATTTCTCGGATTTGCTTAAGGCGTTTTATTCGATATTCAGTCGGTGAGTCTGTGTCGACACCCTGTGTGACTTTACTGCTGTTTGCTTCGTACGTAATTTCCCTTAATAAATATGGTATCTTTTCGTTAGAGAGGGTGGCTGCTTTTGTACTGTCTGAATGATTTTTATACTTCTCTGTTTGTTCACCTAAAGGTCCCTGAAAACCTGTTATTTTTTCTTGGTTAAGGAAAATACCTTCGTTATCTTTTGTAGATTGGATGCTAAAAACTCCAAAATTTTGGTTGTTATACGATTCACTCTCTGTTACCGTTAAAGGACAATTCGTTTTACTAGAATTTAAATTTCTATTCCTTTGTTGCCTTGAGTAATCGTTATGTATTGCAATTGTGTCGTCGCAATGTTTCTTATATTCTGTTATTTCTCTTCCCTCGAGAGGGATGGTTTTATTATCACTTTCTATTTCAATGTCAAAGACTCTAGGATTTTGCTCGTTATATGATTTGCACGCAATTGTTGGAACTTGGTACCGTGTTTTTAAGAGTTGCTGTTTTAATTTCTGTGTTTGAATTTTTTTTCCTGCTCTACGGGTTTTCGTCATGGATGAATGGTAACTGTCAGAATTAGTAAATGGTACGTATAGTTATGTCTGTCCTGTTTGTATGATGTGTTTTGTGAACGAGCCTTGCTAGCCCCGAACTCACTTGCGCGAGGAGCTAAAACATAGGATTTCTTTCACTAGTGTAATGTGTGCTGTGAACGAGCCTTGCTAGCCCCGAACTCACTTGCGTGAGGAGCTAAAACATAGGATTTCTTTCACTAGTGTAATGTGTTTCGTGAACGAGCCTTGCTAGCCCCGAACTCACTTGCGCGAGGAGCTAAAACATAGGATTTCTTTCACTAGTGTAATGTGTTTCGTGAACGAGCCTTGCTAGCCCCGAACTCACTTGCGTGAGGAGCTAAAACATAGGATTTCTTTCACTAGTGTAATGTGTGTTGTGAACGAGCCTTGCTAGCCCCGAACTCACTTGCGTGAGGAGCTAAAACATAGGATTTCTTTCACTAGTGTAATGTGTTTCGTGAACGAGCCTTGCTAGCCCCAAACTCACTTGCGTGAGGAGCTAAAACATAGGATTTCTTTCACTAGTGTAATGTGTTTCGTGAACGAGCCTTGCTAGCCCCGAACTCACTTGCGCGAGGAGCTAAAACATAGGATTTCTTTCACTAGTGTAATGTGTTTCGTGAACGAGCCTTGCTAGCCCCGAACTCACTTGCGCGAGGAGCTAAAACATAGGATTTCTCTTCACTAGTGTAATGTGTGCTGTGAACGAGCCTTGCCAGCCTTAACCCCACTTACGCGGAGGGCTGAAACATAGGATTTCGTTCACTAGTGTAATGTGTTTTGTGATGATTGTGTTGTTAGTGAAACGTGCGCGGGCAAATCAGGTTGCCCAGGTGTTAGGTTGAAAAGAGGATAGTTAAGGTAGGGTTTTCAGAATGCTGTCTGTTGATGGAATGTTATGAGGGATGAATAGAGGTTAACGATACTAGTGATCGCTTGAGAGGATTGTTAAGATGAGCAACGTAGGAGTGAATAACAGAACTGTTTATAATTCAACTAATATTTTCAGAATTGTATGCCAACTGTTTTAACGCCTGGTACATTGATAGAATATTTGTAAATGACAGTACAAGGAAGTTAATATTACGGAGCGAATAGTATAAAAACAATACAAGAAGTCTGATTGTTGTTTGGTTGAAACAAATATAATATTACTCTCTATAGTTAATATTCGGGGAAGCTATTTTCCTTGTAGTTCTCCTCACGTATGTTTTAGCAATTATTCTTTCTTGTTGTTTTATTCGTTCTAAACCGAGTTGACTTAAGAAAATTTCTTGCGTGACTTCTTCAATTAGTTCTTGCGCGAGAACCTCGAGTTCCCTTATACGCACTTGAAGTACCAATAATTTCTCCAATGGTCCCATATACTGGTGTGCAAACTATGGATATATATATATATATATCTATCCACGTATATGTCCTTCAATACAATTTCTATCTCTCTCTTTTTTTTTATTCACCAGTCATTATTGAATATTTTTCTCACATTTGATTTCCACAAGGTCAATTTTCTTACGAAAAAGACTTACCAAATAACTTGATTAATAGCGGGTACTCTCTAAAACAAATCAATTTTTGTGAATTAAATCACTTCCGAAAAACGCGGTAAAAAGGTAAAATTTAGATTTTTTTGCCTTTAAACAATTTACAACAAACGCGTTTGAAAGGGAATAGTAAATTTTCACGAATTGAGTTGATTCGTTAAAACTCAATAAAAAGGTAAAAAATCACTTTTCGCGAATTAAATCACTTCTGGAAAACGCGGTAAAAAGGTAAAAGCTGGGTTTTATGAATTAAATCGAACTACAAAGGCCGGTCGATTAACACGAACCAAAGTGACACTTTCTTAAGAAATCAATTTTCACAATTTAATTTATCCACGACAGGACCGATTAATTAATTCAAACTATACGAACAATTTTCTTTATAAAATCACAACTTGTTTTCTTTTCGATTTTAATTTATTCGCGACAAGAATTAACTTGACACTTTTCTTTTTCTTTAATTTAATTTCCACTAATAATTTTTATTCGCGACAAAGATGACTGGTTAATTTGAACAAAACGAACACTCTTTTAGTATCCCGGACGAGCCCCCAATTTTTGTTACGTCAAATCCGCGCGGTGTTTTTACAAAAACCGACAAATTTAAGACGTGTGAGGCGTTTCGGCGTGAGTTTTCCGTACTCTGGTCAAGGAGAATAAATTCTCCCTTTACCACACCTGACGAGAAACACCGAAGACGCAAGCCCCCTTTTGAGTCTAACCTTTCGGAAAATTACTCGGGACAGGGCTGAGAATGCTCGTTGATTATTCGCGTTAACCCGTCACTCGTCTCGATAAACTAAATTGATAAATTACCCCGCGGAGGAAGGGATTTTAGGTGGGAAGGGAAGTGGTAGGTTACTTTCACTTGGGGAAAAATTTACAGAAATGTCAGATAAAATAAATTAGAAAAATTGGGTTGATACTTACGTTTGGTTTTCCTGGTGAAGTTGTTTCGCCGGTAACCGATGTGTGGAAGGGAAAATTAATGGTAATCGTTTGTAAAAGAAATCGTTATACTCGATGAATCGTGAAGCTGTTAGATTTTATTCAAATAACCGAAAAATTGATACACGTACGTTCGCTATTACCGTGCGCGAGCGATCGTTATTTCTCGATACAATATACTTAACGCGATACTTGTTGTTCGATCAAACGGTAAAACGAAATAAACAGTGTGGACTTGTACAAAAACGGCAGAAAACAATTAAATTCAATTTCTTCTAAACTTTAGATAAATTCTGTATGATTAAAACTGAGAAAAAGTACATTCGAACCGAACTTAGACCGTTCGACCGTTTTTATTTTCAGTACTCACTCTGGATTTTGGCTGACTCTACAGGGTGGGGTTCCTCCGCGGTAATTATCGCCAACGGGCTGTCTACTGACTGCTCGGCGACTAACTGTACTATGAACTACAAAATTGAAATGTCGATTTGATACTCCCCGTTTCGGGCATTTTCCCGTCCTTATATAGGTCCTGGAGGGCTTAATTTTCTATGCGGAGGGGGTTACAATAGAGCTCGGACTTTGGACTTTGTCGAAGATCCAATTTTTTCCTTCTAGCTGTGACGTCGTCGTCGTTCGATTATTTTCTTGAGTTGCATGCGAGGCGATACCACATGTCGCGAAGTGGTTGAAGGATTATTCCTTGCTTCTGTGGCACGCGTAAAGATAGAGAGAGAGAGAAAACGAAAGAAAGAGAGAGAGAGAGAGAGAAAAGCGCCTCGGTCAGGCAGCTAGGTGTCGAGGGTTTCGGGCCACGCTGCGCTGTAGATCCGAGTCGCTTCCGCTGTCCCTTTTATGACTAATACCGAATATAGTTCTTCGATAATGTTAAACTTATTTTAATTCTTAATAATGTGTACCGTAAATGGGCATATATAACTACTATAGTAACAAACTGTCTATGGTTTTCATATCCTCTCATGATCCTAATTGTTTAGTTAAAACAATATATTGGCTTTTCAATTTCCTATAATGTTAAATTTTCATATTGGCAATTATTTCTTGTATCCTTTTAAGTAAGCATTTCTCTTCTGAGTTCCTATCATAATTTTAGCTCAAAATTGTTCATTAGTATAAATGATTTTATATCAAAAGGCTGCTTACTGTCACACTGGGTCACAAAGTAGGTGTTCTATAAATATGTATTGTTGCGAGGGAACACTCCTCGTCTTATAGTGTTAACACAGAGAGAGACGGGAAAGACGGCATCGTCTCGGGTGCGACCCGAGCTTCGAGTCATCTTTACCATCTACAATATGAATCGTTTTTTTTCTTATTCTATCCTATTTTAACGCTGATTATCTGTATGATATTATTGTTTAGCTCTTATATCGAACTCCCGTTTAAATGGTTTGTTCCTTTTAAATTATTGATTTACTTATTAAATATATATATATATATAACATAGTTTAAATATTTACTTCATAAGAAGTCCAAATCTTTGCTACGATTGTGTTTAAATTTATATTACACGTTCAGAGATTCTGAAGAAATGCCTTTTGGGCTTTTGGTGTTCTGTAATCAAAAACAAATTCCAATTTCCTATCAATACCATTAATGAGACATAGGTCTTCGTGTAATATTTTTGTTCATTGCATTATTCGTCATCGGATATAAGAACTTCCGAAGCAACGAAAACGCTGCTACGTCAGTTAGTCTATCCTCGTGTAATACTCCTGTTTATTGCATCATTCGTTGTAGCATCTAGGGACTCTCAAAGCAACGAAAACGTTGCCACGGCAGTTAGTCTATCTTTGTGTAATATTTTTGTTTATTGCATCATTCGTCATAGCATCTAGGGACTTCTAAAGCAACGAAAAGGTTGCCCCGGCAGTTAGTTTATCTTCGTGAGCCAGGTACGGTATATGGCGGGGGAAGGAAGCGACCACCCGACAGTCACCAATAGAACACGCGGACATGAATCAATTAAAGATTTCGATGACACGCGCCGCCAATGATATCCACCGGCCGTAGAGGGAAAACTCTTGATACGAGATTCAAGTCCCTCTACGCTGGCCGTTTAGAGTGGGGCAGTGCCCTACCATCTCTTGGTTTTTCGTTGTCAAGTACAGTGATGAACCTGGCCGTCCATTCCTGGCGCGCACCATGTGTCCCCACTGCCTTGCCTCGGCGTACCTGCAGGCCTCACCCCTCCCGCCGTCATTATACCTGTATAATCTCTGGTAGCTATAGGACTCGACAACGATGCAGGTTTATGATCTTCTTTAAAAGAAAGATAGATATTGGAGCATGGTTACGTCAGGACGTAACAATACTATTGAAGTTATTTTATGCAATTTTGTCTCCTCACTTCCACCTGTCTATCTCTAAATTATTCTCGAATTAGGTGATATCTCACCACTCAGGTTTTATCTTATGACGATAGGTCGCCTCTCTTTTTCTCGTTGGCTAGTCTTCGTTTTTTCCACGCACTTGGGGTCTCTTTCCTCCCAGAACACAGATTCCAGCTTATAAAATTGGAAATAACTTTCGTAGTTTTTGTCTCTAATTTTTTTTGTATATTAATACTCGAACTTTCTGTGCTAAGAGAGCTCCTCTCTCCCCGCACCGACCTTTTATAGGCCCCCCTCGCCTCATTCCCCTCTGCACTGTAATTTTCAAATTCAACGCATTTCCTGATTTCGTAGCTTGTTAGTCGTCGCCCCGATCACCGCCTTCCCCTCGCCTCCCACAAGGCCAGCTGGTCGCTGACCTGCTGTTTATGTCAGCGAGGGAATTCCGGAGGTGTGACGTAGCTACTTTTTCATACGTGGGTTCGATGGCCTAGTGCCCGCAAACCTCGGTTCGCTTGTACCGAGTCTGTTACTCAGGTGTTTCGGTACTCTGAAATAATATTCGGGCTCTTATAGCCGTTCGGAATAATAATCGATGCCCGAGAGTGTAACTCTGTTACATTACATCGATTAGTATTGCATTAATCACTAATGTAATGGGTGTAACTATGTTACACTATATATAATTCCTTTTTAATGTAGGAATTAATTCAAAACTAGGGACAATGTAAGTAAAATAAATATTAGTTGTTGAGTATATCAAAATTAGCGAGATTAAAATAAATAAATTTAGTCAGCTATAAGGATCTTTTGGTGGCAATAAAAAACATTTATAAATTTAATAATTTTTAATTGACAATTTAATGTTATATTTTAACTAATTCTTTCATTAGACGTATTTATTAACATGCTATATAACAGTTTAAGAAACCAGTACTTATTTTTCAGTCATCTTATGAATATAAGTTTAATCATTTAATAATATTTTTATTTGAGGTTCTTTCTGGGGCGATTAGTATGAAGCTATGATTTATTCCACAAATTTCAGAGCATTGGTCAAGAAAAATTCATGGCCGGTTTATAGATAAATTGGCTTGATTAATACGTCCGGGGATAGAATCAATTGTAATTCCTAATGATAGGATGGTTCAAGAGTGAATTAGATCTATTGAACTTGTTAATATACGAATTTGATTATTAAAGGGGATTGTTATTCGGTTATCTACATCTAATAAACGAAAAATATTTAAATTATTAGATTCGAGTATATATGAATTAAAATCAATTTTTTTAAAATCAGAGTATTCATAGCTTCAATATCATTGATGGCCAATTGATTTAATGGATAAGGGAGGTAAATTAATTTCATCATTTGAATATAACATTTTTAATGAAGGGAGTGTTATATAAATTATTATAGAATAATTATTAGTGATTGGGTTCAAATAAGTTGTATTAATTGATTTGATAAAATTAATTTATAAATTATGATAGAATTAATTACATAAATGACAGAGGAATTAATGCAGGATGAAATTATTATTAAGTGGTCATGAAAAAAATTAATTGTTCTATAAATGGGTAATTTTCATCTTCAAGATTAATTATTGATCATGTAGACATTGTAATATTTTAGTTTTCTAATTCTTGGATTTATTAGATTTCTTTGTATATTATTGGGTCTGGGAAAAAGTTCGTGGCGTTTTTCCCGATAGATGGCATCAATTGCGAATAAGTTGTGGCCACTATCAGCAACTTTAGCTTGTTAACTGGACAGTCTACGTGCTTCGGAGCCACACTGTCGCACATCCGGCAGCTGACGCAACCTCAGCAGCTCTTTACGATAAATGCAGATCATCTTGCTGCAATCAACAAACCACAGCTGCCGGCCTTCATGAAGGAAAGACCAGACATCTGGTTTTATTTAATTGAAGCAGAATTCGCAGCATTAAGGAGTCGTAGCGACGACGTCAAATTCACTGCAACATTGTGAGCTTTAGACCCGGAGACTCTGCACCAGATAACTGATGTCATCGCAGCACATCCAGCTGCCCACAAGTACGAAGCACTAAAACAAGCGATAATTAAACGAGTTGCAGATTCTCGGCAGAAACAAATGCATCGATTACTCAACGACCTTGTTCTTGGGGATAAGAAACCATCTTAATTGCTAAGGGAGATAAGGGATTTAGCGGTTAGCAGCATCAACGACGAGATGTTGCACAATCTCTGGGTGAGTCGCTTATCTACTACACTGAGACCGCTGCTCATGATTTCAGAGTCACTGAATATAGACGCATTAGCGGAGATGGCTGACTGGCTGTTTGAATCGGTGACTCTAAACGAGCCCGTCACTCCAAGACTACCACACTCCGTAGCAGCAGTCGATATAGTCAGCACACGAGATCCACGACACCACCTCGGTCATCTCTAGACACTCGTTTGACTGAAATACAATCTGTGCTTGACTACTGCTTAAAGGAAATACTGGATTTGAAAATGGAGCAGCAACTACTGGGCGTAGAAGTTCGTTCGCACCATAGTGGAAAATCTCGTTCCAGAGACAGAAACAACGATCAGCGTAGTCCGAGCCGACCAGGTTCTTATTGCTACCACCGACGTTTTGGACGAAACGGAACATGCTGCACGACACTCTGCACATTCACTATCACGATGAACTAGGAAAACTAACCACGCTATCGCATGTTCATGCAGTCAGTAACGTCAGCGTATCAAGTACTGCTTTCTCTTCTACCGATATTCGATTGCATTTGCATGATAGACGATCTCACCTGCGATATCTAATCGACTCTAGATCAGTTGTCTCCTTGCTGCCGGTGCGGTTATTTAGAAAACGTGCCAGAAATACTAATCTTACCCTGTTTGCAGCAAATTCGTCACTAATACCGACTTATGGCTCACATGCAGGCGACATTGATTTGGGTCTGCGACGCCAATTTCGTTGGAGTTTCATAATTGCTGACGTTCCAGAATCAATTCTGGGAGCAGATTTTTTGGTGCAATATGGTCTTTTAATCGACATGCGAAACCAAGAATTAATCGACTCCACAACCGGTTGCACTTCGAAAGGAAGAATCTTGAAAACAGCATTTCACAGCGTGTCTACAATCATTACGATCATGATATACGTTGACCTTCTGACAAAATTTGTCAACATCACTAAGCCAAGACAATTCACTCCGAATCCAAACAGCGAATGCAGTCTCACGATCGCCACTACCGGACTACCTGTTACTGAACGCTTTCGCAATTTGTTTGGTGAAAATGCAACAGCAGCCAAGGCAGAAATACAACGACTCCTGGATAATGGGGTAATTCGCCCGTCCAACAGTCCGTGGTCAAGCCCAATTCATCTCACCAAGAAGAAGGATGACACCTACCGTCGTTGTGGTGATTATCGCAAGCTGAACAGTATAAGTGTTCCAGATAAATACGCACCGCCACTGATTCAAAGCCTCTTTTTGGTCATTTGCGAAAACACCATCTTTTCAACAATTGATCTGGATAGAGCCTACAGATTCCAGTAAACACAGACAACATTTAAAAAACTGAAATAACAACGCCTTGGGGATTATACGAGTACATTGAAATGCCATTCGGTTTGAAAAACGCTACTCAGACATTCAGGACCACATGTTTCGAGGTTTGGATTTCGTCTTCGTTTACATAGACGATATCATTGTTATGTCAGAAAGTGAAGAACAACATAGAGATCATCTACAGCAAGTTTTCCAGCGACTAGCTGATCACAAACTGTCCATTAACGTCAACAAGTGTCATTTCGGTCAGAGACAAGTCTCATTCCTCTGGTACGAGATCAACAGCGAAGGATCTCACCCACTCACTGGGAGAGTCAAAGCCATTGACGATTTTCCACTTCCTGTGACGGTTATGGAATTACGGAAGTTCTTGGGGATGTACAATTGTTTCCGTACGTGCATTAAAAATGCAGCGCAGCTTCAACTACCTCTCACCGTCTATCTAGAGAATGCAAAGAAGAAGGACAAGAAGCCCATCGATTGGACTGAAGCTTCAAAAGCATCTTTCTTAGCCTGCAAAAGGGCTCTTTCATCCGTAGTACTTAGCACCTATCCGGCAATAAACTTACCGCTACAATTGACCACGGACACTTCCACCAACGCTATCGGGCAACGCTCGAACAAAAAGAGAAAAAGAAATGGAAACCAATAGGTTTTTTCTCCAGGAAGTTGTCGGAAACCGAGACTCGATACAGTACATACGACAGGGAACTACTTGCAATCTTCACCAGCGTCAAACACTTCAAACATCTCTTAGAAGGACGACAAATCATCATCAGAACGGATCACAAGCCACTCATTTACGCGTTCGTTAAAAAATTCGACATGGCATCAGAACGGCAACTCAGGCAATTATACTACATCTCACAATTTACTACTGACATAGTCTACGTAAAGGGAGAGGACAATGTAGCTGCTGACACATTCTCACGCATCAACACAATTAACATGCCAACGATATTGGACTCACAGCTGATACAACAACATCAACAGGACGTCGATGAATTCTCGATAACAACCGTTCGTTCTTGAAATTTGACAAACTCAAACTGGACAATGCAGACATTTACTGCAATATCTCAATAGGCATAGTTCGACCATACTTACCACGTTCCAGAACACAAAGGGCCTAAATATTGCCTAACCATCATCGGTCGCTTTTCAAGATGGCCAGTTGCCGTGCCTTTTAGAGACATTACTGCTGACACAGTCACTACTGCTTTGTTTGACCACTGGATTGCATATTATGGAACGCCAACAATCATCACTTCGGATCAAGGTTCGCAATTTGAGTCATCCTTGTTTCAGGCATCTGTTAGATTTATAGGTTGTAGCAAGCAGAGAAAGATTCCATATAACCCACAAACAAATGGTATCATCGAACGTTGGCATCGAACTTTAAAATCAGCACTGATGTGCTCACCAAAGCCTTGGACAGACATCTTATCCATGGTACTACTGAGACTGCGGACGTGTCTGAAAAAGGACATGCAAGCTTCACCGCCAGAAATGCTTTACGGATCGACACTACGTGCTCCCGGTGAATTCTTCATCAACTCTGACTTCGCAGCGGATTCACAAATCCCTTTGGAGAAACATGGTGAGTACATGAGAGGTTTGAGACTGTTGAGAATTCCTTCCGGATGAACCTTGACCGATCTGTGAATATATTGGAACGGGATGAGAACTCACTCGAGGCAAGAGGAAAATAACCAGACACATAAATGTTATACTGAGAAAGTGGTTTATTGCTGCCTTCCTTCGCAGTATTCAAAATTCAATTTCAAAACAGCACCAGTCTAATGAAATATGTGAAAATTCAGACCAAAAGACTTTAATTTAGAAAATTATCCAAAACATCAATTTTGCAAACAAATACAAATTATATAAAAGATTAACAAATTGAGCTGTAAATTGACATACTATGAGCAGCACACAATTATTAATTGTGCGCTGAGTGAAGACATGAGCGAGCGGTACATGCAACGTAGTGATAGCTACGCTGCACGACACGCTCAGACTGGTGAGTGCAAAAACATGAATGAGTTAGTAATTTGAATTTGGCATTGTAATGTGAGCAGCACATAATTATATTAATTGTGTGCTGAATATGAACTTGAGACAGCGGTGCGTGCAACGTAGTAACAGCTACGCAGCACGACACGCCGATGCCATTGAGTGCGAAAATGTGTGCGTAACTCACTGCAACCACTCAGCACTGTATTGCAGAGTAGTTGCAATGAATTAATAATGAGAGCACTCTCAGTAAATGTTGCAGGAGTGCTGGTCTATGTGAACTCAGCTACGCAGTCAGCACTGCGTAGCACAATACAAACAGATATTGAGGCTGTACAAATGAACTGCGTATAGTCACTGTACTTTCCCAGCAAAATTTCTGGAGGATAGTACAGTGAATAGACCACACCGGTATAATTGTATTAATTATACCGGCTAAAGCAAGTGAGGAGAGCATGATGCCGCATGTGCTGCAGTGCATGCCACGAGTGAGCCAAAGTGGTGATGCACCGTATTTCTCTTCTCACTGACATTGAATTTCTACCAAATTATGTCAATGTACTCTTACCTTGAGCAAACGAGTCCTGATGAGCGAGATGTTGAGCGAGTCCGATGTATAAATGTCCGAGGAAAATGCTTGAGAGTCCTATGGATGCGCGTGCTGTCCAGTGGATGTGTGTCGCAAAAGTGCCAAATTCTCAAGATGGCTGCGAGTATGAAAGTTTCGTTGGGCGCTGAAGTCAGTTGAGCGAGATAGCCGGTGAGCGAAACCGAAGTCAACGAGAGAGACATCCTCTCGCTCGACGCGGCGTGCCAGCGAGGCGCATCCTCGGCTTCGCGAAGCCCATGCCTCGGCTATCTTCGACTCAACCGAACAACGCGTGGTAGAGCAGCGCAACAGGTAGGCGCACGACGATTATCGATCGCCGTGCGCTAGCTGATTTTCCAACAGAGACCAATACCAACAGCGCACCACGTGAAATCGAGAGTATTCATTCCCAAGGATCTTCACACCTGCAGTCACGAATTCCTTAGAGCTGACCATGTTAAAGCACCGTTAGAACATCCATACAAAGAACCATATGAAATTACAAACAGGCACTCATACATCCTGTTCGAATTAAATGTTGATAGCACACGAAGAAATAAAAACATCGATAGGCTGAAACCCGCAAACATCTCTAAGACAGACGCAGACATCAGCATTAAACCCTCACCAACTGATCGAGTACAAAAATAAAAATGCGACTCAACTACAAATTTATCGACATGAACATATAAAAACAAAAAAGTCTCTTTCAAACTCCCGCTCGAAAACACTTAGGGGGAGTACTGAGGCCACCATCAGCAACTTTGGTGTTTCACCTACTCGCACGCCTCTACCTATGGACAGATCAACTAGTTTACACCCCATATTCAGGTGACCACTCTGGGGACTAGTTACTTGTCGATTCTCCGTTCGCTACCGGACGAGACTGCTACTCGTGGTTCGTGGCATCTTGCCTGGCATTAACATACGTTACAACCACGTTTTTCTGTACTTAATTGGTTACGGTGTTCGCTTGTACTTAAATAAAATAAATATACGCTTCATCAAATCCACTGAACAATTTAACATTTATTAGTACAGTTTAAATAACTACGAGGGTCGATCAATAAATAGTCGGCTTTGTAAAGAAAATCGCGTTTTTTTGGATAAAAATCTTTTTATTTCTGAACATAATCTCTCTTTAGCTCGATACACTTATTCCAACGATTTTCCAATTTTTTGATGCCCTCCGAATAATACGACTTCGAAAGGTCCTCAAAATAGGTCTCTGTTTCGGCGATGAGGTCATCTCTGGAACCAAATCTCTTTCCGCCAAGCCATTTTTTCAGCTTTAGAAACAGAAAGTAGTCGGAGGGGGCCAAATCTGGAGAATACGGTGCATGCGAAAGCAATTCGTATTTAAATTCATGAATTTCAGCCATGGCAACTGGGCACGTGTGAACGCGTGCATTGTCTTGATGGAAGAGCACTTTTTCCCCGCCAAATGTGGACGTTTTTTCTTGAATTCGTCGTTGAATCGGGTCAGTACGGCTGCATAGTATTCGCCATTAATCATTTTTTTCGGCGGAAGGTAATCGATGTAGATTATGCCATGTGCATCCCAAAAAACTGTGGCCATGACCTTACCGGCCGATGGCACCGTCTTCGCCTTCTTCGGAGCACGTTCGGTCGGTGAAGTCCATTGTTTCGATTGTTCCTTTGTCTCTGGTGTATAGTGATGGATCCATGTTTCGCCCACGGTTACGTAACGACGCAAAAACTCAACAGGATCATGCTTATAGATCGCCAAACACGCCTTTAAATCAGCTACACGTTCTCTTTTATGGTCGACGGTGAGCAAATGCGGCACCTATCTTGCGGATAACTTTTTCATACCCAACTGATCACTCAGGATTGAAATCACTGAGCCATATGATATGCCTGTGGCCTCAGCAATCTCACGCACTTTTAGTCCCCGATCATTAACACCATATCGTGGACTTTTTCAATTGTTTCTAGTATGACGACCTCATTTGGACGACCTGGACGTTTATCGTCAACAATGCTCGTACGACCGCGTTTAAAATCAGCTGTTCAATATTTAATAGTTGATAACAAGGGTGCAAGGTCCATACAAACTGCGACTAGCTCCGCTTTGATTTCATTATTCGTTTTCTTTTTCAAAAACAAAAATCGAATAACTGCACGATACTCAATTTTTTTCCATTTTTGTAAAAACGCAAAAGTTGTTTGTCTTTCGATGGCTTTCAAACGCAAACTAAACATCGCAGCGAGCTAAAACTTTGACAACAGTCATGTGAAGGATGGCACTACTAAACGTCGCTATTGATTTCTTTCCTCGACCAACAGATGGCGCAAGGCTGACTATTTATTGATTGCCCCTCGTATAAAGTCAGGAAACACAGATCGTAGCGACACCACTAAACGCTCGTTGGAAAGGTGACACTTCGAGCGTTACTTTGAGTGTATAAACATCGAAATTGGTGCAGTGGTTGGAAAGTTGTTTGCGTTTGAAAATGGAGAAAAGTAATGAAAAATTGCGCTATATTTTTCAATATTATTACGACAAAGGGAAGAACGCTGCGCAGGCTTGTGAAAAAATTTGTGCTTCGTATGGTACGTGAAGGTTCTTTATCAAAATCTGCTGCGCGGAAATGGTTCGCTTGCTTTCGTTCTGGTATTTTTGATGTGAAAGATGAGTTACGCTCTAGTCATCCAATCACTGAAAAAGCTGATAAAATTCTTGAAAATGTCCAGGAAGATAAGCATATCAGCAGTGTCAATATTGGTATGGAGCCAGGCATTGATCACAAAACTGTTTTGAAACATTTACAGAAAGCTGGCTACAAAAAGAAGCTCGATGTATGGGTTCCTCATGAGTTGAGCGCGAAAAACATGATATACCAAATTAACATCTGCGATGCGCTACTGAAACGCAGTGAAATCGAGCCATTTTTGAAGCGTGTCATAACCGGTGATGAAAAATGGATCACGTACAACAATCGAAAGCGTCAAAGATCATGGACAAGGGATGGTGAGCTGTGTGTGTGGTAGGACTGTAAGGGAATTGTCCACTGTTAGAGCATGAGTTTAACGTGCCTGTATGGGTGGCAGTACCTCGCGGGCGATATCAAGGCGCTCGGTCGGGAGAATTTGGTCTTCGTCGGTTCTCCCACGCGAGGAACTGATGAATAGACAAAGCAAGCCAGCACGAGTGAGCTCGCTTTGTCATTAAGTGTGCGACCTCCGTCTTTATCACCACGTTTCTCTAGTTGTACGAATAAAGTATTTCATAAGTTGTTACCGAATTTGTTAATTAAACTACAACTTTTCCCAACACAATTACAACTGATAACCTCAGGCTTTAATTAGCTTCAACAGGTTATGGGCCCAGTACACACTGAGACTGCGTGGTAATTGTGTTGGAAACCGGTGGTTGTAAGGGCGTGGTCGGTCGCGTGGTGGCCTTTGTGACGACGGTACCATTAGTAATCGAGTGTGCGTGTGACTCCCAATGAGGATGGCTTCAAACATCCTAGCTCGTAATATTCGGAGATTTGACGGACAGAATTTCCAGGGGTGGAAATTCCACATGCTTACATTATTTGCGGCGAATTATCTGTGCGAAATCGTAGACGGGTCGCGAGTGGCACCTGTCGACCTGTGGACAGCCGAGGGCAAAGAGTGGGATCGTGCTAATGCGAAAGAGATGTTTTTAATCATGTTGGCTGTTGAATATTCGCTTGATTTTTAGTAAAAAAGTTAAATTTTACTAAAAAAACGCCACGAACTTTTTCCCAGACCCAATATTTTGTGTAATCAGTCTTTCTTATATTAATTTGACCTTATTTGAATGCTAAATTGTTATCAGTGGGTTCTGGGCACGAAGAAAAGCAATTTTGTATTAGATAGATGTGTAATCAAGGACTAATTATTGATTATATCCACAAGTATAATATACATTCTACAACGGATGCTACGATTTATATACACGATAACATCCATTTAGGAATTATTCTTAAAATTATTCTTCGTACTATATTATCGATTCGTGTTACAAATTCATCCAGGTCTTTGACCCCGTTATTCAATCACGTACTTCGTTCAACACGGGAATAGCGAATTTCATTCAATAATCGTAACCAGTATAAACATATATATATCAGTAGTATGTGTACACCTTTTCTCCATCCCACTCCTTCCCGCACCTCGCGGCTACCCCCACCACCCTACTTTTCCACCACCGCGCTACCCACTCTGCATAACTAGAGTCGGTAACGTGGAGATAGTAAAGTAAGGTGGTGTGGGTACTCTGGTGAACAAGGAAGAGTAGAAATAAAAGCAGGACAGAGCAGCTGTTGTCGGCATTTACCTTCCTGCCAAAGAGATTTTAAACTTCTGTCTTTCGAATGTACAGGAGAGAGAGAGAGAGAGAGAGAGAGAGAGAGAGACACACACACACACACACACGCGCGCGCGCGCGCTTCTTCGTAGAGATGCTCAATACCTACAACATCCACGTGATCGAGTCCGTTTATTAAACACTCTATGACAAGAGCCGGCAGGATACTTGCTAGAGGCTCCGGATGAAATAGGTGAGACCAGTCGATCTAAATAGTCTCGCCAAAATCGACTAAGAACACCGCACAGTACCCATCAAAATCTGGGTACATCACTTCGCCACGGACAACTCTATTGAAACGAGGCACAATACAGAACATTCCGATGTAGAGTTCGCCAAGTCCAACGCATCTTCCTCGACGCTCCACTAAATACACGCTACGTAGATGCTCTTCCAGCTCGTTGTACGCATCGCACATTTCCTGTGTACGCAGGAACACGCTCATTACACTCTCGACTAAAATTACTCGACACCAAAACGCGTCGCTTAAAATCTCCCTGCTGTATCGCGGATACATAGTGCTTTTTATTCTTTGCGTGTAGAATGCCAAAGACAGACTAAATGCTCGAGATGCTACTAGAGAGTATCACGGGAATAAAGACAACAACCTCCTATGAATCATAACTAGGTGTCTATCACTTTGAATGCAACGAAAGCGGTTTTCGAGCATGTATAGCCATGCACTGTGCTCCTCGCGAAGCGCTCGCTCTGCAGTAAAAGATATAGAAAATTATCCCTCACAGAGAGAGTGAGACTTCAATTATAATTCTCTAATTATTACGCTATAAATATGAGAGACACAGTAAGATCAGGTATTTGAAAAAATTAATCAATATTTTATGGAAAGCACTTACAATGTGCTCGAGCGCTTCTTCAAAGAATACCTTAGAACCGATGATCCTATACGCTGCGGCACGAGGCGTTTCACCAGCAACTATCTTTTCACGGGAATATGATACCACCTCGATCATACACCGCTGAATCGTTTCACTTTTGCTCTCTAGAGCCTGCATATGAATATCAATTCTTCTACTTATTTCGACGAGCATATCAAATGTCGGCCGCTGAACAACAATGTTTGGAGAGTATTTTCGGAAGCGTTTCCGTTTCGATTCTCCAGATTCCTCTTGATTCTCGTATTCTTCATTAGCACTACCGTTTATTTTACCAAATGAGACAGCTCTGTGCTGGTAATACGAGGTTAAAAGTGTGTAATGCGCTGTGTGCTCTGTGCGGGTATTACACATTTTCTCGGCATGAGCCCTATGAGCTTCGAAATATCGTTGTACGCGAGAAAAATCATTTTTAAACACTCGCCACTCTTCCGCACTGAGTGTAATTCCGGTAAAAGTATTCAACAATATTTTCACCACTGCTGTAAGAGTTCACGTAGAGTTCAACTCGTGCGCGGCGACGATTATTTTACTAAATGATTTATTTGAACCGTACACAATGGCGTTCGCTATATATGGCGATATCGCGTAAGAAGTAGCACCGTTATTTGCCATTTTTATGGTTTTCGTGTAGACTGTTACTTTTCGAATGAATCGTCGGTGGTGTTCATACTCCATTTTATACAGATTTCACCCACCATCTAGTTGCATCGCCTTTTCTTTTGATACAGCAAATCATATGACTGAAAATTTTCTTACCAATATCCTTTGATATGTGTAGCATTCTCCTCAACAGCCTAGTAACAGCAGCAACAAATATATCTCAAAAGACTTGCATACTCTCGCACCCGTATGTGCATACGCACACCTCGACATACAGATAAGATGGGTCGTGAAAACTAAATAATATTCGTCGACGAAATTTGTTGATTTTCCTCATGGCCGAGTGCCTTGAAATTAGATGAAAACAATATGACATTCATCAGCGAAACTCGATAACTTAGTACATCACCAGCGCTAAATATTTCCCTAGGTCTTGCTTTTGTAAAGTGATCGTGTGCGGCCATCTTCTTAGGTAATCGTATTCATTACAAGAATACATATATAAGCGAGCCGCTTTGAAAAATCTCTAGTTTATTGTCTGATTTACTGTGGTTACTACTACTCTAACAGCACAATCATGGTCAGAGTGGTAAAGCGCTCGTTGATAAGAAAATGGACAGAGTTTATATTGAAGCGTAGACCGTCGTTGCGTTTGCGGTGGAGGAAAAGAAATTTACAGATCAGTCTATGAGAACTTCCGACACAGGCGGTTGTTAGTAAAATTCGCGGTATACTGTGCGAGAATCATCAGCGCGATTTAGTTGACGCAGATAATATTGGATTGTCTGATAATCAAATAATTATTCATTCAGTGGTGCGTGTTATTCGTCGACGCGGTTGGCTGAATGAGCCTGCTTCAGTGAAAGACGTAAGTAATATACTGCGTTAATTACTTTTATTGTATTTCCTTTATTTCATAAGATTCTTATACAGCTCGACGGTGTGAAGACGAAGAAATGGGATCCGACACCTATGATTTCGATGAGGAGCGTAGAACCAATTCAGATGACCATAGCAGGGACAACGGTGGTGACAGTACCGCAGGGAATCGTTGGATAAATTGTACCCAGCCGTTCTGTGGTTATAAATCAACGAACGGTCTTTTCATGGTCTGCCCTGCGACAGAACCAGATGGAGCCGTCGCAGGTCCATCGCGACAATACAGTTCAAACGATGATACCAATAGCAATACAGATAATGAGAAGGAGGAGGAGGGAGAGGAGAAGGAGGAAGAAGAAGAAGAAGAAGACAAAGAAGAAGAAGAAGAAGAAAAAGAAGAAGAAGAAGAAGAAGAAGAAGAAGAAGAAGAAGAAGAAGAAGAAGAAGAAGAAGAAAAAGAAGAAGAAGAAGAAGAACGGAAGGAGGAGAAGAAGAAGAAGAACGGAAGGAGGAGAAGAAGAAGAAGAAGAAGAAGAAGAACGGAAGGAGGGAGAGCAGGAATTCCAAGTATAATCGAGTATTCGAACATCACTGTAGCTATGTTCGAGCATTGGGCACGATGTAAATCCACTTATTGCAACGGCGATAGATACTTTCAGCCTGAGTATTGGACAGACTGTAATCGTTCGTTCTTTGGTGCTTTATGCCTCGCTCATCACAAGGGCGGGAGCTCCGCGGGTATCACGGCTCGTAAATATAGACGGTACAGCGTCTGTAAAGCATTCAAAATCTGTAGATGTTGCTCGCGTATGATTAAAACCAATATGATTAATACCAATATAAAAAAAATATTTATCGATGATCCTGTTGGGGCGCTCGTGAAATTGGCATTACCGCAAAAATTCAAAAAGCCCATCTGTATTGCTCATAATGCAAGAGGTTTCGACGCGCAATTTAGTTTACGGTATTTAAGCGAAGTGTAAAAAACACAGTTGCCCTCTGTTGAGAATTCCTTCCTTGGTGTTGGTGGAACAAATCTGTAAGATATTGATAATAATGAGTTTTCACTTGCGGCAGGGGATAAATAACTAGACTGACAGATGTTGGTAGAGAAAATGTATTTATTCTACCATCGACTTCAAATACCACAAAATACACCAGAGAAAAATGCAAAATAATAGATATAAAAATAAATACGAATGAATTTAAATGAATTTAATGCAGGTCTGAGTGCCAGCACACAATTGTATTAATTGTGTGCTGTCTTCTAGTAAGTATAGTGTACGTGGTACAGCCAGCGCTGCAGAGCACGCCACGGAATGAGAAGTGTGAGAGCGCAGAATATGTCACTCATTCTCAATAAATTCTCAGTAGATTTATATAAGAGAAAATAGAGAGAGTGAGTGAGAGTACTAGTACTTGAATTGATTGAGTGCTGAAATGTGATGTGAAAGAGCGTGATGCAGTCAGCGCTGCAAAGCACGTCAAAGTGAGAAGTTGAGGATGCCTAAATGATTAGAATATATTCACAGTACCTTCCCAGCAAGTTTAGTTGGGGGAAAGTACAGTGAATAATAGGCACGCGCGCAATTATAATAATCGAGCAGACAAAATGTGATGAGGAAAACGTGGTACAGCCCGTGCTACAGAGCACGCCACAGAGTGAGACTTTTATGTTGATGTACCGATGAGTTTTTCAGTCCTCACCGTCATTGAATTACGATAAATTGTAACGTTGTAATCTTACCTGCGGTGAAAAGTCTGAGATATCCAGATGATGTGTGCGCTGTCCAAGCGGGTTTTTACAGAAGTCAAAAATAGCAATATTGTTAGGCGTTACAAAAGCGTCGTTATGCGCTAAAGTCAAATGAGTGACATACAGTGAGCTATGCCGAAATCAAACGAGAGAGCGCGAGCCTCTTGCTTCAAGCAGCATGCTCGCGAGGTACTGCCTCGGCTATCTCCGGCATAGTCGAGCGCAGCACGCTACCCAGCTGCAACAGGTCAACGCACGGCGAATATCAATCGCCGTGCGCCAGCTGATTATCCAACACCCTCTCTGATTATGAATGGTACGAAGATTATCTCCATGAAGATTGACGATGTCGTTTTTCTCGATAGTCTTAATTATTTACTCATGGCTCTTAGTGCTTTACCTAAGGCCTTTGGTTTCGCTGATGAGGTGGCAAAAGGTACATTTCCCTATTTATTGACCATACCGGAATATCGGAATTACACAGGTCCTCTACCGGCTCTGCATTTTTACTCACCCGATACCATATTCTCAGCGGATCGCGAGCGATTTCTAAAATGGTATGAGGAAGAATCGAGTCGCGTCGATTATACGATCGAACGGAGAATTTTGTAAGCTTGTACGACGTCGCGAATGGGGAGCAGATACGCTATGTGGATGTATGCTCGCTGTATCCATGGGTGTTTAAGAATGGAAAATATCCCGTTGGACATCCGAAATTGTACGTAAGTGACGAGTGTCGAGAACTCGTAGGACTTGAAAACGATTTAAGTGTCATCAAGGGTCTCGTGTAGTGTATTGTGGTGGCACCGCGCGATTTGTATATCCCCGTACTGCCCGTTCGCATGCATGGGAAACTACTGTTCCCCCTATGTAGAACGTGCTGTGCAGATATGGACACATCCAAGGGCTGTACACACGATGACACGACAGAGCGAGCGTTTGACGGCACATGGGTCGTGGACGAACTGAGATAAGCTGTGTCGCTCGGATATAAGGTGACGTGTATCTATGAAATTTGACAATACGTTGTTACGCAGTATGACTCGACAACACGACGAGGCGGTTACTTTGCCGAGTACATCGATACATTCCTAAAAATAAAACAGGAGGCGAGTGGACCAACAACAGAGTGTAACGATGACGCGGAAGCAATAGCGCATTTTATAGCGTTGTACAAGGAGTCTGAGGGTGTATATCTCGAGCGAAGTGCTTTGCAGTCAAATCCGGGTTTACGTTCGGTTGCAAAATTGGCTGTTAATACATTCTGGGAAAGTTTGGTCAACGTGCGAATCTCACGAAAACCGTTATCGTTTGCACGCGCTCGGAGCGAATGAATTTACTAACAGGTCCGGAGATTGAGGTGACGAGAATGCTACCGGTCTATCACAAGATCATGTACGTAAACTATGTGAGCAACCGCGATGCTATCCAACCGTCCCCGACATCAAACGCAGTGATCGCAGCATACACGATGGCACAGGCACGCCTAAAACTATACAGTTATCTTGAGGGGCTCGGGCGATGAATATTGTACTGCGATACAGACTCCTTTATTTACGTGCGTGGCCCCGGTGGCAACGAGTATGAGCCACCAATCGGTTAATTTCTAGAAGATCTCACGGATGAATTAAGCGAATACGGGCCTGGTAGTTATATAACTTCGTTAGTTTAGGGAGGACCAAAATTTTACCCATACTTTGTTCGTAAGCCCGACGGTACGATTATTGAAAAATGTTAAGTAAAGGGTATCACGCTAAACTTTGCGAATAGCCGTCACGTAAATTATAACGCATTAAGATCTTTCGTGACAGGAGCTAGGAGCGTACCTATTTTTTTTTTAATTCGACGCTATTCGACGCACGGAATTAAGAAAATAAGGAAATAAGAAATATTGATTTATTATGTATAAGACCGTTGTCTGCTCATTGTTTTTGTGCTGCTATTCGTAGCAGTAGCTGCTACCTCTCTACCGTTTCCTTTTGTTCTCACTTTCTCCTGCTACCTCCGTCGACATAATATTGCTGTTTAGAATTACCTGATTCGTACAATTTGCACATAGAGATGTATGCATAGTGAAATAAATATATTGCTTTATTTGAGAGAAATATAAAAACTATCGTTATTTAATTTACATACGGTGTAAAAATCAGCCTATACCGCGGGCTCGCGCCTCATCAGCTAGTACAGGCGCATCGCGCCTTATCAGCTCGTCAAGGCCGCGAAAATAGCTGATGCCGCGGGATCGCCGCCGCCGCCACCGCCGTCGCAGAATAAGCTTATTTAAGGGTCAGCTGATTGATTTTCATAAACACTCATCGATATGGATACACGTTGGAAACATCCATGGACAGCTGTGATAAGCGGTCCTACGGGTTGTGGTAAAACATATTTTGTAAAAAAATTCTTTAAATACATGCGCGAAATGACGGATGTCCCGTTCGAGCGTATACTTTTTTATTACTCAGAGTGGCAGTCCGGGTATTCAGAGTACGGTGATAAAATCGAATTTCGCGAGGGCTTACCGCAAGCAGCAGACTACTCGAATGATACAAGACCTAAACTGGTGGTCATTGACGATCCAATGCACTAGGCATCGAATACCGTGATCGATCTGTTCACTAAAGGTAGCCATCATAAAAATCTTAGTGTCATATTCATCACGCAAAATCACTTCCATCAGGGTCACGGGCTGCACGATATCTCCTTAAACGCTAATTATATCTGTTGGGATTTGATGTTGAAATAAATAAGACACGATTAAAGAACAACTGTTTGATTCATTTAACACTCTTTCTGGTAGACTATGCTGTGATGTGTATATACGCATGACACGAGGCGACTGCCGAGAGAAGAAAAGCAAAGGCTCGCGGAAACGTACTCGCTACTCACTCAGTCTCACTCTGCTCATCAGTCTCGCACACAAGCACAGGACACGAGCAACCGCATATGAGATACAACACACACACTGTTATACATATAGCTCTAACAGTCCCACTTTGTGTCTCGTATGCCCTTTTTTTTTTAAAAGAGGTCTTTATTATTAACCACTATGCGTCTCACTTATGAAATAACAAAAATTGCATTTTTTTGACTTTTACAATGAATGTTTCATTTTTCTCGCAAACCTTCGAAAATTATCCTCGCAAGTGGCTTAGTCAAAATATCCGCTTCTTGACCTTTTGTATTTACATACTCTAACAAAAACTCTTTTTCTCTAAACTTATCACGCACGAAATGATACCTGACTTCAATATGCTTCGAGCGACGGTGAAATTCGGGATTTTTTATTAACTTTATCGCGCTCTGATTATCCATCCGCAAGACCGGTTTTTCAACTATTTTTCCCGCTAGTTCTACAAGTAATCTCTGCGCCCACACAAGTTCGCGCACCGTTTCGCTCGCTGCCACATATTCCGATTCTGTCATGGATAGTGCGACCGATCGCTGTCGTCTTGAACCCCAGAGAAAAGGTGCATTTCCCAATTTCAACACAAAACCCGTCGTAGATTTTCTCGAGCTGGTTTCCCCCGCGAAATCCGCATCGCTATAGGCTACAATTTTTGAGCAATCCATTCCTGAATTAAAAATAATTCCGTGCTCACGTGTTCCCTTTAAATACTTAAAAATTCGTTTAACCGCGTTCCAATGTACTTTTAGCGGCTTTTCACAAAATTGAGCTATCGAATTCACGGCATATGAAATATCGGGTCTACTCACATTCGCAATGAATAATAAACTACCGACAGCTTCTCTGAATGAAAAATTTCCTGGCTCGTTTCCCTCGTCATTGCAATCACCCAGGCTTTGGTGATTATCAGCTGGAATGGCCACACTGTTTGCTTTTTCCATGTGGAATCGCTCTAATACTTTATCCAAGTAGAACTCCTGACCTACGAAGATCGAACCGTCCACTTGTCGACTAATCTGCATGCCTAAGAATAAACTTAAAGGGCTCATCTTAATCTCGAATTCCTTTTTCAAATGTCTAATCAACCTATCTGCGAGATCTTTATCGCTAGAAACAATTAAACCATCGTCAATATAAATTGCAAGGTACAGAGTTATTTTACTGTCGATGCTCACGAAAACGCATGGATCTGCCTCGGACTGCCCGAGGTTGAACGCCTTGAGAGACTTAATGAAACGCTCGTTCCAACACCTTGAAGACTGTTTGAGCCCATACAGACTCCTCTGCAACTTGCAGACTCTCCCTGATCCATTGTTGAACCCCACCGGCTGCTCCATATAGACATCCTCCTCCAATCTTCCATGGAGAAACCCAGTCTTGACGTCGAACTGCTCGACATGCATCTTACTATCCGCTGCCAGCGCTAGTAGCATTCTAACTGAGTCGAATTTTACCACAGGACTAAAGGTCTCAAAATAATCTAGTCCTGGCCTCTGGAGAAATCCCTTGACTACGAGCCTCGCCCTGTACCGCTCGATTGTCCCGTCGTTCTTCAACTCGACCTTGAAGACCCAACGATTTGGAAGCACCGTTTCCTTTTCTGGGGGTTTCGTGAGAATCCAGGTTTGATTCTTTTCCAGAGCTCTCAACTCGTCGTCCATCGCCTCCTTCCATTGCTGACTTTGATCACTTTCTAACGCTTCTCGGAAACTACTCGGCTCATCCCCTTGGGTTAGAAAGATCGAATTAACGTTGAAGTCTGTGTAACGAGCAGGTGGTTTTATTTGATCGCGATTTCTCAACTGTCGTTGACTCCCACTGGAACCTGCATCCCCCTCGTGCTGTTTTTCCTTTTGCTGGATCCTATCTTCACGCTGGTGTAAGACATTATCTGGCTCCTCGCACTCGTCGTCGTCGTTCTCTATAACATCGAACCCTACGCCATCCTGTTGCTGCTGCTGGACTTCTTCTTGGTCGCTTTTGGTTGCTGGCACCTCGAGAATGCACTCTGACTCTTCTGTGACCTCCGCATCCGACTGGTTTTTCGGTTTGAAAAACACGTCCCTGTGTGTCTCGATTTTGTTCGTCCCTTCACTCCTGATTCTGTAACCCTTCGAGACTCCGTCGTAACCAACGAAAATTCCCGATTTTGCCTTAGCGTCCCATTTTCTTCTACGCTGTTTTGGAATGTGCGTGAAGACCTCGTCGCCAAAAATCTTAAAGTGCCTGACGTCCATCTTTTTGCCACACCAAAGCTCATTTGGACTCTCACCGTTTGGACCCACCGGTGAAGTTCTATTCAACACATAGGCTGCCGTGTTGACTCCTTCTGCCCAAAATTTCTTTTCCAGCTTCTTCTTCTGCAACATGGTCCTTGAAGATTCTACGAGAGTTCTATTTTCTCTCTCGGCCTTCCCGTTCTGCTCAGGAGTGTAAGCGACCGTCCGCTCGTGCTGAATGCCTTGCTCGAAGGCGATTTTCTGCATTTCGTGGTTGATAAATTCAAGTCCGTTATCCGTCCTGAGTCTCTTTACATGTTTTCCAGTCTCGTTCTTAATTATCTGAAGATAATTCTCAAAGCACACGAGAACTTCTGTTTTGTTTTGAAGAAAATATAATTTACGAAACTCAGAATAATCGTCCTTGAAGAGCAAAAAATATCTCGAATTCCCGATTGAATTCTCTTCCATGACCCCGCATAAATCAGCATGTATGAGCTCGCCGACTTCGCTTGTCTGTGATTGGCTGATTGGAAATGGTAACCTGTGTGCCTTGCCTAAGACACACGCCTCGCAATACGGATCTCTTCCCTTGATCTCAAATCCTGCCTTCCTGAGAATTCGCCTGACCTGCCTGAAATTCTGATGAGCCAACTTTTCGTGCCATTCCAAGAGTAATCCACCTGAAATTTTAGGATTATCACTCTTGCTTATTTCCACGAAATTTTCCTCGGCTCTTTCCCGAAATTTCATCTTGAAAAGTTTCCCTTCACGATTGCCTATTGCAACCACTTTATCACCCTCGATAAAACGACACTCTTTATTGTCCGCCTCGAGACGAAACCCCTTGTCAAGCATTGCGCGCATCGAAAAAAGATTAAATTTTAGGTCCGGAACTAAGTAAGCATCTCGTAAATGCCTACACACCCAGCGCTTCGAGTCGAAACTTTTAATATAAACGTTTCCGCGGCCACTCGCGTTTATAATGTCACCGTTTCCTACTCGCACCGGCACTGGAGAATCGAAATATTGTAAGTCAACAAATTTACGAATATCACCCGACATATGGTCTGTCGCACCGGAATCCAAGAACCAAGGATCTTTCTCAAATTCACGATTGTCTGAAGTAAACATTGTACTGATAAACGCGCTACTTTGTTTTGAACTGTCACCTTGACTTTGTTTACAGTCACGCTTCCAATGCCCGGGCTTCCCGCACTTGAAACACGCGCCTTTCGTCTTGTTTTTTACAGGGTTTCCCTTGCTTCCCTTGCGTCGTCCCGAATCTCGCCACTGTGCAGCAAACGCACTGCTCTCTTGTTTTTCCTGAGAAATTTTGCGAGTTTCTTCCATCACTAACCTTGAGGTTAAATTCGCGAGAGTCCGTTGATCTTGCGCGGTCGATTCCCACGCTGACGCAAAGTGATCGTAACATAATGGCAATGTCATTAAAACTTTCGTTATCATCATGTTATCCGTTATTTCTTCACCGAGTGCTTTCAACTTGTGGCAAATGTTCTGAATTTTTGATACATGAGTTGCCATGTCGTCCACGGGATCCTTGGTAAACGAAAACCATTCCCTTTGCAACATATGCACATTTGTATTAGATTTATTTTCATACACCGCACTCAAATTGTCCCACATTTGCTTTGACGACGTGCAATTTATTATGTGAAGCAACACAGGTTCTGTCACACTCGTTGCAATAACTTTTTGCGCTATGCTATCTTCCTTCAACCACTCACGAATTTTACTCGCCCTCGCGGCAGTCTGTGCTGCATCTCCTTGCACGAGAGCCTCAGGAGCTGTTCTTAGGCCTATCACTATGTCATAAACATCGTTCGCATTCAAAAGAATACGCACTTGAAATTTCCACGTTCCCCAGTTCTCGACACCTTTTAATTTCGTTATTTTAACTTGATCGTTGCTTGGCTCCATCGTTCACCACGTTGATTTTGCACGTTTGCACAATGGCGGCTAACCGGCGAAAACGACGCGACCTATCGCACACGAAACACTTCAAAAGTTCGAGACTAAACGTAAAAGTAATTTCACTAAACAACGTTATACTGGGCCCATAACCTGTTGGGATTTGATGTTTAAATAAATAAGACACGATTAAAGAACAACTGTTTGATTTATTTAACACTCTTTCTGGTAGACTATGCTGTGATGTGTATATACGCATGACACGAGGCGACTGCCGAGAGAAGAAAAGCAAAGGCTCGCGGAAACGTACTCGCTACTCACTCACTCTCACTCTGCTCATCAGTCTCGCACACAAGCACAGGACACGAGCAACCGCATATGAGATACAACACACACACTGTTATACATATAGCTCTAACAATATCGTTGTCTTCAAAAATTCGCGAGATCGCGCGCAAATTTAACATCTAGCACGACAGGTATGTCCCGAGAATCCGAGATTTTTGCAGGAGGTTTATTTCGATGCAACAGCTGCACCGCACGGCTATCTATTATTCGACTGGAAAAAATCGACGCCTGATAATTGTCGATTTCGCGCCTGTACATTTCCCGATGACCAATACCGTTACGTTTACGTGCCTCAAAAAGCAATAAAGGTTCGTGATGCGACGCGCAATGTACCAGTAATGCGCTTATAATGGCGTTGCGCGGACCTCTCGATAAAAAGCAAATAATTATATTGCAAGCGATGTGTTATCTGAAGCAAGAGCAACGACGTGCAATTTTGCGCAAAGCAGATGCAGCGCTTGTACGGTGTATATGCGAGTGTGCTCTAAACGTTTTACAGGGAAACGTGAGTCTGAACAATGTGCAAAAGGAAAGAAGGAGGAAGGAGGAAGATCATTGTCGAGTACTGTGTCGGATTTCTCAAGTTGCTTCTTGTGCCTGTCTTGGTCTACATGAGCCATGGAATATGCCAGAAACATGGTGCTTATTCCTCATGGTAACTACAGACCCGTTGCCCTCCGTACTGTGACGTAGTCACGACTCTAGAGGAGTGGAGGAATAAAAATCATAAATTTGCAAGATAGAAATTAAAAGAAAACATTACTCTTAGGCACCAGGCCAGATAAGGCACAAATGTGACGGAGTCACCTATAATAAAGAAGGGAAAATTAAGAACTAAATAAAAAGAAAAACATTTTACTCAAAACTCAATTTATTCCGTAAAATAAATCTCGATACAGAGAAACAATAACGAGAAGACCCAGTAAATTTGAAGAAGCACAGCTGTGGTGAGTCACCGCAAAACGTCACGTATCCGGAATGTTCCCTCACTGCCGAAAAACAGTGGGTCAGCGACCAGCTGACCTCGCTCGAGCCGTGAGGGCAACGGCAGGGCACGGTGGCGGGGCAACTGAAACAGACAAAATTACATAAGATATTATAATAAGAGGAGTTAAAATAAGAGAGTGGGAAAGGAGAGAAAAAGTATATAAGACAGCTTCAAACAGAAAGAACTTTTTTATTCGTTTCAACAGTCGACAAAGTCAGAACTCGCTTGTGCGCAGCAGTAAAAATTTTTGTTAAATCCGGGAATTTCATATTGAATCCAAGGATTTTAATAGAAAAGGGGGTGAGTTAGCCCATCAAACTTGGTAGAACATTTACAAATAAAAATACAGTGCAAGTTAGTGGAAGAACAAATGAAAAGATTAATAGCGAACAGTATCGGACCGTGCCAAAATAAGAAAATATTCTGAAAAACAAACCGGGAATTGAAAGTTGGAGCAATTAAGCACTTTGAGTAGAGTGTAGTTTGAGTGTGTTAGGAAAAATATTATAAGGAAGATCAAGTAGAATAATTAGAAGTAAGTAGTATAATAGTTTGTAAGAGAAATTGTTAATGCGACACATCGGTCAAAGCGGTAGACTTATCCTAGGCACCAAGAGGTTTCTAGACAGAATCCAGTCAAAGAAGTTAGTTGTGAAAAACAGGAAAAGAGAGAATAGAAAGGAAGCAATATCTAAGAACATTATAATACAATTTCAGGGTACGGGCGGACTTAGAATACTGAAATAAGTCTCCGCATCAAGAAAAGAGAGACACTTGGAGTAAAATTTTGAAAAAAAGCTAGGAAAATTGATTAATAAGTAGAATTAGGAGGGCACCAGCAAAGCTGACCCAGAAAAACTTGATTTAGCATGTTAGGACCAATAGAAAAATAATTAGGAAAGAAACAATTTTATTAGCCTTGTCAAGCGCGTCGGATGAGAACAACACCTCTCAACAAGACATAAAGAATAAGAAAAAGATCAAATAAAAGAAAGAAAAAACTCACCAAGAGAGAAGAATAACTGGAACGTCCCGGTCC
Organism: Cylloceria caligata; assembly: GCA_963942595.1. Classification (NCBI taxonomy): domain Eukaryota; kingdom Metazoa; phylum Arthropoda; class Insecta; order Hymenoptera; family Ichneumonidae; genus Cylloceria; species Cylloceria caligata. The sequence goes on along the minus strand of OZ012703.1, from coordinate 40,691,103 downwards.
AACACCAAAGATTGCTGGAGAAATCCGTCGAATAAATGATAAATAATTAGAATCACTTGCAAATAGAGATACTGTAACTGTCATCTTTCAACACATAAAGAACATCACTCGCGAACTAAAAGCATTATTACCACGAAAAGACACACTAGAGATTCACGGGAACGGCATGAATACAACAAACAAAGAGCCGGAACACAAAACAACTCGAAAATGAAACTATTTCGATTAATTAAGAAATAACGCGGACACGGACACAGACCCGGCGTCTATACGAGCTGACCGACGCGCCAGCAACAGCAAATCAAGCCCAGCAGACCGCGCATCAGCAGCCAGGCGAGCAAAAGATCAAGACTTCCGAGCTCGATTCTGCCTAGTTGGGACATCCACCGCTAAGCGCAGAAGTCAAAACCCGTTATCATCACGGATAAAGAAGAGCGCGGAACCTTTAGAGCGATGATACGTCACAAATAAATTGTACGGCTAACGGCGCCAAAAAGCCGAACACCGCAGAATTCTATGTTAATTATTGAATAAACCCTATTTATACCTCCTACAGAAGTCTACAACTAATTATCTTCGCTACACTATCGATAGCGTACCAACAAAATTTAAATCTAAAGCAATATCGTTGCTTCGCAATTTGCATCGCAATTTGCATCGCATCGCCGTTGGTAAAAAATGACATGGGATCGTAACGGTGTTGCTTCCGTAGATGGCAGAAGAATTTCAAATTGCAATATCGTTGATCTTGTTAACGATGCTATGCGAGCTAGAAAACGCGAGAAACCTATCGGTCGAACTCACTTTGCCAAACTCCTGCGAGCGATACAGATGCCACGCGAATTTATCGGCGATCCCGAGTTACTACACAAGCCTATACCTACATCATCCTCGACACCACAGCGGCGTCTTATTTAACCACGCGATAGTGATAGTAGCAGCAGCAACAGCAGCAACAGTAGCAACAACAACAACGAGGCCAAGACCAGAGATTTAATGCTCAGGGCGGAAAACGACAGCATCGAGGGGCAAAAGGGGGAGGAAGAAGAGGACGAACAATCGTCAAACAACGCACAAGTAGAGAGCTAACGACACCCCAGTTAATATCGATCCCCCACACAGTTAGAAAAGAAAATGAAAAAGAATCCATTTAACTGGTCATCGTTAAAATTATGAAAATTCTTCAAAAAAATCTATTATGACACCGCTTATCCTGCCTCCTATTCTCGAGCAAGAAATTTGGCTCAGGTAGATCGAAGAGTAGCGCAAAAAAATGTTTTACTATGACTCGGGACACAGGATTCATATTACATTCATCTTCTCGTGCGACGACAATTTCTTCGACGTACGTACAACGTGAGTAATATAGACGATGTATGGGAGGCTGATTTAGCTGATCTTCGCTCGAGAGTGAAAGTGTGCGCGCGCGCGTGTGTCTGTATATGTGTGGGCGCGTGTATGTGTGTGTGTGTATGCTCGCGTGTGTATGTGCGTCTGAAAGTGAGAGAGAGAAACACGAGTTAAAATCGCCGTAGAAGGAAGACGGAACAACAACAGCGGTCAACAACAGCAGAAGTGGTGAGTGCATGAATTTATTTTGTTAGTATGTGTACACCTTTGCTCCATCCTGCTCTTATCTCTACTCTTCCTTGTTCACCAGAGTACCCACACCACCTCACTTTACCATCTCCACGTTACCGACACTGGTTAAACAGAGTGGGTAACGCGGCGGTAGAAAAGTGTGGTGGTGGGGGAAGTCGCGTGGTGGGGGAAGGAGTGGGATGGAGCAAAGGTGTACACATACTACTTATATCAGGCATTGGATCATGTGACTATATCTATCGCCCACTTGCAGTACAGCAGGGATATTGTCACAAGGTCGACATATTTTCAGTAAATCCGCACTATTGCACCACTCCACCATAAAGTTATACTGTATTCATGTCGTATTTAGTTTTGTTGAATTCCACACAATAAAAAAGAACAATACCTCAAACGCAATTTCAGCTTCAGGAAACAAATCTCAGAGTTTGCCAAATAATAATAGACAGACTCGTATGATTTGAGCGAGGGCGCTTAATCTAACTGGCAAGCATGATAATCTTTACGATAATTGATACTAAGACTCAACCAGGCGTGACACGACGTATTTATTTCGGATGCGAAGAGACAAATGGATCGAACATCCAATCAAACCGTCGATAACAATGGTTATGCCATAAAAGATGGGGGCGCCATCTTTTATGTCGGCATGTAAACATTGAATAACTTTAAAAAAAACAACCGATTTCCATATATGAGGTATTTTTATTTAATTTGGTCCTTTACAATTTATTTGGACTAGTTTTTGAATACAACATCAATCAAGTGGCCGTCTTCATTGTCCAAAGCAAAATGTGCCCTTTTTGCTGCGTTTTCTATTACTTTTTCGAGCATCTCCGGCGGTATAGCGATGATTTCGGCACGAATGTTTGCTTTGAGCTCGTCAATGGTCTAAGGCTTGTTGGCGTACACTTTGCTTTTCAAATAACCCCACAAAAAGAAGTCCGGAGGGATCAAATATGGAGATCTAGGTGGCCAGTAAATGTCGCCATTTTTTGACATCACACGTCCGGGGAATTTTTGTTGCAGAAACTGCATTGTTTGATTTGTAGTGTGGCATGGCGAACCGTCTTGTTGAAACCAGTAACCTTCCAGACCTTTTTCACATATTTGTGGGCAGACATAATGAGCCAACATCCACCGATATCGATTCCCATCGACTGTTTCGCGTTCTATGAAGAAAAATGGCCCAATGCTGGTTTTGGCGCAAACGCCGGCCCAAACAGTCACCTTTTGGTCATGCAATGGTGTTTCATGATATTCTATGGATTCTCCATTCCACAATTGCGGAGATTTTGCTTGTTAACGGCGCCAGAGAGTGTGAAATGGGTCTCGACGATATGCACGTTGAGTTAACACAACTGAACTACTTTTTTCAATATACAGCGTCACTATTTCGGCGAGTTGTTTCGGTGTGAAGCGATTCATGGTTAAAATTGTACTGAATTGACATTTCAAAAACATGTCTACTCAAGTCAAGCGGTTGATAAATATCAAAGTTATTCAATGTTTACATACCAACATAAAAAATGGCGCACCCTGTACTCATTCAAGTTAATTATCTAATAATTAATTATATCTCAGAGTTTTGTGAATAATGGATTTAGAATAGAATATAAAAAATATATAATTGATATGATTTGTCTAGAATCCATAAATGGAATTTCTACTGGACGACTTCATAATCATGTTAGGATAAATAAATTAAATTAGTACACAACTGTTATGGGCACATACAATTACCCTCGTTGTAGTCGTCCTTACCGTCGTCGGATATACTTACGCCCATTGTCGTCCGTACTGGATAATAGTGATTCGTATGCATTCTCAGAAATACGTGGGTCGATCGGTATCGTCCGGCCCACGTGGTGTCGATGCTTGCGGAGAAAGAGAGAGTGTGTCGCACAGTAGTTTCGAATAATGAACAAAAACACGCTTTTATTATATCAAAATACAGTTATCAATATGTGTTGTAACGGTAATTTTTATCGTTTACAATTATTTTTATTTTTCGTGGGAAATTCGCGCTCAAACGCAGTACTAATTAATATGAGACTTCGAGGTGTGTGAGAATAAGGTTTATTAACAACGAGAATAATTTCATAAAATGTCAATTTTCGGTTTCCGGCCACTAATACCCCGTACAGTGCAGTTTAATTTGGTGATTGCGACGATTATTTTCACGATTCTTATTTTATGTCTCGTTTACATCAATTCTCAGTATATCCCGGCTTGCACATCTATTACGCTTCGCTACGAAGGTATCGACCCAGTAACTTCAAACACGCACACACGCAGCCACTCGCATCGAACTCGCTCCTTGACAGAATGTATCACCTCTGTTTACAATGCTCTCGCTGTTACTCTCGTTTCACTTTCTTTTTTTCTCTCTCCCACTCACACAATCGGGCAATTCCTGTTCATATTGCCGGTTTAAAATCTACACAATCTAATTATATTTTCTTAAACACTACTCGCTTAATTCTACTTAATTAATTTCCTACCCCTAACGTTATCTATTTAGTCCTTATCACGCTAAACCTATTTACTTCTAAAACGGTATTGCCCTAAACTTATCGGCTGATTATTTTTCTCTAGATCATATAAATGTCTCGCCTGTCCAACTCTCCTTCTTCAGTCTTTACCATCAACTCAATGCCTTTTCTTATTGCCGGAGCTACGGATTTCACCAAAACACAATCCTACTTTTTCCTCCAACTTCAACTCTTTAGAAAAATCACTAGTTGCCAACCGCCGCGACTTGTAAAGAGCAGAATGTCTCTTTTCTGATAGACTTGTACCAAGCTCACTTTTCTTATCGCGTCGGCTCTTTTATAGACTCCCCCCCAACCTGGTGCCCTCTACGTCATTAGTAGCTTCGATTTTCAAATCCGCCAAGTCTCATGATTTTTCGAGCTACCGTTGTCGCCCCCCCCCCCCCCCCGTCTCTCCCTCGCCTCCGAGCAAGGCCAGCTGGTCGATGACCTGCTGTTTTCGGCAACGAGCGAATTCCGGAGGCGTGACGTAGCTTGTTTTTGTGCTAGGTCCGGGTTCGATGGCCTGGCGTCCGCTGTACTCGTCGCTTCGGAATATACTGTTGGGCTCTCATAGCCGTTCGAGATAAAAAAATAGGCTAACAGTCGTAATTATGTTACAGTGTAGAACGTTACATTAGAGGGGGTTATAATGTGGGTTTAACGAGATTCGTCTTAGCGTCGATACGCGCGTCGCGTATTACGTTACTGCGTCGTACTGTAGCCGTCGTACCACGTTAAATTTGTCCTTCGTCAAGCTTGCGTCCGTCGTTTAACGCTGCCTGTTGTTGACTGCCGTTTTCGCGGGCTGCCTCTGGCTACGCGGGCCCGCGCCTTGCCCGGTGGCCGCGTAATATCACCGCACGCCGTCGTGGCTCAATTGCGCACCAATCGAAGCCCGTTAGGTAGTAACATAACCAATATGAAAAAAGTACAAAATCAAATTATAGCAGGTAATAATAAAATATAAGCAGGTAGGACGTAAAGTTGTTCGAGAAGCGCGCTTCACACATTGAAGTATTATTTTTTAAACATTGTTTTTTATAAAAGTTAATGGTTTTCGAGATAAAATATAGCTTTAGACATTAACGATTATACAAGAAAACTTGGGTCAAAATATGGTTGCGTGTGGTTGAGTAGTTGTATCGGTTGTCGTCAACAAACAAAAACACTCTTCCTTTTTATATAATAGTAAGATAAGGTTGTTAAAGATCACTAAAGTACTGTTTTTCTCATCTACACATTGTTTCATACAAATATGTTTCAAAAGGTTATCAATCGCTGGAATTTTAATTCTCATGACGTCTTTATAAATTCTATATGAGCATACCGAAGTTTGTAGTCAATTACGTATTTACCAATGCAATGTGCTAAAATTTGTATTTTCTTCGCATTAATAAGAAAAAAAGTTTGTAAAAAATGGGTTATTATTGAAAACTTTAATATATAAATATTGTTTTTTCATTAGATTAACATCTAAAAAAAACGAAAGAAATAAGTATCATTCGATAATGTATTGTATTGATAAATAAAACGAGTAAAAACGATAAAAAACGAGTCATACACATAAAACGTCAGATTCATTCAGACAATACATAATTATATTACGTACAAGAAAAAAATTTTCCATTATCTTTGTATTTTCAGAGTCGAATATATTGAATACTTATAATTTTTATATTATAACTTTTTTAATATTGTACTTTTTAAGAAATTGTAGTACAGAAATAGGATAAAAACAGGCACCGTAGAAAAGAATTCTTTGTCTAGCTACTACGATAAGCCACTGATCATCAACAAGATAGATTTTGATAACTTAAAGAGGAGATCGTCTCATACATTATGACATGGTAACCTGCAAATACCTAGCATCAGATGCCGCAGCCCGTAAGTAGAAGGGGCCCGTTATAGAAAGACAGGGCGTGGCCGTCTGGCGCCAGGGGCGTGTCTAGACAAGCCCCCCCCCCCCACTACTACCCCTTCCCTGCTGCTAACTCATTGGTTGTTCCAGGGGGCGTGTCTACCCCACTCCCCCACCCCCGTTCATGATCGGTCCCCACAATGCCCACCACCCCCCACCACTCCTGCCCCCATCCCTGATTGGTCCCCACCAGTCCCCACCCCCAGTCCACCTATTCTGGTGTTCTGATTGGTGCAGCGTCGCAGCGCCATCTGCCGGATTTTGACTCGTACTTAATTGCCGATGCGCCATCTAATGTCGGTTAATGTGTTACCGACTGATGGTAAAGAAGATTGGATATCGGCAGTCGGTCAAGCAGAAAATTACCGATACGTCATCTACAGTCAGTGATCGTGTTACCAACTGATGGTAAGGAAGATAGAATGTTGACAGCCGGTCTAGCAGAAAAATTACCAATACGCCATCTACTATCGGTAATCGTGTTACCGATCGTCGGTAAAAAAGATTGAATGTTGACAGTCGGTCCAGCAGAAAATTAATTACCGATACGTCATCTACTGTCGGTGATCGTGTTACCGACTGGTGGTAAAAAAAATTGGATGTCGGCAGTCGGTCAGACAGAAAATTACCGATACGTCATCTACAGTCAGTGATCGTGTTACCGACTGATGGTAAAGAAGATAGAATGTTGGCAGCCGGTCTAGCAGAAAAATTACCGATACGCCATCTACTATCGGTAATCGTGTTACCGATCGTCGGTAAAAAAGATTGGATGTCGACAGTCGGTCTAGCGGAAAATTAATTACCGATACGTCATCTACTGTCGGTGATCGTGTTAACGACTGGTGGTAAAGAAGATTGAATGTTGACAGTCGGTCTAGCAGGAAATGTATCGGTGATCGGTAAAGCGGATCGGTTATCAACCGTCGGTATGTAGCCGGCCATCGCTACAGCTAATTTCGGACTCACGGAAGATAAGAAGATTGGGTCTCGCGGTAAGTAATATTCTGCACCCCACCATCATTTGGTTTCCCCCCCAGTCGTCGATAACCGAGACCCCTTCACGTAGCTTTTTTTTTTAAATTTTTGTTAATTAAAAAATGTAATAATTTAAACGACTATTTACAACAACGGTAAATAAAAATACTCGTTATTTTTAGTTTCATAAAAAACTGTTTTATTTTACCATTCTCGTCCAACTAACATGTATTGTTCATCCGTAATTTTCAATGGCATCCGTGGCAGTCACGGCGAGCTGGTGGTCGACCGTCAATTTGTGTTTTTGTACCCGATTTTTTGTAATGTACATAGCATGGCATGTACGAGCAGACCTCACGGTCAACTTTGAGCTCCTCCGGTAGTTTGTCGTACAGAATTTCTATTTTTCCGCCCCAATGTTTCAATAGCAGTCGCTTCGGTATGTACGCGAGCTCAGCTTTGGTGAAGTCTCGGGGATCCGTGCAGGAGTCGATCATGAGTATACTACCAATAGTATTCATTGTGGAAAGAGAGGCAAAGATACTTTCACAACGACGTTTTCTTTTCAACTAAGTTTTTTCACAGCTGTTACCATTAGATATATACATCTCGCGTGAATGACCAGCATAGTTAAATATGAAAATGTGTATGGTGGGAGTACTTTCGAATAATAAGACAGGAAATTCAAACTTTCGAATTTATTCATACGAATTTCAAAATGGTTCTGCACACGTTTGTATATACGTGATTTTATTATCATTTTACAAAATTATATAAATAAAGCCATATATTTTTTATCGTTTTTACACATATACATATATACAATAATATTCATAAAGAATAAAAATAATTTACAACGCTGTACAGATAAATGTACGTATTTACACACACACACACACGCGCGCGCGCGCGCGTGGTATATATGTACATAAAACACACACGCACGCACACACACATACATATATATATATATATATATATACAGGGTGATTCAAAAAAAGTGACCGACCCGACCAGTATGCCGATAGCTGAGGTCATTTTAAGCACAATTACTTAGCGGTTTTCCGAAAATCTCAAAAGTTTATTAATGAGATGCAATTAAAGTCAAATAATAAATGACCAATCAGGAGCACATACGCTTCCCGCGCCGGAAGTCGGCAAATGCTCGATGGAAACCGAGACCTCGGTCTGCGGCAACGTCGGACGGGATAGTATAGTAGAATGACGCATGTCATTTGTTCATTCGCATGGGTTTTTTTATGCGCGATCGAAGAAAATAATTGAAAGGTGATGTGCTCGTGATGTGTTCCAAAGTGAAAAATGGGAATAAAATGTTAATAATACTTTAACCAGATGTAATTATTTATTATGTCTTAACCTTTAAACGTTCCAAATAGTGTTTGTAATTGTGTTTTGTTCTCTTTAAATAAATAATTGTACATTGAAATGTGTGGCACTCTATAACTGTTATCTCTATGATAATAATTAAAATGCAATGAATCTCCTAGGCCATGGTTCATTTAATATAGTATTTGATTATGATAAAAATTATGATGTGTTCATGACACAAATTATAGCGTATAAAAAGTCACAACTAGCGAATGCCTTTCGCCACTAGAAATGAGATATGTAGTAGGTATGCGTGACAAATGTCATATTTCGCACCTGACAATACAACTTGAAGCTTCAAATTATTAACGACAGCTTCATTAATATGAGGAGATGTTTTTACCTTTATAAGAAAAGTTAAGTAACACTTGATACATCGATGCATGGCAGAAGAGACTGCGATGCTACCAACGGTGCCAAATCTGTCTGAAGCAGCTGCATTAGGACCAGAAGACGCTTCGATCAACATCTATAAGACTTTTCTATTATACTTTTCTTATAGCTACGCACGACAAAATCAATCGCCCTGCCCTGCCGATGCTGCTTGAGACTCCAAATTGTTGGTGGTTAGTAAGTATAAGGTGATAGCGAGATGATAGTGAGGTGCGAGGAAAGTGAATTCAAGGTGAACGGACGGCGAGAGTGAGGTGAGATCAAGGTGAGAGGAGCTTGTGATCAAGGAGAGAGCAAGTTGAGATGAAGGGCAATTTTCGGTGTCCCTGTAAATGTAGTAAAAAAAAAAATCGGTCCAGTTACAAGACGTTATGCCGGTAACACGTAAATACTCGTAGCATATTACGGTTGACGGTATAATATTTTTAAGGGTTATTATTTGGAATCGTTCGCTTATAAGGAGTTGAATCTCGTGTGACTGAGATAAAAACCGATAATAGATGTTGATGGAAGCGTCTTCTGGTCCTAATGCAGCTGCTTCAGACAGATTTGGCACCTTTGGTAGCATCGCGGTCTCTTCTGCCATGCATCGATGTATCAAGTGTTACTTAACTTTTCTTATAAAGGTAAAAACATCTCCTCATATTAATGAAGCTGTCGTTAATAATTTGAAGCTTCAAGTTGTATTGTCAGGTGCGAAATATGACATTTGTCACGCATACCTACTACATATCTCATTTCTAGTGGCGAAAGGCATTCGCTAGTTGTGACTTTTTATACGCTATAATTTGTGTCATGAACACATCATAATTTTTATCATAATTAAATACTATATTAAATGAACCATGGCCTAGGAGATTCATTACATTTTAATTATTATCATAGAGATAACAGTTATAGAGTGCCACACATTTCAATGTACAATTATTTATGTAAAGAGAACAAAACACAATTACAAACACTATTTGGAACGTTTAAAGGTTAAGACATAATAAATAATTACATCTGGTTAAAGTATTATTAACATTTTATTCCCATTTTTTCACTTTGGAACACATCACGAGCAAATCAACTTTCAATTATTTTCTTCGATCGCGCATAAAAAAACCCATGCGAATGAACAAATGACATGCGTCATTCTACTATACTATCCCGTCCGACGTTGCCGCAGACCGAGGTCTCGGTTTCCATCGAACATTTGCCGACTTCCGGCGCGGGAAGCGTATGTGCTCCTGATTGGTCATTTATTATTTGACTTTAATTGCATCTCATTAATAAACTTTTGAGATTTTTGGAAAACCGCTAAGTAATTGTGCTTAAAATGACCTCAGCTATCGGCATACTGCGGGTCGGTAACTTTTTTTGAATCACCCTGTATATGTACAAAGTTACAAATGGCAAACAAATGTGAAAAATTATCTACAAACTATATACATAAATAACCACACACACACACACACACACACACACACACACACACACACACACACACACACACACACACACACACACACACACACACACACACACACACACACACACACACACACACGCACACACGCACGCACGCACGCACGCACGCACGCACACGCACACACACACACACACACGCACACGCACACGCACACGCACACGCACGCAGAGGCGAGCGCATTCTATTTACATGTTGATATATATTTACATATTTACAAAAGTTTATATTACAAATAGATGTTACTAGCCATCATCAGCATCGTTATTTTTAAAACCAAACGGTAGTGATAACCGGTGTGTAATATGACGGCGTTTACGACATACGACACGACAAGTTTTGTACATTGTACGGGTGATGACGTTGTGGAGGGGCGTTCTTTGAATTGAATTAAATTTTTAATTAAACACTGTGTTACTAAACGATGGTAATTCCGATTTTATGAGTTCACTTATTGAATGAAAATTAATTGTTTCCGAGTTTTTATAATTCAAACTTATCCCCTTCACTTTACAAACAGTGTCCACCACCGTTTCAGGATCCTCGGTAGTCGTAACCGTATAACCATAAAATTTCGGGCCACCGGAGACGAACGAGTTGATATAAGCGTTCGGCGCCACCGATATCAACTCGTTGGTCATGTCACCGAGGAGATTACCTACCGAGGGTTCCCAAGCATCATCACCAGTACTCACGTAAATAACAGAGTCCGTGTCGTAATACAAAACCCGTCTGTCCAATAGCTCGAGGTAGCTATAAGGTTTCAGACGGGCCAAGGCCGTTGTAAATGCAGCTATAACCACACTAGTTAAGGGGCTAGGGGTAATAGCGTCCTCGTGAGATGTCCAATTTAAATATAGCAAATCGTCGTTAACCGGTAGCAGGCGTTGAACTTCTTTCTCATTGTCGTACAAATACAACAATAGCTTCTCGCGAGTTTTAATTATTTCCGTGCGCGTCAGGTTATCCCGCTGACCGAACTTACCCCAGAACGAATTTAAGCAAAGCTTAGCAACTGAGCGTAAGCCCTGATTACGCGTAATGTTTTTAGCGTTCAACCGGATACCCTCCACACGCTCGTAATAATCTATATATTCCTCGCGAGACGCTTCGTCGATACAGTGCTCGGGCCAACCGCTCGCCTCCTGTTTAATTCTCAAAAACGTATTTACATAAGAGGCAAACAGTCTACCCTCGCGTGTAACGGGATTGTACATTGTTGTTTTGTACGCCCAAATCATCGAAATTTTTAAGATTTCATAGCCCATATCTATTGCCTTCCGCACCTCATCCGTCACCCAGGTACCGGTGAAAGCCCGGTCGTCAGGGTTCTCATGAATGCACGAGGCTTGAACCATAGACTCTGTACACTTACGGCACAGAGCAAATAGCAGTCTCTCGTGCATTCGAACAGGTAGCACGGGGTGAAAGGGGTGGCGCGGAGGCAATACGGTACACGCGACCATAGCGTTGACCGTTACACTGAGAGCATCGAGTGAAACCCCCAACAAATCGTCGCACTCGGTACCGATATATATTTTCGGGTGCCCCACAGGGAAGCGACCTGTCTTACATATATACGGATACAGCGAGCAGATATCGATGTACGATATCTTCTCCCCTGGTGCGACATCGTAGGAGGTGACGATATTACCTGTGCGACCACCATAAAACGCTGCACGAGGGTTCAAACTCTCTGTGGTGCGCCGTGGATGATTTTTTAAAAATTCGTTTACGCGTGGCTCGTTTTTGCGGAGTAGATTGAAGTTACACTCTCACATCTTCACCAATTCGTAACCATGCAAACGAATTTTTAAACTTATTGCCACAGTACGCTCATATCGAGTGTCCATACTCTCGTTACCAGCGTGAGACTTTCTCGCGCGATCGTTTGGAACACACTCACGGCATCCATGCCAGTAACAACCATGGTATTGATAAACAATACGACGATTGTTTACCTCTATATAACCGTCGACACGCGGCCCTTTGGGTAGCTTATGTTCACGGGTGCGACTCGCGTTAATAAGCGTATGACCGAGCTCATGCTCGACCCATAATAGCCAGTCGACGGCCTGCTGTGAGTGATTTTCCGCACGCATATAACCACCGGCAGGTATAAGACCAATTGTATCGGGTCTTAGAAAATTACGACGGTACACGACCGAGCAAGCCGATGCTATCGTAGTGGCCTCGGTGAATGGGCATGTATTACCTACGGATAAAAAATTTTTCCGAAATTCAAAGCAAGCTCGACGGAGTATGTCAACATCCATCTTGCAATACTTAAAAATTTCTTTTTCAAAATCAAATGTTACGGCTTTATCGACTTGCTCAGCGTACCATTCGTAAAATTCCGCGCGGTCTGGTTTACTCATTGTTTTGGGCGAGTAATACGTAGCTGCGGGGAGAACACCGTTATAGCCTCGTGCATCTTCAGTGTTGAAGAGGTGCGGGAAATAACCCTTGGCCAGTTGCTCGCTAAACCCAAAGGCTTTGGGTAGTGCACTGAGTCGCATATGAAAATAATTTATGCTGTCTATAAAAGTCGTGCGGCCCACTCGCATTGAAACTATTGAATTACCGGTCAAAATTGAACTGGGTGTGGGCATATCCGTGGAACGTTCTACGATACTTCGCAATACTTTGCAATAAATTGGCTGTCAAATGCCTTGGCGTTGTGTGCAATACACACTATATTGCGAAATTTCGTAGAAGGTCGCACGGCCAAATCTACAAATTCATCTACTGGATTATTTTTGAATAAAAACTCTCGTACACCGCACCACGAGCAAGTGCTCAAGGGTAGATGCTCTCCCGCTGAAAAACAAAGCTCACACAGCTGTTGCGCTACACAATGAGTAACTACGTGCTCGAACGAGTCGTCTCCCGTATTTGGTGTAATATACGGCTTATCCTGGCGCGTTTCAAAATTGTAAAATATAAATAGCATTTCAGGGTGTCCCGCGACCGGTTCCAATTCTTTCCGTGGTTTGACAATTTGCATATAGCAGTGATCATTGTAGCCATGCGAACTACGACACAAACGACAAAAAGAAACACCGCATTCGTGAATCTTGTGATGATTACTCATAACTTTATCACAAGATTTACAAATACGGTAAGTCTCGCAAATAGATTTTTGAAGCTGTTGCACATTATAGCGGCTAACCAATAGTTTTAAATGGTTAGCGAAACACAAGGGGTCGTAGAACATTCGTCCACAATCGTCGCACGACTTCTCGCTATTCACAGCGGTGAGTACTGTTTGACTACTACCTGCCACCGGACCGGGCACGAGCTCTTTATCAGCCGTTGGGGCTAACTCTTTGATACAGGGCAGCACACTAAAGCATCGTGGACACTTACTCGTGCAACGATGCTCGAATTGACGACGGTAAGATTTATTGCACGGTATACAATAATTCTTACCACCTGCTGCGCCCATTAGGTTGATGATTGGCGAATAGTGTTTTAAAATAGCACTATACGCTATATTAACAACCTCAGATGGCCCCTGCATTACGAAAGACGTTTGTCCATCAAAAAGCGGGGGTACACCTGTACCGAGTGACTCCCAATCGTATACCGTGGTAGCAATCCTCAAAGGCATGAGGTATCTTTGGAAATTTTTTATTTCCGGAATACCACAGCCTTCTAGAGGTATTTGCACACCGGCCAGCTGAACAAGAGCTTGCGCTTTTTCACGTTGGTCGAGCGACGCCCCTTGTCGTATACGCGTCCAAGCTATTTGCGAGTCTTTGCTACGTTCGCGTTTATGTACGTTGTTTGCAAGAGCTACAACGATCGAACGAGGAAAACACAAATTATCACCGTTTTGTATTATACAAACCACGGATCGGCTCTTCACCATTGACACACGGAGCCCCTGACCAGTAGGCACCGCTACATACGTAACGGTGAATCGCAACGTGTCAGAGGCCGCGAGAACCCTCGAGCTCTGATTCACGGCACACATCAAAGCCCATAGGGCTTCATCAGTGAACCGTGAAATAGGCCTCAATGATATGCCCGCTCTACCGTCTGTCATCCCGTCAGTGACAAAACCCTAACCTATTAAATCCGTGTCATCGCGATCCTTTACGAAATAATCGTGAATATCTCGGATAGAGTTACGAATCCACGTGACCGGATTTATAGATACGGGTGGTTGTACTAACGCTAGATTGATCTGTCGCGCTGAAACCCCGAAACGCCGTAAATATTTATATTGTTCTGCGCCCGCGACAACAAAACGATTTCCCGGCGGTAAAATATCGTCCGTATCGTCGATGCTAACCGCGGTGTCTCGGATCTCGGTACCCTGGCTATGATTTCGAATATTAACTACGCCTGCTACGCGATTAACGTTATTACCCCCGGCACCAGTTAAACCCCTACCTATTCGATTTTTGGGACATGCCTTGAGCGAAGACGATGCTGATGATGCTGTAAAGGCTGGGGGCGCTGACGATGACATTGATTCCTCTTCATCCGACGACGACGATGATGATGATGATGATGATGATGATGATGGTGACGACGACGACGACGACGACGACGACGACGACGAAGAGGACACGGTTGAAGCCAGTGACGGTATTGGTGACAAGAGCGGAGGCCAGTGAGCTATAAAATATCCAGATTTAAGGATTTATTTTACGCTCACTCTTCAGGGGGCCCAAGCCATGCCTCGTACATCCGCACAGCAACAAGGTCATCGTCCTCGTCGCAGAAGTCGGAGTCATCCCCGACCGTACCATCCGCATGATAGTAAGGTATCACGCGGGTGCGAATAAGCACCGCCTCTTCGTCCAGGTCAATACCTTGCTCCTGAGGCGGTGGTGACTCGGGGCTATCGGGGATATCCGCGACCTCGCGTACGACAACATGTGCAACATCTTGCGGTTCATCGTCTATTAGAAAATGAATTTTATTAATTCATTTTCATAAAATAATCTAATAGTAAATATTTTAAATTATTTTTACGTACCATCATACGAGTCATCAGCGGACTCTGTAGTTGCCTCGTCTATATTTAAAGGCCTCTGCGCAACCATCACTGGTTCCTCGTCTTCCTCTATCCCCGGCTGCTCAGGATCCGGGCTAGCCGGACTGTCGGGGACATCATCGTCGATGGAGCCGTCGTCTCCCTCCTCATCCTCCTCCTCCATGGCCTCATCATCGGCGTGGTTGTCGTTATCATCATCATCGTTGAAAAACATATCAACCTCGTCACCGTCGTCTGCCGACACGCCTGACATTGAGGCGTTGTCGTCATCGTCGGGGCTGGGTGAAGCCGTGCACGACGACGGTGACCCCAAGCATGAGTCGGCACTAGGAGGTCCGGCGTCGTTTTCGCTGCTGCTGCTCGATGCAAGTAGCGAGCGTATAGCTGTAAGGGAAAATAAAAATTTATCACTTCTTTAAAAAAAAACATTTTGTTTTTCACTCTATTGTTTTTTATTTTTAATTTAGCTAAAATATTCTTATTCTTTTTCAAAAATTGAATAAAATACATTGCCAGCGTTAACGAGTCTACGAAGCAAGTTTAACTGTGATTGATTGATTAACGGAAAGTGTATTAATTTTTGGGAGATAGAGTGAAAGTGGATTAAAAATTAATTCACTTTTCGTCAACCAATCAATCACAGTTAAACTTGGTTCATACCCTCACTGGTGTCGATAATGTATTTTATTGAATTATTGGAAAAATAATACAAAAATTTTTAATAAAAATTATTTTTACGGTTTTAAAAAATTAAACCACTTTCAGTCAAGTGAACAAGTAAAAACTATAATACAATTTTAAATAATAAACAATATTTTTCGAGATTAAAAAAGTAAAATACAAAAGAGCAAATAACAAAAAGACGATAAAAACTCTAAATTTTGTACACAAATACTCTATGACTGAACACTGTAAAAGGGGGTGATTTTACATGTGTCAGTTTCTTAAAATAAATAAGCGAGGAAAAATGAAAATGTATCATCTTTAAAGAAAAACGTTTTGTTTGTATCAGGAGTACAAATTGAAAATGCGGGATTTTTTTCTATTTTTGAACGTTTATTCTGAAAAAATGGTAACAAATGAATTATTCAAAGTATTGTCCATCGCTAGCCACAACTTTTTCCCATCTTTCTGGCAATTTACGGATACCGTCGCGAAAAAATTCGGCCGGCTTGGCTGCTATCCAGTCATCGACCCATTTTTGGGCTTCTTCGTAAGAATGGAAGCGCTGGTCAGCTAGGCCATGTGTCATCGATCGGAAAAGGTGGTAATCGGAAGGAGCAATATCTGGGCTATACGGCGGGTGGGGTAAGACTTCCCATTTCAGCGTTTGTAGGTATGTTTTGACCGGCGCTGCAACATGTGGCCGAGCGTTGTCATGTTGCAAAATTACTTTGTCGTGTCTTTGCTCGTATTGTGGCCGTTTTTCTTTGAGTGCGCGGCTCAAACGCATCAATTGAGTTCGGTATAGTGCTCCTGTGATGGTTTCGTTCGATTTCAATAGCTCATAATACACCACACCCAGCTGGTCCCACCAAATACAGAGCATGAGCTTGGCGCCGTGAATATTTGGTTTGGCCGTCGATGATGATGCATGGCCGGGGTAACCATATGATTTTTTGCGCTTCGGGTTATCGTAATGGATCCACTTTTCATCACCAGTGACAATGCGATGCAAAAAACCCTTCCGTTTTTGCCGTTCGAGCAGCAGTTCGCATGCAAAAAAAACGGCGCTCGACGTCTCTCGGCTTCAGCTCATACGGCACCCAATGTCCTTGCTTTTGGATCATTCCGAGGGCTTTTATACGATGGGAAATGGCTTGTTGTGTCACTCCCAATGAATCTGCGAGCTCTTGTTGAGTTTGACACGAGTCTTCATTGAGTATTGCCTCCAATTCAGCATTCTCAAACTTTTTCACTTGGCCCGGCCGCTCTTTGTCCTCAACGTCAAAATCACCACTTCTAAACCGCACAAACCATCTCTCGCACGTTGAAACCGATGGAACATGACTCGGATAAGCCTCGGAGACCAATCGATGTGCTTCAGCAGCACTTTTCTTCAAATTAAAGAAGTAAATTAAAACTTCCCGCAAATGCTGTTTTGTTGGCACGAAACTCGACATATTGAGAGCTCAAAAAAACTATGAATTTGACACTGCGACAAATTGACACATACTGAAAATTAAAGCTATAAGACGTAGCTTTGACATGAACATAGTCACAGTACTGCCTGATGCGTATAGCGTTAGTAACGCCATCTGTTATCAAACCCGCATTTTCAATTTGTACCCCTGATATTAAAATTTGTTAATTACCAAAATTTTTTACTATTTTTCAAGAATGGAATAAACACATTACCGACACCACCGAGTTTAACGAACCAAGTTTTACATTGATTGATGAAAAGTGTATTACTTTTCGCGTAACAAAGCGAAAGTGGATTAAAAATCAAGCCACTTTTCATCATCCAGTTAAAATAAAACTTGGTTCTCGACGATATGACGCTCATAATGTATTTTTTTATTACATTTTTGACAACAATAATAAAATTATAAAAAATTAGTTTTTATATTATACTCTGTCAATCATTTTAAGATTGATAAATATTTGAACAATAAAAATTATTTCGATGAAATAAAAAATACAAAATGAAAGTAAAAAGAACAGATAACAAAACTTTTTTCTTTTAAGACGACAAATAATAAATAAAAATTTTCAAATTGTTTCGACTTACCATGTCGATTTTCAGCGTGCATAATCAACTCGTTCAGGGGCCCATGTAACAGTCCACCGTGATCGGTAAGATGCTGGATCACATATTGCTGCACAAAAGCGGGTGCTTGCCGTAACGGACCACTCACATAAGCATCGGTAATCGAGTCTGCATCACCACTCAGCAACACTGCACTAAACTTCGCGCGGAGACGTTGGAACGTAAAGTTCGCGATATTCACGAACCAACGCCGTGTAAAGCGCCGCACCAATCGCGGTTCCCGACGTATGAACACGCGAGCCGTTGC
This sequence comes from Cylloceria caligata, assembly GCA_963942595.1. NCBI lineage: Eukaryota > Metazoa > Arthropoda > Insecta > Hymenoptera > Ichneumonidae > Cylloceria > Cylloceria caligata. The sequence goes on along the minus strand of OZ012703.1, from coordinate 40,672,784 downwards.
GCGCACTACGGCCAGCAGGACACGTCTACGTGAATCTATTATTTTAAAAACGCGAAATAACGATGCTACACTGACAGGATGCTAGTTGTAGAACGTTTAAACGTTGAATAATACGAGAACTACCGTTTCACGCAATTTTATACCTTAACTCGAATACCCCCCCCCCCCCCCCCCTACCCTCTATATATATATATATTTCGACTTCACCATAAATTCAGAAATCGAGGAGAATTTTGAATGATAACAACCTTGAGTCCCTGTACAGTGACAGAGTGTCTTCGCAAGGGGTTGAGGGCTACACACAGTCGTGCACAATTTCTTAAAGATAATTTATTTCGCACTACCTCTTTGGAAATGCTGTCAACATGAATCCATGCACGCCTACCGTTTTCTCCAGAAAGCTGCATTGTCTAAACAGACATTCTTACAACGATAACGCTGCTTCAGTGCCAACTAGCGTAGGCGCCTACTATTTCTTAAACATGATTTAATTCGTATTAGCACTTTGTCTAGAGTGTAAACATAAAGCGCTACACTCCACCCGTTTTTCTAAGAAAGCTGTATTGTCTGAAACAGACATCCTTAATTTACATTTATATATGCACTTTTGGTATCTATTTACAATACGGTAATACGAAGCGTCTGCCGTTTTTATACTAGCCTGCATTGACAAAATAGACAGGCTCCATTTATATATATACATCTGTAACACGTGTATACACAAGACAATAAACGCAAATTCTGCGATAGCTTTTCCATCAGGGTCTGTGTATTTGCAAACAAACAAAAAAATACTCAACATTCACATAAACGCTTGTGAACTAGCTTATTTTACATAATTATATTCAGTATAAATTCTTATAATAAATTCATTTTCAAAAATATATTACGAGAAATTTTTCGTTCTCGCTACTCTCTTTACATTTAATTGTATTCATATTTACTTATTCAAAAATGGTATACCCGGGCAAACGTTTCATTATCAATCAACCCTTACACTGCTACGCCAATGATAATTATCAGCTTTTGGTGGAAAACTGAAAACCCCACCGAGCGCCGTAATAAATTATGTTCCAATGGACAGACGCTAGATATTGAATTTGTATATGGTCAATATACAATACGGCACCTGTTTATACATATTTACAATCGGTCGTACTGACGGCGTTGACTCTCGAGGTGGTCATAGATACTTTCTCGTACAGGTAGACGCACAATATGAAAATTCGTATATTTATTCTTATACGTATAACGTTCAAGTGTTTTCCATCTACCGTAGACTCATTTAAAATGCAAAATTCTTTCGACTATTACTGAAACGTAACTACATAAGGCCAGAGGGGGGTTTGCTATAATGTTTCAAATTTTACGCTATGAAATATCTATTTGTGATGAAATAAACAATTTTTACACTACAATAATTTGTAGTATACAGAAGTATAACTTCTCTCTCTATATGCTCTACTAAGGTTACGTTGGTGCGGGTAAACGCTTGCCCCCACCATTCCAACATATGAGGCGATTCACACCCGTCTATAAAAACATTTGTAAAGAGGATCGGGTGGCAGTCCACCCCGTGACAAGCTACGAAATACAGTTATCGTAGCTTCGTTTCCCTCATTATTTATTCATTTTTCCGTGTCGCTCTGTTGTATTTTTCTATCAACCATGGAAAATTTGGAAGCACCATTGTTGCTTGCTACAACATACAATTTGAACTACTCGGAAACAAAGAGGATAACTGTGGGTCTTCAGGTACGCGCAAGCGGTGACGTTACGCCGGTCGTTAAGCTGCAGCATAATAACTCGTCGGGTGGTATTACCTTTGAATCTACAAAGTGGTGTAAACTACAAGATGCCTTGACCGAGAGAGCATCATATTTCGGGGCCTGTACGAATTATGGCTGGAAAGCTGATCAACGCATCCGTAAAACACTCAACATCGATGACTGTGAGATTCACTTTGCGTCCTCGTTTGGCTCAAAATCCATTGTTTTCGACCAAGCCAAGGACAATGTGATCGCCGTGGACGTCAACCCTAACGATAAAAATACACAGCTGGAAGCACCACCACCACAGAAGAAGAAGAAGAAAAACATCTATTCACCGAGTATAGTTATACAAAAGAAATCTTTTGACGGAATATGCATCGTAACACCGTGTGTCGATGAGCGCTTCAGACGGCTCCAGCGTTACGTCGTTAATGTGAAAAACTGTATCGATGTTCTGTGTGCTGAATTAGTTCTACATATTCCCGCTAAAGAACTAATCGAGAATGTGGACCAAGTGCGTATTAAAACTCTTTTAACACAGAATAGCTCTTATCTGTGTGAAGCTGTACGTCATCGAGTGGATACCTCATTCCTTGAACATTTTGATATATTGTTCCTTGGGTTGCAGATATTTTGTGTACCGTTTATAACACAGGAGGTGAAAAAATTAATCACAGACATTTCTCTGGTGGCTTCAAAACCGTTTGAAGAAGAATGATCGGAGAACGATTGCCCTCGGTCACGCAAGAATCAATTTTTCATAATTCACGCGATAACACATGATTATAATGATAATAATTCATTTTACCAGTTGTAGATGTTAAGATAATTATTGCGTTACTTTTCTTAAATACACACGTGACTCGTCGTCGTCGATAACCCTTCCCACCCATGTCTCGCCTCAGTATAAATTGAAATTATTAATATTTTTATGTATAATACTCTCTCTCTCTCTCTCTCTACAATAAAGAAATATGTATGGTATTTAAACGTGTTTTTTACTCGGCATCATCAGCATTAATAGTTGCTTCGAAAAATTTATTTAAAAATGTACGTCAAATAGTGATAAACGAAAAACACAATCTTCTGAATACACATGCGCTTTAAAAAGCTAAATTGTGCGCATGTGCCGCGGTGACACACGCTCGCTCATAAGCTTATGACCAGGCGAGTGTGTATCTGTATAAGCTGAACCGCGCCCGCGTACACGTCTGATAAGCTAATAACGACGAGAGGGTACGCGCCGCCGCCGCCGCCGCCGCCGCCGCCGCCCGGCTGAGTAACACGCTTATTGTGCACTTGGTGTATGCGATTTTGCATCTCGTTGCTCTACGATATTCACCGTCATCATCATCATCATCAATAGTATCGTGGATTTGTCACGCTTTATAAGTAAAAATAATAATGGATGTACGCTGGAAACATCCGTGGACGTGGCTTATTTGTGGCCCCACTGGATGTGGGAAAACAGTTTTCGTGAAAAAATTTCTAAAGTTTCTCAATTCAATGAGTAACGTTGAATTTGACCGTATTATATTTTATTATGGAGATACTCTCGATTCTGATATCGCTGCTCTGAATAACACATGTGAACAACAACAACCGTCGTCGTTAATTACTAAGACTGGGAGTAATACAAAATCCAAAACCCCAAAAATTGAATTTAACGAGGGTCTACCGCAACAGGAGGATTATTCGAGCGACAATAACTTGAAAAAATTGGTTATTATCGATGATTTAATGCGCGAATCCTCAAATAATACCATTGTCGACCTTTTCACAAAAGGCAGCTATCATAAAAATATTAGTGTGATTTTTATCACACAAAATATTTTCCATCAGGGACACGGACAACGTGATATATCATTAAACGCCAATTATATGGTGATATTTAAAAATCCACGTGATCGAGCACAAATTACACATCTAGCGAGACAAGTATACCCCGAGAATCCACGATGTCTAACCGAGTCATATTACGATGCTACCGCACAGCCACACGGTTATCTACTCTTGGATCTTAAACAATCGACACCCGATTATTGTCGATGTCGTACAATGATATTTCCCGATGATCCACGAATGCTGGTCTACATGCCGAAAAACACTCGTCAACGTATTTAATTGGAAGCACAAGTAGACACCACATCAGTCGCTAATGGATATGAGTCGTGTACGCATCACGCATCATAATACATCTGCTGTGAAACTGTAATAATGAGGGATAGCACCAGCGCGAAGAAAAAGAAGAAGAAAAATACACATTACATTCCATTCGATGAACGTTGTATAGCCCTACTTAACGCTATTTGTCATTCGAATAAAAAACAGCGAAAATCAATATTGCGTAATGCTGATAAGCCTCTAATCAATTGTATCTGTGAATGCGCGTTAAACATTTTACAAGGAGTTGTTTGTGTCAAGTCAAGTGTTAAAAAACGTTTAAAAAAATATAAAAATATACTTCGACAGCTTGTCTCAGGATGTGTGACAAAACAACGTGGTGGTGGTGGTGGTGGTGTTTGTACAGTCGCTCGTAAGCAACGGAAATATAATTGGAGAGCGAAGAAACGCTTTATAATTCAAAAAGGGGGTGGTGCTTTTTTACCACTTTTACTGGCGCCCATAATTACAACTTTATTTAGTAAATTATTCAGTGGTAGTGACGATTGACAAAACAATACTGTGTTAAGGATAAAAATTCATGCTTGTAAATGGAGCATGCGAAAAAAATGTTTTTAGTGCCAATGTCCGAGGTAAAGGACGAAAATAGTGATGCAGACGGTCGTTACGAGGAAATACCTATGGTCGGTTCTGGGAATAATCATGCACCAGCGGCAAACGAGAGAACAGTACAGACCCAGGGTGATCCTGTTTCAAGACTAGACACTGAGCTATACAAAATTTTTAAATCAAACAAGTATGGTAAAGACGACGCTAGTAAATGGAAAGAGTATTTACAAGTACTGCAGCGTTATCTATATCTCGTTGGTACGAAAAATACATTGTTTTCACCAGCACTACCCGAAACATCGTCTGAGATAGATAATGCAGAAGCCACGAGCGATGCTGACATCGTTAATAGCGTTCCAAATATGTATAAACGCCGAGCGACTGCGTTATTAAAGTTTCTACGCAAACCCACGAGTGATGAATCAAAAAGCATAAGATGGGATAAAAAAGGATGTGTAACAATAGACAGTATCCTCATTCCAAATTCTAATATTGTCGACCTTATAAACGATGCAGTACGAGGTAGAAAAAACTTTAAAGCAACAGGCAGACACGAGTTTATCGTTAGTCTACGCACAAAGAGCGTTCCGCGTGAATTTATAGGCAACAGTAGATTGTGGGATTTAGGCGTATCTAGAGGCACTAAGCGACCAAGAAAAGATGTTCAGATGATGCAACAGAACGACTCGCATTCTATGAATGTGGATGCGATTGGCGATAATTCCAACGATGACTACGACGACAACGACGATACACACCCTGGGAATACTTCTTCAAAACGTCGGAAAACAAAAGTAATAACAGTATTTGAAAAGTGGATAAAGATTTAGAACAAGCTGTACGACGAGCGGTGAAAGATGACTTTCGAAAAAGTCTACTACGATCCTTCGCATCCAGCTGGATACGCTGGTGCGCGACGTTTAATCAGTAGCAAAAATAAAGCAGACACCGTATATGACTGGCTCACTCAACAGAATAGTTATACCATTCATAGACCCGTGCACCGTGTCTTTCCACGACTGTATTACAATGTTACAAATATTGACGATGTCTGGGAGGCCGATCTCGTGGATCTACGTTCATTGAGTAGCTATAACGACAACGTCTCCTATCTGCTTATGGTAATTGACGTTGTCAGCAAATATGCCTGGGTCGAACCCTTGCAGGACAAAACTGTGCGCGAAGTAACAAAGGCATTTAAACCTATTCTCGAGCGTAACGATGGTCGTACACCTGTTTCACTACAAGCCGACCGTGGAAAAGAATTCCTCGGTGGTCAACTTCAAAAATTTCTCAAAGATGAAAACATACAATTCCGTGTTGCTCGTAATCCTTATGTAAAAGCCTCGATTGTCGAGCGTTTTAATCGCACTCTCAAGGAACGGATGTGGCGCTACTTCACACATCGTAATACTCATCGTTACATCGATATACTACAACAATTGGTTTATGCGTACAATCATGCTGTACACTCGAGCATTAAAATGCAACCGGCCGCCGTAACGCTATATAATGCCGATACAGCGGTGCGCAATATGACAATTAGCGCGATAAAGCGACGTGAAAAGAGACGTTTTACAACGTATAAATACAAACCCGGTGATTACGTTCGAATCAGTAGAACTAAAGGCACCTTCGAAAAAGGTTACGAGAAAAATTGGAGTGAAGAAATTTTTCGTATCAAAAAAGTTTTGCATAGACAGGGCTTGTATGTGTATGCGTTGTGCGATCTCGAAGACGAAACGATCGTTGGTTTCTTTTACCCCGAAGAATTAACGAGCGTTCATGAGAAGCGTATGGAGAAGAATAAAGAATTCAAGATTGATCAAGTTTTACGGACAAAAGAACACGGTGCGAAAAAACAAATTTTCGTAAGTTGGGTGGGATATCCGGCGAAATTTAACTCGTGGATACCAGCGTCAAGCGTTCACGGTCTCGAATAAACGAAATTTTGTCCAAACGATGCATGACGAGGATAACTTTTTTCTTGTTCTACCGAGCAACAGCAGTATGAAGTATTTTCCCGAAAATACAACAACACATTTTATAACTCAATTGCCTCGTGAAATATCGTTAAAGGGTCGCTGGGTTGTGGGCTTATCGGAAATTCATATACCCTGTACAATGACGCATTTACAAGAAGCAGATACGATAATCGGTTGGATGGCTTGTGAGAATAAAGAAGTTACTACAAACCGAATACCTCGAGGTTTGTACAAAAATCACGAAGAAATTGTGGCGAATATCAATGATTTAACGGGCCTACGAGAAGCAGGCATAAAAATTGTAAATGTTGAAAAGGCTAAAGGGTACGTTGCCCTCGAGTCTGAGGTAACAGAGTCGTGCCCTGAACCTCTAGGCTACCCTGGAGTATTACGAATGAGTGGTAAAATAGCACGTATATTGGGCTTTGAGAAACACGAAGAACTGCTGCTTGACCGAGAAACCCCAGGGGGTCTTTACCTGCAGCTTATGCGAGGCGTTCCACGCGTAGGACGAGTACCCGCGTGTATAAATAGGGCTCTGCCCGATCAGCTTTTTGTCTACAGCGATATTTGTGTACCGTATACAGTAGGTGATACACAGACAGCACTACTCAGGATTGTAAATTTAAATACAAAAAACTACACGTATGGTACAATGCAAGTAAAATGTTTCTCATCGTCAAATTACATAGGTTTACTCAACAATTGCTTCAGAACGATCGAGGTGGATATAAGAGATCATCTGGGTAATCCTATTGCATTCGAGTATGGAACGTTAACACTCACACTTCATTTCAAGCGACTCAATTAGACAATATGTGTGCTCATTATAAGACGTATTATGAGAATCAAATAGGTGGCGGAGGTGGTTATATAGGTAACGTGTTTGCGGGTTCCCCACATCAACGCGGTCACGGGATCGGTAGTTTTCTCGGTGGTCTATTTCGGAGTGTTTTACCACTGTTGACCAGAGGTGCTAAAGCTATAGGGAAAGAAGCCATTCGCACGGGTTTACACGTTATCGAGGATGTGAGCGGTCGCAAAATGCCATTCAAGGAGTCATTGCGTCGACGCGCAGCCGAATCTGGAGATAATTTACAACGAAAAGCCAATGAAAAAATCTCTCTTCTCATGAATGGTTCAGGATATAATGCTGTGAGTACCGCTCGCATGATACAGTCGTTATCGGGACGCGTGCCTAAGAGGACGAGGAAAAGGCGTACTGGTATTTCGAAAAAATCGTTAGGAATAAAGAAGAAGAAGAAAAAGTCTGCACGACGTAGACGCATTGCAGCAGGGAAACATCGTGGTGTCGCAAAGAATAAAAAGAAAAGGATAACAAAGAGAAAGAGACGAGGTATCGAAAGTAGTAGACGCAAACGAGCAAAGACCAACGATATTTTTGGAGGTGTTTAACAATGTCGTTCTTACACTCACACTCCTCCGAGTGTATGAAGTCGGAGCTCGACTTATTCACCATACCTCCAACGCAGACGGCTATAGAAGCATCACAATGGATACACTACAAGCCTGTGTCGTCCCTGACGGACGACGGGCCCCTGGAATTTGTCATACCTGGCCACGGTGAAGAATACCTGGACCTAGCTCATACAATGATTATTGTAAATGTTAGGGTTATTCCAACAGCTGAATCACAGTACAACGTAGCACCTGTTAATAACTTTCTGCATAGCCTTTTCAATCAGGTGGATGTATATTTTAACCAGAAACTCGTGGCACCGCCAAACAATGCATACCCCTACAGAGCATATATTGAGACGTTACTCAATTATGGACCGGCTGCTAAAAATTCTCACTTAACGACCGCGCTATGGTACGCTGACACGCCCGGTACGTTTGACAGTCTACCAGGTGCATCGAATAGCCCTAATATCGGTCTGAATAATCGTGAAAAGTACATAAAGAATGGCCGGACTTTAGATATGATTGGACATTTGCATTGCGATGTTTTTTATCAGGATAAATTTCTGCTGAACGGTGTGGAAGTACGGTTACGGCTTGTACGCTCAAAAGACGATTTTTGTCTTATGGAGACTCCTACGGCCGGTGTGACACATAAACTACATATCACCGAGGCTACATTACTCGTCCGTCGAGCAAAAATCGCACCAGGCGTGCTGATAGCTCACGCCAAAATGCTTGCATAAACAACTGCCAAGTATCCTATAACAAGGGTTGAGGTTAAAGCTTTTACGATGCATAGCGGTATCATTGGCGATACTCTGGATAACGTTATTCTAGGCCAATTACCTAAAGGAATAATTCTTGGTTTTGTGAATAATCGAGCATTCAATGGCAGTATAACGTTAAATCCGTTTAACTTTAATAATCATTCGATAAATTTCCTCTCTCTGTATGTCGATGGTCAACAAATACCGAGCAAGCCTCTTCAACCGGTGTTTGATGGTAACGAAAAGTGGATAGACAGTTATCACACGCTCTTTAGCGGTACAGGTATACACTTTCAGAATGAGGGTCTAGATATTACCAGGAGCGACTATCCCAGAGGCTACTGTCTGTATGTCTTTGATTTGACACCGGACTTATCAGCAAGTTGCTTCGGTCACTGAAATCTCGTAAGACACGGTAGTGTAAGGATCGAAGTATGCAACGGCTCTGACATCTACATTAAATTGTGTGGTATACGCCGAGTATGATAATGTAATAGAGATAGATTCCACACGCCAGGTCATTACAGATTTTAGTGCGTGAGGGGTGGCGCCACACACGACACTGTAATATTTAAACTCGTCTACGCAACCACACCTGGTATCAGTCTACATCAAACCCTCATAATGGACGTTATAGTGGATATTCAAGCGCTCTACGATACAAACAACCGTTTTCTACCAAAGGAGATTGCTGTGACGACTCTTCAGGAAGAACATTATGGTCATTGGCTTGTCGAACCACCATATGACTTTGGTGAACTACCAAGGAGTATACGCGCGAGCAACAATAAACTAACGTGTTTTCATCATGGATTGGAATGGCTTGACGGTGATACACCGTTGAAAAAAATCTACACCAATCTACGCTTACTGTGTCGTTATGCCTTGCGTATTTACACAAGAGGCTTGCAAAAAGCCGAGCTTTTACATGACGTTATGGGGCGCGAAATCATCAATCTGGAAGAATACGGGGATCCATCGTTAAAAAATATGCCAATTAACAACGCTTACTGTATTCACCATGGTATTTCGAAAGAAGACGATGTAAAATGTGCTCCAAATAACGTGGCAAAAATACGTTCGTGGCTCCTGTTTAAAGAGCTCGACGCGGTTAGTCACATTTATTCACAACCTGTCGATAAAACAACACCTATTAAAAATCAACAAAGCCACCCGAACAACGAGACATCAAATGAGGAAAATACTCGAGATATATCACAAAGCGTAGAGTATATATTCAACGATATTACACTATCGTGCAACAGTGATGAGTCGGCGCTGCGAGGAGGAACTGTACCGGCTAACGATGAAATAACTGTACTTTTCCGCAACAGAGAAAAACAAGTAATCTCACCGAGTGCTAAACAACCATCACCGCCCCCACGTAACAAACACCTGCCAGAGCAACCACCACCAGCGCGCCACAATCATTATCATCAGCAGAGACAGCGTCAATCACACTCTAAGCGTCACCACCAGTTGTGTAAACAGCATGAACAGCCTACAGATATTAGACGCTCTACAACGAATATCTGCTCAGACGAAAGGAGTATTTCCGGCCGATCGCATCCCGAGTCGCTGGTCTAGACCCGCAGCATTGGTTCTAAACACAGACGAGCATAATCTACCTGGGTGGCACTGGGTTGCCACTTACGTTGATAACAATGGACATGGAATCTTTTTCGATAGTTATGGATTGCCCTCATTCATTAACCAACACCATAACCGTCTACGCAGAAACTGTCGAAGCTACGAGTGGAACACGCAGCCCCTTCAATCACTCAAGTCTAAAGTATGCGGTGAATACTGTATTATGTTTCTTGATTGTATGGCTCGTGGTTATACTCTGGATAATTTTCATAAGAATTTTACGACTGACAGAGTGAAGAACGATCGCATAGCTGCACAATACTACAAGCGCGTAAAATATTTAAATCGCAGAAAGAAACGTGTGAAAAATGTAAAACACAATAATATTAAGGGCTACGGTTGTAATAAAAACACATGTATACAAACTTGTACAGATCGATTTGGATGCTACTTGTGAATTACTATCAATAAATTCGAAACTTTTGAATTTCCTGTCTCATTATTCGAAAGTACTCCCACCATACACATTTTCATATTTAACTATGCTGGCCATTGACGCGAGATGTATATATCTAATGGTAACAGCTGTGAAAAAACTTAGTTGAAAAGGAAACGTCGTTGTAAAAGTATCTTTGCCTCTCTTTCCAACCACAATGGATGCTATTGACAGTATATTCGTGATCGACTGCTGCAAGGATCCCCGAGACTTTACCAAAGCTGAGCTCGCGTACATACCGAAACCACTGCTGCTGAAACATTGGGGCGAAAAAATAGAAATTCTGTGTGACAAACTACCGGAACATCTGAAGGTTGACCGTGAGGTCTCGTCGTACATGCCGTGCTATCAACATCTCATCAAACCGGGTACAAAAACACAAATTGACGGTCGACCACCAGCTCGCCGTGACTGCCACGGATGCCATTGAAAATTACGGATGAACAATACATCTTTGTTGGACGAGAATGGTAAAATAAAACAGTTTTTTATGAAACTAAAAATAACGAGTATTTTCATTTACCGTTGTTGTAAATAGTCGTTTAAATTATTACATTTTTTAATTAACAAAAATTTGAAAAAAAAAGCTACGTGAAGGGGTCTCGGTTATCGACGACTGGGGGGGGAAACCAAATGATGGTGGGGTGCAGAATATTATTTACCGCGAGACCCAATCTTCTTATCTTCCGTAAGTCCAAAATTAGCTGTAGCGATGGCCGGCTACATACCGACGGTTGACAACCGATCCGCTTTACCGATCATCGATACATTTTCTGCTAGACCGACTGTCAACATTCGATCTTCTTTACCACCAGTCGGTAACACGATCACCGACAGTATATGACGTATCGGTAATTAATTTTCTGCTGGACCGACTGTCGACATTCAATCTTTTTTACCGACGATCGGTAACACGATTACCGATGGTAGATGGCGTATCGGTAATTTTTCTGCTAGACCAGCTGCCAACATTCTATCTTCTTTACTATCAGTCGGTAACACGATCACTGACGGTAGCTGACGTATCGGTAATTTTCTGCCTGACCGACTGCCGACATATAATCTTCTTTACCATCAGTCGGTAACACATTAACCGACATTAGATGGCGCATCGGCAATTAAGTAAGATTCAAAATCCGGCAGATGGCGCTGCGACGCTGCACCAATCAGAACACCAGAATAGGTGGACTGGGGGTGGGGACTGGTGGGGACCAATCAGGGATGGGGGCAGGAGTGGTGGGGGGTGGTGGGGGTTTTGGGGACCAATCAGGAACGGGGGTGGGGGAGTGGGGGTAGACACCCCCCCTGGAACAACCAATGAGGAAGCAGCAGAGGAGAGGTAGTAGTGGGGAGGGGGCAAGGCTCGTCTAGACACGCCCCTGGCGCCAGACGGCCACGCCCTGTCTTTCTATAACGGGCCCCTTCTACTCCCGTAGCACAACACCGACTCCTCCAAACACCCACGTCACCCGTTTTCCTTCACCCCGAAGTCCAGTACAGAGAGTGCGGAGACTGGAATAAGCTCAACACAACAAAGCAACCTCGACTACCTGTAAATCGAAGGAAGAAATAAGAAGAATCCCTGCACCACATGATGTATCCACCTGTACGACGAAGACTTTACAGTAGCCTGCATTCGGGGGTTATATTGGGTAGTTGATCGTGGTATCTCACTCCCAACCCAAATGTCGGGTTTCGACTCGACACTATCCTTGAGATGATCAAGGACACCCCTGAGTGTCACCACCACCCTAGACCCGACAATCACAAAGCCCGGAAATTCCCAAAAACCGGATCGGTGGCTATGCATACCACGCAACGTGACATAACACTAGTCGGTGGCCAAGTCGAAATACTCACCATCGCTACGTGAGGAGCAGCGAACGCAGCAACGGCGCATGCGTTAGTCGTATCGAAGTGCTGGCTGACTGAAGTAGAGGCATGCGTAAGAAAAAAATTGATGAAGGCAGAGCAGTGAGATCCGAAGTTCTTAGACTATGATGGTCATAGCAATGACACACGCAATAAATAGATAGGGCTATTCAGTAGAAATAGGACGACGAAATAGCATGGAAGGAAATGGAACGGGCTAAGGAAGAACTAAAGCAGGAAATAGGAATTGAGAACGAATGATCATGTATTGAGTGACAAACGTGTGAGTACACTATTACCTGTAAGACTTCAATTCCCCCCCTTCCACGCCATAGGCGGCTCAGCTAGTCGAACACGATAGAGTATGACAGAGTAACGATGTCGCTGCCGTAGAACCATTGTCACCCAAGTCCGGAATATATGTAATTATTCTTCGCAGTTAAGTATCGAAAAATGCGAATTGTGTAAATGATAGATTATTGTCTGGCACTATTCCGTGGAATCGGTACTCTCCCCCTCTTATCATTTTTTTTTTGAGTTCTGGAAAATCACTCGTGCACCCAAGAAATGAATGTTATTAATATTTTATTTTTCTTCTACTAATACTGCATGGCCTTTCTTGTGTTCGTTGGCTTTTATTCATATTAATCGGCGTGTACGTACCGAGAGCAGCGGTTCATTTTCAGTTTCTTTTGTATTAGGTATTTTTCGTGCTTTGCTTTAGCTGCTACTCGATGACCGAGCATGGAAAAAACATGGAAAGCAATAATGATTTCGGCATCGGGCGCGCGTAAAAAATGCTTATCGGTAAAAATCTCGTCATATAATAATGGATTCGTCTGGCCATCCCAGACATATTTTGCGACATGTTACGATACGCTTAGTTTGCTGCCAAATTATATGACGATAGGAGATCTTTCCTAAACGTTAACGAAGTTTGCTTCGCGATTGAGGTCTTGAAAAATGCTTGCGGATGTGGAAACTCGGCATTTATTACGTGCGCCCGATGCCGAAATAATTATTGTTTTCCATGTTTTTATGATCAGTACCACCCTAGTTCTTGTAGTTGCGATAACCAATGAAAAGTTAATAAAAAGATTGGTTATTCTTTTAAACTCGTGTATCCATTTGTCACAATTCTTTCCCTACCTTTCAACCAAAAAATAAATAAATAAAAAAAGCTGCTCGTTTTTCCTTATAACACCAAAATGATCCACAATAAAAAATATTTATTCATTCCTTTACGGAAATATTAATATAATCGCATAGTAGTTGCCGTAGAAATGATTTAATAATAATAATAATAATAATATAAACAAAAAAGTCCGCGCCGAGATTCGATCCGGCGATCCAGCGCTTACGAAGTGGAGACGTTGCCGACTACGCTACGATTTCCTGTTGAATATGATTTAACGCAGAGAGTATATAGAGAGTATATGGACGCTCGGAAAATTTAAATATTTCATATCTCGAAAACGGCTGAGAAGCGCATCCTATTACTCGCACCTATTGCACCCCTGGGTGCAACTTACCCGTAAAAAAATTTGGTCCGAATCGGTGTTCCACATATCTGGAGGTCTCCTTGTGAGTAGTGCGAAAGCGTCGTTGTGAGACGCTGAAGTCAAGCGAGAGAAACAGCCTCTCGCTTGAGTAGCATGCCTGCGAGGCGCTGCCTCGGCTATCTTCGCGACAGCCGAGCGCAGCACATCACCTAGTAGCAACAGATCAACGCACGGCGAATATCAATCGCCGTGCGTCAGCTAATTTTCCAACAGCTTACAATTCCTTCTTTTTGGTGTAGTTGTGTATTTTTCGTTTATTTGGTCGGCGATAACTTGCTTCGATTTACGTAGTATTGTTTTCTTATATTTCGCTATCTTCAACACTCGTCCTAGAGAACTGAATGTGTATTTTCGTTTAATTTCCAACCTGAAAACCCCGGCGCCGATTACCTTGGTAAGCTTAATAATTATTTTTTTCAATTTGTCTTTAATGTGGCCTATTGTGATGCCGTTATTTTAGAATTATTCAAACGTTACGAAGCTAATTATTTTTCTGCTATTTCATTTTGTACGTTCCGAGGTCGACTATCAATAGTGATCATTCTTTTCGATTTAATTGTTTTTATTACTGTTTTATTGTTATTAATATTAGACTGACTTACTCCGGCCTTTCCTGTCACTCTCAGAATTTTGAAGTTCACCATGAAAATTGGTCACAACAAGTAGTGTAACGGTATTTTCCAGTTATCATGAATTTTTTATCTTCTGGGGAGAAGAATTCGGGCTCGAACACAAGAATAATTGATTCAGACTTCTAAGGTAGGTAAAAGTAGGGTTATGTAACAAGGTTATGAGGAAAATGTTGGTGTTCGGTTTATTGGCACCGTTTGCCAGTACAATTAATTTCCGAAATGTTGATACATAGTATGCAGTGGTTCGACGATCTTCTTTATCTCTCGTGATAGTAAACCTTCCACTCCACCGCTGTCTCGACCAGTGGCAAACTCGAGAACTAAGCGGGAAGAAGATGCCTCCGTCTTATTCGGTATCCTCACAGGCCGCTGAACACGCCTTCTGTCCAGTGATGCCAGATGAGGGAAATTTGTTCCCTTTTGGGTACCCTCTCCACTGCGTCTGTTTTAGCGCCCACTGCGCGCGCACCCAGCGCACCGACCAATCAACAGTTAGGCAGAATGTGACGTCACAGACTACGTCGCGCGCACACTCGGCTCACCGACCAATCAACAGTCAGGCAGCGCGGACGTCTCTCACTACGCCGCACGCTGTTGAAACGTTCAAAGTACAAAATAAATGAATGCAATTCTTAGCTGTACTATTATTTCTGTGTACTTTTAATCGATGAATAAAATGTTTGTTTTCATTAATTATTGCAACTGTTGATCTTTTTACGTGTTTTTCATTAGTATTTGTAAGAAATGTATGACGTTGTAGCGGTTTTTCAGTAACAATCGGGAAAATAAATCTTGTAGTGTAAATGGCATGAATACTTAGTAGGTCGTACAACGAAATTTTTCGATTTTGTCTTTTTGTCGCAACAATTCACTTTTCAAAAGTAAATCGTCGCGCGAAAAAAAAAATTCGAATTGACTAGCTCGAGATTCGAATCTGCTATTTTCGGATTATCAGTTTGGAACGCTACCACTGCGTTACCCACCTTCTCTGGCATTTGATGTTGCACTATTAATATCACTCATCCGTGCTGACGTTAATATCGTTAATCATGTGCATTTTCGGACATCAACACATAACTGCTCTATGACAGTATAGCTTGTCATTTTATAGATTCTGCTTTGCGGGGAAAGAGCTTGCAGTATAGTAATGGCACAAAAAAAGAGAAATATATTTATTTATTATTTATTAATTTAGAAAGATATAATATAATATAATATGGTTGATTATATATAGCAATGAATTTTTTTCCAAATTTGTAACTTCGCTTCTATTAACTTTTCATGACGCATTCCATTAACCTAAGACAAAATAAAAAAAATATTTACTTTTTTATTTGTAAACATTATTTATTATTTATTTCAAAAGAAAATATTGTTCTTGCCAAATCATATTTTATTCGTTGCACTTAGTTTAATGAACAAATAACACGTTTAATTGTTGGAGAGATGGAAAGGGTCTGATGACGTCAGGTGTTTTTCGCCTACTTCTGCTCGCCTAGTTCATCGACTGAGTACTCACATTCCACCGTGCGCTTGGAAATAATCATTCCTAACAAGATGTATCTAATAAAACCGGATAGCGCGTGTGAATATATCCCAGTAGAGAAAAACGTAGTTAAGAATGTTACGTGTATTGTGGTCTCAATTTAATATCTATTTATTGAACCAGAACCAGAAATACTTACAAACTTTATTTGCAACTGTTAAACTATATATAAATTATAACAAATTATGAGTGGAGCCATGTTGAAATATAACCCCACAGAAAAAAGTAGTCATGGAAGGAGTACCGGATGGGGTCTGAGCAGTCCCAGAGGGAGCCAGAGATGGAGTCCAAACAGTTCTGGAGAGAGTTCAGATAGACAATGAGATTCGAATCGATCCCAGTGAAAATCTCAGTGGACTGAAAAATGTATTCTGGATTTCATCCTAGACTCCATCCCGGACTCCGAAAATCTCTCCTGGACTCCATTCCGGACTAATTGAAAAAATTCTAGGGGGATTCGAACATCTATTCTGGACACTGTCCCGGACTCCTGGGAATCCACCTGAGACTCAATCCTAGACCCCCCACACTCTATGCCAGAATCGCGGACCCAACGATGCGATCTCAGATAGCGGTTGAGACGACTATATACACAATATGTATGAACGAAACGTTTCCCAGTTTAGCAGTGTGTCTTCCATATTAGGCCGACTGGTAAACAACGACTTAGCATAAAACTTACTCCAGATTGATACTAACCAGAATAAAAGATTTAACGCATTAGGACAATGAGTTGATCGATCCACCAAATACGTCAGTGCGCGCTGGAAAAAAAGGAAAGTTTTGATCGGAAAGTGAATACAGTCACTTGAAAAAAAAAAAACGTAACCGAGAAAAGCGAGTCAATATCAAAGTGACGCTGTCATGTACAGTTATTAGGACAGTTAGTTGCAAGCGTCTTTCATGATTTAAGTGTGATATCATCTGGGTGCTCGTATCTTGGACCAAAGGAAAATAATAGAAGCATCGTAAGCATGGATGCTATTGGCCAAGATTTCCGATATCACGCCATCACGCATATAGGAGTCTGGGATGGATCCTTCAAAACCCGCTGGAATTTTCATCACAAGACAGAGACGGAGTCCAAGAGAGATTTTTGAAAAAAATCCGGAATAGAGTCCAGGAGATATTTCCGGAGTCCGGAAGGAAGTGCAGGATATATTTTCCAGCCCCGTCGGGACTGCTTCCAGGACTATTTCTTTCTGTGCGGAGTAACCAAAGAAACAAAGGAAAATGTATACCTTCAATGTAAAATCTGGGGAATTTTGTTTTCTCACTACTCCTCCTGTAACACCTTGAAAATAACCTAACTGTGATCAAATACTCGCATCCGTAGTAAGAGTTTCTGATTTGCGGTATCGCAGCACTGTAGCTCATGTTGTTTTCAACTCATATGAGTTCGAATTTCACACGTTTATTTTACGCGAGAGTGTGCGCACACTCTTTACACGTACGCGTGCTTGTTCACGCGCTCATACTCACGGACGCGACGTTTGTTTAAAATTACTTTTCTAGACGTTTTAGTTTATATTGTATATCCTGACATGAACATTTCGAAACAAACAGCTTTTTTTAGCGAAAAGAAAGCTTTCTCCACGATGTAGCAATATGTAATAAAATGTTTATGAAATGGTTCCCAACAGAATCAATACGGCAAAGCATCTTCAAGAGGAAGGTTTCCATAGAGACATGTTCACTGGTGTGATAGATACATTGAACGTGGGTATTATAGCATCGATTCAGAGGATTGTCGAGCAGGTTTTTATGAATGCCCTTGCATACCCTGGTACAGAGGATAATGATGACTGCCAGATGGTAAAGAGCCTCCTGTTACCCGGACTCAGATCCTTCTGCAGCACTCTGACAGGTAACTGCGCCTTGGGAAAGTTTGAATAATTGACTCGCTATACACTAAGAGATAAAACTAATGTTTTCAGTTTGCGAGATAGTCGCGGAGCAATCTAGCATTTTCGATGATGGTGAGGTAATTATGGAAAAGGTCAATAATTTCAAGGATGCCAAGATACTCATTGCAAATAATAGAGCCCTCGAAAAGATCGAAGATCGAGTCAGGGTATGGATCAAACAACTCAAGAATTTTATACTCGAGAGCAAACAGGTCAGAAGGGAGAACGATAATTCGGGACCGCAACAGGAATTGGAGTATTGGAAGAGACGAGGCGCTCAGTTCAGTCAACTTTCAGAAAAACTTCAGGTTAATACAGAAATTTATTACAATTAAATTTAGTAGAGGGCGCCCCCTATAATCTTTTGTTAACTGATTGTTTTTATTTACCCCTCGTACTCGTCTTTTGTGCCCACTTCCAATCACCTTCTCCCCCCCCCCCCCTCGATTGTTCTTTGTTTTCCCTTCTTACTCGAAAGACATATATTCCGTTAAATTATTTCGTTACACCGAAATGATCAAACACCACTTCATCACACAACATTCACAAAATAAAATATTATAATTAACTGTGAAAAAGTAAACATTGTTACGTCAAAATCGCGGCCCATTTTAACAAGCCCATGAATTTAACACATGTGCACGTTCCGGTCTATGTTTTCGGTACTCTGGTGAAGGAGAATAAATCGTCCCTTTAACACATCTGACAAGAAACACCGAACACGCAAGCTCGATTTTGAATCTAACCTTGCGGAAAATGGCTCGGGATAGGGCTGGAATGCTTGTTATCTGTTCGGGATTATCACTTGGCGAATAATTATGCGAACTTGAATGACAGTTTTGTGTGAAGAAATATTTTACTAAAAATTTCACGTCACTTATCTTAAGATGCAATTCTCGCATTTGTGCGGATGGTACAAAAGAAAATTGTACGTATGCCAAAATACTCATTGCAAATGACGGAGTCCTCGAAAAGATCGAAGATCGAGTCAGGGTATGGATCAAATACGGTATTGTAACGTACTGGTCGTCTAATAACGCGCGGTGCAGCATCGAGGCACCGCTACCGCGCTTTACTCACACCGAATAGACCGGCCTATACCTATCATCTAGTGACGCGCGGTGCACACTACGAAGCACCACTACCGCGCGTCACTCACACCATGTAGGCCGGCACGTCGGAGGCAAAGTCCCGTTATTCGGTTAAAAAGGAACACGACTAGGGTACCGTCATCTGAGGCCAGTGAGAATTAAATGGCAGCGTTAAAGACTAACGACGAATTTTAAAAAGGACCAAGGCTATCGATGGGCTACAGGAGATGCGCTAAAGGACCGCCACCAGATATAGTAATATCAAAAGCATGGGGCGAATGGAGGGGATGCCGGCATAAAAATACCAGAAATGTAGCATTCGGGGAATACTTTTGATCGCAGATCCCGCCGATGTAGAAGCCTAGCTACCAGGAAGGAAGACCAAATGAGCCATCACTAGCTGCAGCCGCACTGGTATACACGGAACCAAGCTGTGACGTCAGACCCACACTAGACGGATAGCAGCTGAGCCTATGCTGCGTCCAAGTCCAGCCAAACCGCAGAGCCGTCAAAACAACAACAAAGCGGACTCACTGGCAGCCGAGGATAGACGATACGGCGAGTTATTATGTCCAAAAAAATCGAGAGCCTACAGCTAATCATACCTTTAAAATGACTAACATAAAATATACGACGATAGCGTAGGGATAAAAGATAATAAGTAGGATTGGAGTTATGGTATTTCAAGGAAAATATGGGATTCTATTAAATTCAACAAGGTTCGGCCTTGATATGTCAGATATCTGCGCATTCACTCCGAGTACATCTCGCTGACGCCGAACTGCAGCGGCGGTCAGGTGAGCGAGCGGATAGGCCGTCACGGGGATACTAGGCGGGAGCTCTACTCCCACCAACGGTCCCGTGACGTAGGAAGCGAATAGCGATCGACGAAGTAAAGATCCGAGGATAGTCAGAGCCCCACGAGCAGATGACGGCCACTTACCGACAATACGCGTGCTCGGATAAATTATCTAGCGAACCCGGCGGGTGAAAAGAATTATCGACCGACACTCATAATTTTACTCTACAGCAAATCATATCCTAAAACATTTCTGAATACTCCATCTCAGCGTACACCATTATAGAGGCATACAAAAGCCCGGGAATAAACAATTGTAAGGCACGTGGTAGCCAGAATACCAGAAAAAGGGATCGAAGTCGTACAACTGAACTTTATATGTATTTTTTCACTTATGTATCGCATAATTAACATCATGTTTTCTTGAATAAACTCTACTTTACCTACTACTGAAGCCTATACTACTTTCCTCCCTGCTCGAGTCCGAACTAAAACCCTTTCAGGGTAATGTTAATGATAAATACCGTTACAGTATTAAAAAACCATTTCTATGCAATACTACTACCAGCGAAAGCTCGGATTGTTCGAAAAATAGACACAGGAGTAATAATTCCTCACGGTCTGCTTAGTAATATGATATGTATAAATCTAAATCGGTTGTGCTCTACGAGGTTTGAGACCTCGATGCAGGAAGTTGAGGTAATGATTTGTAACGGTAATTTTTTTTATCGTTAACAATAATTTTATTTATCGTGGGAATTCGGGCTCGAACACAGGACTAATTAATGTTAGACTTCGAGGTGAATGAGAGTAGGATTTATTAACAAAAGAAATAATTTCATAACGAGTTATTTTACAGTTTCCGGCCTCTAATATCTAGAGTGGTGCATTTAAATTTGGTAGTTCCGGCGATTATTTTAACATCGTTTCGTCTTATGCGTGTTTAAATTCTCGGTATTCTCGGGCTCGAATCTCTGTTACGTGTCAATGCGTTGGTATTGACCTAGTAACTTCAAACACGCACACACACACACCCACAAGCATCACACTCACTCCTTAACAGAATGTATCAACTCAGTTTACAATGCTTTCTCTATCACTCCTGTTTCACTTTCTCTTTTTCTCTCTTCCACTCACATAATCGGGGAATTCCTGTTTATACTGCCGGTTTAAAATCCACACTATTTCATTTTATTTCCTTAAATACTACTCGCTTAATCCGATGCACTTAATTTCCTATACCTACATTTATCCACTTAATCCTATTCTTCTTACACCTGTCTACTTCTTGATCTATTACACTTTAAATCTATCGCCTGGTTATTATTTTCTTATTTCTTTAAATATCTCCCCTGTGTGACTCTTCTTCTTTAAACCTCGTTATCACTGTTGAATTTATTTCCTTAATTCCGAAACCACGGACTTTCTGAGATGTTATTTCTACTCGATCCTTGAACTTTTCAATTCTAATAATAATCACTACGTACTTTACTGCAGCGACTTGTACCAAAATATATTTGTTCGAGAAAACTTGTACTAAAAGACCGCTTCCCTGCGGTGCAGGCTCTTTTATAGACTCTCCCCCCAACCTGGTCCGCTCTACGTCATTAGTAGCTTCAATTTCCAAATCCACCAAGTCTCATGATTTTTCGAGCTACCGTTGTCGTGCCCCACTGTCTCTCCCTCGTCGCCGAGCGAGGCCAGCTGGTCGCTGACCTGCTGTTTTCGTCGACGAGCGAACTCCGGAGGCGTGACGTCATTAGTTTTTTATGCTAGGTCCGGGTTCGGTGGCCTAGCATCTGCTGTATTCGTCGCTTCGAAATATACTATCGGGAGTAGTATGTGTACACCTTTGCTCCATCCCACTCCTATCCCCACTCCATCCCCCACCACGCAGCTACCCCCACCACCCTACTTTTCCACCGTCGCGCTACCCACTCTGCTTAACCAGTGTCGGTAACGTGGAGATGGTAAAGTAAGGTGGTGTGGGTACTCTGGTGAACAAGAAAGACTAGACATAAGAGCAGGATGGAGCAAAGGTGTACACATACTTGAAAAAAGGAAAAAAATTAGGTACTTACCTCTGTTGTTGTTGACGTCTACCTTCCGTCGACGGCGATTTTAAGCTCCTGTCTCTCACTATCTCACTCACACAAACACACACACACACGCTCGCGCGCGCGTCGACACTTTCATAACCGAGCATCGTCTGCTTCAGGAAGCTCGGAGTTCTCGAAGCCCTCGTCCACGACGCCGCCATCGTACCCGATGTCTATTTCGGCACTGAGGACTCCGAAAACCCGCTAGCCTCGTAACGAGGATACATTGCGAAAAATACGTTTTTGACTGCGCGATCACGAAATTGAAGACAGACTGAATGCTCAGGATGCTGCTGGTTGGTATCACGGGCTTTGAAGATAGCAAACCGCCCTCTGAATCATAACTAAGGTGTCCAGCGCTCTGAATGCAGCGACAGCGGTTTTGCACGTGCGTACCGCTTTCCGCTGTGCTCCTCGCGAAGCGCTTGCTCTGCAGTAAAAGGCGTAGAATATGATACCGTACCGCGAGGGACCTTGATTATAAAATAAGAGGCACAGTAAGACGATGTATTTGTTTTTAATTGATCAATATTTTGGCGATCCAATGCTCTCCAGGTCCGTCGTGGTTATCCGTGTTAACTACGAGTCCGGCAGGTAACGACCATACACGAAGAATTCTGTCAGCCGGGTATACGCCAACGGTTGAAAGTGGTAGACACTGCAGACTCTCGTAGATTTGTCTAGTGTTCATGCCAAACACATAGTCAATGATTAAATGATGACCGATACTCTTTGAAAGACGTATATATATGCAAAATTTATTTCACAGCATCGTCGATCGTGTCACGACTACATGATGAAGATTTCTCCTTTTTCTTATTCTCTTCCTCTTCGTCTGCTAACCAAACATCCATGTATGATTCTCCTTTAAACGGGTGTTCGCGAAGCCAATTTTTTATTTGGAAAGCCTGGCGCATTGCACAATGCGAAGACGCTGTATCGTTTATCATAGCGTGTCTGAAGCATTTTCGTAAAGATTTCGGCATAAATGTGTACGATGGGGCGCCCTCCTCATCCTCCAGGTTGGAAATTTCATGACTCGTGATATCGCAAAGAAGTATAGCCTTCTCGTGACCGCGAGTATAGATACGTCTTGATTTTCGCGAAATTTCACGCAAGTTAGCGTATGCCTGTTTACAGCTCACATGGCCCTCGTACCATTCCAGACCGTGAAAATATTTCGAGAGAAAATTATCCTGGCTTCTCGAATGCTGTGGTAATTCGGCAAAGTGACACGGCGGTGCAACGATTCAATGAGCAGAGTACGGTCAATCCACTGCTACCACGGCAATTTCTTTCGGAATAAATTCCGAGTCTTTACCACGCATTCCCTGTGTATCCAAGACGATATGCATTTTCACGTCTAATCCCTACAGATGCTCGAGTTCGACTGATTAGTTACTCACAGACACGCTTCTACGTCTCTTAACACGAAATAATTCTATGCCGACATGAGCACATTTTTCGCTTATCCGGTAAAATCCACCATTACTTGCCGAGAGGCATCAATTTCAAGGACATTATCATATTCCGCGTAGACTACACAATTTATCTTTGAAGCAAGCGCATCCTCAAATCGTATCTCTATTCTCACACTACCGTGCTTTATTAAATTTCAATGTGTATTGCTGTTCGCCGAAAGATCGGGTGTCAAATCAGAAGCAAACAGACAGTATCCATCGCGATAATTATCGCGATCGATCGAATTACCGTCGTTCAAGAAATGTATTCCAGTTCCCGAAAACAACGTTTGAAAAGCATCTGCATATAGATGATTTTCCGTGAAATCAAGTTGTAACGGTTTCGAAGGTATTTGAGCACCATCTGCATACAACGAGACATAATTTATCTTGTAATTTTGGAAATTGAATGGATTCATACTGAAGTCGCCGTTAAGCGCTTTGTTATCGACAAAGCCGATAATTATACGCTTCGGCAATTGACCTAACACGATATTATCGATAGTCTCTCCATGAACACCAGAATGTATTGAAACGGCTTTTATCTCGACTCTCGTAAGAGCATATTTAGCCGTAGATTTTGCCAGAGTTCTAGCATGCGAGAGCAGCACACCAGTAGCTATTTTTGTTCTACGAACGAGAAGCGCTGCCTCCAGAATCTTTAAGCCGCATTGACCATTCTTTGTATCCCCCACAAGACAAAATAAATCTCTAGACCGCACCAACCGTAGTCGCATCTCGACGCCGTTCAATAGGAACCGCTCCTGATTGAATATATCGCAATGAAGATGACCGAGCAAGTCTACAGTTTTTTCGACATTTAAAAATTGTTTTCTCTTCACAAGACCCATATTTTCCGATGCTATATCATCCATTTTTCCAGGGGTATCGTCGTACCAGAGAACGCTCGTGAGATGCGAATTTTTTGCTGCTGGACCGTAATTCAAAAGTGTTTCTATGTACGCTCGATAAGCGTAGGCATTATTTGGAAGTGAAACTAATTTTTGATTCAGGTATACATCCACCTGATTAAACATAGAATGCAAGAGATTGTTTACAGGGCCAGCACTTACTTTCGATGCTGTACCCGCGGCATTTTCCGCAGTAGGAGATGTTATTTTCACTCTCAGACTAAGCATAGTATGCGCGAGATCGATATACTCATCACCCTGTCCAGGAATAACAAATTCAATCGGTGAATCATCTGTTAGCGAAGATATTGGTTTGTAATACACCTAATTGGAGCCTTCGATAGTAGTTTGCGTCGGTGGGAGAGAAAATAATTCAAGTTCCGATTTAAGACACTCGCACGAGTGCGCATGTAGAAAAGCTATCTTGTTTCAGCTATCCAAAAATATCTGGAACTGTTCGTTGACGAGTCTTCTTCTTCCTCTTATTGTTCTTATTATTCTTCTACTTCTTTATTACTTTTCTCTTTATTACACTTTTATTTTTACGGGAGATACGTCGTGGTTTACGTTCGTCCGATGAATGAGGAGTTCGCGAAATTTTGCGCTTTTTATAACCAAACCCCCGCATGAGAGTGTCAATTTTTTCAGAGGCTTTGCGTTTGAGATTACTGCCTGATTCTCTCGCTCTCTCGCGAATAGCATCTTTCACAGCTATATTTCTATCGAGGATATCACCGGCTACGTTTACACCAGCGCGCAATGCCTCTTTACCTACTGCTTTAGCGCCCTTCTTTAAAAGTGGTAACACTCGACAAAACAGGCCCCCGAGAAAGCTGCCGATACCGTGTCCTCGTTGATTAGGTGTTCCGATCTAAACATGGCTAATACCGCCGTACCCGCGACGGCCCCATCCATGCTGCATACTGTCAATATCATCCATAGTGATGTAATCAATCGTGGGACCTTTTGAAATGTAGTGTCACAGTCAACGTTCCCTGCTCGAATGGTATAGGATCCCCAAATTCGTCTCTTATATCGATCTCGATAGTGTGTAAATTATTGCGCAAGAGAGGTATATATCGTGGCGTTGAAAACGATTTAATTTTTATCGAACCATACTGACAGTCATCAGTATCAATAGGGACAACTCGTAAGAGGGGTGTTTGCACATCGCCTGTAATATAGCTCTCGCAGATATCTGTGTATAGAAACATGCTAACTGGTATAGCACCGGTGAGAGATGCTGGCCTCGACCCTGTGTATTCGCAATGTGGCTCTATCATTACAGACCTATAAGTCTCTTCCGAGAATCCTAAGAGCCTCGCGATAGCGGGTGATACGCGAAAGTCATGGTATCGTAGATCGTCGCATACGCGGGCCACTTCGATCTGCCCGCTCGGAAGCGATTTAAAGCGCAAATGACCGGCCACGTGAGGTAGCTTATTTATACTCTCCAAAAGAGCGTCTATAGAGCGATATACACCAGGTGGAACTTTGTCTCTATCAGAGCGTCTCCGTGTTAAAAGATTTAAACCCGATAAATCATAATCACCATCCTCAAAAGTTACGAGATTTCCTACAGTAGGAACATGTAAAAGAGTCATCGGATAAGCAATTTCCACAAGAGAAACAGACCATTCTCCGTACAAACGTGTCTGACGCGGTAGTTTTATAATAAATTTTGTCGTCGTATTATTCGGAAAATACTGCATACTACTGTTGCTCGGTAGTACGACAAAAAAGAGCTATCCTTGGAGCTCATATTTATCAGGGACGGTGACTCCGTGCGTTCTTCCTCTTTGTCCTTTTCTTCTTCTCTTTCGTCTTCTCAGATGACGGAGGTACGAGTACTCGCGATAATTCTGCCTCGTAGAAAATACCGTCGATAGTCTCGTTATTCAGATCGTGTAAAATATACACGAATAGTTCTCGATTCACCGATATTCATTGAATCTTGAATAATTCGTTACTCCGACCACGCTCATATCCTTTCACGAAAGCTGCTTCAGCTGTACTGATACGTACCAAGTCACCGACACTGTATTTAGGCTTTTTAATTTTTTTCGCATTACGCTCGTAACGCCGTGCTAAATTGTCTCGGGCTATAGAGGCGTTTTCGAGGGTTACTTCGCTCGGGGGAATACGCGTTCCGCTGTGTCTAGTGTGATTATAAGCATATAAAAAATTTTGTAAAACATCGATGTAACGCTTATTTCGCGTGTATGTAAAGTAGCGCCACATTCGCTCTTTTATTGTTCGATTAAAGCGTTCGGCAATCGAGGCTTTTATATCAGGGTTACGAGCAGTGCGAAAATCGATATTCTTTTTCTTGAGAATTTGCTGAAATGGAGTGCCGATGAATTCTTTGCCTCGATCAGTTTGCAATTGTTGCGGGCGACGATTATTACTGCGTGCGAGTATGCGTGTGAGACCGCGGGCCACACTTGCACTCGTTTTGTCACGCAAGGCCTCGACCCACGCGTATTTGCTCAACACGTCGATAACAACAAGCAGATATGCGTACCCATCGTTGTACGTGGCTATCGAGCGAAGATCAGCTAAATCAGCCTCCCATACATCGTCGATATTACTCACGTTGTACATACGACGGGGAAATCGTCGTCGCACAAGACGATGCATGTTATATGAATCCTGTGTCTCGAGCCATGGTAAAATATTTTTTCGCGCTACTCTTCGATCCACCAGGGCCAAATTTTTTGCTCGAGAATAGGATGCAGGGTGGGTGGTGTCATAATAGGTTTTTTGAAGAATTTTCATAATTTTAACGATGACCAGTTAAATGGATTCTTTTTCTTTTTCTTTTCTAACGGTGAGCGAAATCGATATTCTACTTGCGCGATGTTTTGCAATTGTTCGTCCTCTTCTTCATCCCTCTCCTCCCCCTCGATGATGTCGTTTTCAGCCGTGAGCATTAAATCTCTGTTTGAGTGTGCGGTCTCCGCCTCGTTGTTGTTGCTACTGTTGCTGCTGTTGCTGCTACTACTGTCGCTTTCACGTGGTAAAATAAGACGCCGCTGCGCAATCGAGGATGATGTAGGTGTAGGCTCGTGTAGTAACGCGGGATTGCCGATAAATTCGCGTGGCATCTGTATCGCTCGCAGGAGTTTGGCAAAGTGAGATCGTCCGATGGGTTTCTCGCGTTTTCTAGCTCGCATAGCAACGTTAACAAGATCAACGATATTGGAATTTGAAATTCTTCTACCGTCTATGGAAACAACACCATTACGATCCCATGTCATTTTTTTATCAACGGCGCTGCGATGCAAATTGCGAAGCAACGATATTGCTTTAGATTAAAATTTTTTTGGTACGCTATCTACAATAAGTGTGTCATTGAGTCGAGATTTAACTTTGTTCAATAAAACGTCGTCGGATTTATTCTCGTGACTATCGAGTATTGCTATTTTTCGTTTTGATGAAATATTCGGTACTGCATTATCGTACTCGACCATATGAAGATAACGCTGTAAAACCTGCTGGTACCCTATCCATTTCTCTCTCGCTCTTATATGAGTGAGAGTTCAGAATTTCACTCAGCTCAGAGTCGAGGCGCGATAATGGCGTACCGGTAGTCTGTACGGAGGGCAACGGGTCTGCACTAGTAGTAGTAGTAGTAGTAGCAGCAGTAGTAGCGAGTCCAGCGAGACGATGTATGTTATCATGAGGTATAAGTACCATCTTTCTGGCATATTCCATGGCTCGTGTAGGCCAAGACAGGCACAAGAAGCAACTTGAGAAATCCGACACAGTGCTCGACGATGATCTTCCTCTTACCGCTCCAATTTCCCCTTTTGGCGGCTAGACGTCGAAGAATTGTCGCGTGCCACCGAAGATGATTCTTTTGCACGTTGTTCAGACTCACGTTTCCCTGTAAAACGTTTAGAGCACACTCGCATATACAGCGTACGAGCGCTACATCTGCTTTGCGCAAAATTGCCCGTCGTTGCTCTTGCTTCAGATAACACAGCGCTTGCAATATAATTATTTACTTTTGAAGAGATTTTGCGTGATGAAAATGACACTAAGATTTTTATGATGGCTACCCTTGGTGAAAAGATCGACCACAGTATTGTTGGATGCCTCGCGCATTAGATCGTCAATGACCACAAGTTTAAGTCTTGGATCATTCGAGTAGTCTGCTGCTTGCGGTAAACCCTCGTGAAAGTCGATTTTATCACCGTACTCTGAATACCCGGACTGCCACTCTGAGTAATAAAAAAGTATACGCTCGAACGGGACATCCGTCATTTCGCGCATGTATTTAAAGAATTTTTTTACAAAATATGTTTTACCACAACCCGTAGGACCGCTTATCACAGCTGTCCATGGATGTTTCCAACGTGTATCCATATCGATGAGTGTCTATCAAAATCAATCAGCTGACTCTTAAATAAGCTTATACCGCGGCGGTGGCGGCGGCGACCCCACGGCATCAGCTATTTTCGTGGCCTTAACGAACTGATAAGACGCGACGCGCTTGCACTAGCTAATGAGGTGCGGTCCCTCGGTATAAGCTGGTGTTTACGCCGTATGTAAATTAAATAACGATAGTTTTTATATTTCTTACAAATAAAGCAATAGTTTTATTTCACTATGCATTAATCTCTATGTGCAAATTTTACGAATCATTAAATTCTAAACAGCAATATTATATCCACGGATGTAGCACGAGAAAGTCAGAACAAAAGGAAACACTCGATAAGAAAGACGGGACAAAAGGAATCACCGATGAGAAAGTCAGAACAAAAGGGAACGGTAGAGAGATACCAGCTACTGCTACAAATAGCAGCACAAGAAGAACGAGCCGACAACGGTTTTATACATAATAAATCAATATTTATTTTTTTTAATGTATTGTACACTGTAACGGTAAATTTGTGCCTCAACGCACCACGTTACCTATGACTGGTCCAAGTTATTTTTCCTTCCTTTTTATTTTCTCTTTCGAGATGGGCGCCAGGCGCTTTCGTACCGGAAGGAAAAAATACCGAGTTGGATGACCAGTCTCGACCCAGGCCAGCTACAGCTGTTCCAGGCAGAGTGGGTGGTTCGGACCGTCAAGTCACTAATTAGTCAAAGATAACATATGAATAAAATCAATTAATTAAAATAATTCATTAGAATTACTGAACAAAGTCCAATGATAAGACATTCTCAATAAATACCAAACCCAAACAATAAACAATATTTAGCTAACAAATATTAAATAAAAAAATAAAATAATAACAGTTAATGATTCAAACAACAACAGCAGGTACGGGACTTACAAACTTCTTTATTTCTCCAATAAACATCAATTTAGGATTTAACTAAAATGTCCCGTAAAATTAGTCTCTCCGTTTTCAACAATCTTCCAAATCCAGTCCGGTATCTTAACTTCAATCTTTAATTCAACGGCAGCAGTTATCCCGTTCGCTCTCTCTCACTCGCATACTCCGCAGCTGTTATATAGCCTATCTCGCTCGCTTCGAATTTCGACCAATATTCACCGACAAAGCCAAACATTCGGTTGTCTCAACGCTCAGTTCGCGGTACGGCCTATCCCGAGCTAATCCCAAATACATTCAAGAACCATAACAACGGGACGGCGGGAGGTCACGTACGCGAGCTTCGACTAGTTCAACTCTCCTATCTTGAAAATCGAAAGCAAGTAACGGCTAATAAGTCGAGAACGAGTAACGATTAATAAAACCCCAAATTATTTTAAAAAACCTGAGAAGACCCTAATTAAAGGACTGACGTCCGAAATAATAATAATAACAACAATAAACAATACTAACGATAATAACCGTATTAATAAGAACAACGAACAATTAATTCAATTAAGTTAGATACGGTACCGACCGTACAAGTCCCTCAAGACCAAATACCACAGACGGGACGACGGCCGAACTCGCACTACTTCCAAATTTTAAACGCGAAAGAAAAATAATGAAGTACGGTTCGATATAATAAGAAAAGAACCAATTAATAGAATAAATAAAGTATGGTAAATGACGGTACGTCCGTCAACGTAAAACCAAGGCAATAAAATACAATAAAAGAAATAAACTACGTCATATAAATCGACGTGAATTATTCGGTAAAATCCGCGACACGGTCTATTCCGTTTCAATCCCACACACACAGGCTACCAAATACAAAGCACACCGGGATAACGGCCTAACGCGCGCACGGTTTAACCGTTTTCGAAATACAATTAAATAATACGGTGACTTTCTCCCGGTATCTACCGGTTACACGATCTCGCGAATACACTCGATAAACGCCGCGGTTCCCGATACAAATTACTACTCTGCACGCGGTGTACTAGAGCCGCAGGTGTGACCAAGCTCGAAAAAAACTAATGTCCAACAAATCGAATAATAGAATAATAAAATAATAGCGAAAGACCGTGGAAGAGAAGAGAGCTCACCGGGACGATGGTGCTGCGATGTTCCTTGAAATCCGGGAAACAAAACTCGAATATCGTCAAAGTCCCAATCCTCCGGTATAGGTCATATGACAGCGGGTATCGATTATTAAACAGACTGACTCCTTGATAGTTATCTCCGGTATCTTTACTCTCCGTCGCCTCGACAATCTCCTCGAACAATAGCGACGGTACAATGGGACAAAAGAATAATCCACGCTACGTCTTACTCGCTCGACAGCGACCGGGAAAAAGCCCCGAGGTCCTGCTGGCACGCGTGCCCGTAACCTATGATCCCCACTTAACCCGCTAAACTCGGTTAATTGGGAGAACCAGTGTCGCACGCTGACCGCCACTAGCGCCTCAGCTGGCCGATGTATAAATTAGCGACAGACAATACCAGCGTTGCGTAGTCCCGCAGATGATCCCCTGAGATATATACATTTCCATGGGCCGACGGCGGCTGAGAATAGAAAGCCGCGTATCCTTTCGTACGTCGAGCGGGATAATGATACATCCCGACCGGGAAAGGTGTGAAATGTCGGTCCAGAGAAGTAGGCCGAATCCCGAAGCTCTCCTCTTCTTGGTACTCTCCCATCGTCCCTCCGGTCGTATAAATCGCATTATGTATATAAAAAAAAATAAGACAAGAAAAGAAATAAAAATAAAGAATAAATAAGACCTGAAAATCCACCCTACAACCCTGCGTGATCGTGTAGGTATCCGTTGAGCGAGAAGGGCGCAGCCTAAATATTCTGCCACGTTACAACACAGTAAATATGATACATGAAATTAGACAAAAAGATTATTTTTAAATATCGCGAATTGTGAAATACGCTAATTAGTATAACGCAAAAAAGTATATAGTTTTACGGTTGAATTCGCGATATACAAAATTTTTAAATATCGCGATATACAAAATTTTGTATATCGCGAATTCAACCGTAAAACTACATACTTTTTTGCATTATACTAATTAGCGTATTTCACAATTCGCGATATTTAAAAATAATCTTTTTGTCTAATTTCATGTATCATATTTACTGTGTACAATACATTAAAAATATATATATATTGATTTATTATGTATAAAACCGTTGTCGGCTCGTCCTTCTTGTGCTGCTATTTGTAGCAGTAGCTGCTATCTCTCTACCGTTCCCTTTTGTTCTGACTTTCTCATCGTTGATTCCTTTTGTCCCGTCTTTCTTATCGAGTGTTTCCTTTCGTTCTGACTTTCTCGTGCTACATCCGTGGATATAATATTGCTGTTTAGAATTTGATGATTCGTAAAATTTGCACATAGGATTAATGCATAGTGAAATAAAAATATTGCTTTATTTGTAAGAAATATAAAAACTATCGTTATTTAATTTACATACGGCGTAAACACCAGCTTATACCGAGGGACCGCACCTCATGAGCTAGTGCAGGCGCGTCGCGTCTTATCAGTTCGTTAAGGCCACGAAAATAGCTGATGCCGCGGGGTCGCCGCCGCCACCGCCGCAGTATAAGCTTATTTAAGAGTCAGCTGATTGATTTTGATAGACACTCATCGATATGGATACACGTTGGAAACATCCATGGACAGCTGTGATAAGCGGTCCTACGGGTTGTGGTAAAACATATTTTGTAAAAAAATTCTTTAAATACATGCGCGAAATGACGGATGTCCCGTTCGAGCGTATACTTTTTTATTACTCAGAGTGGCAGTCCGGGTATTCAGAGTACGGTGATAAAATCGACTTTCACGAGGGTTTACCGCAAGCAGCAGACTACTCGAATGATACAAGACTTAAACTTGTGGTCATTGACGATCTAATGCGCGAGGCATCCAACAATACTGTGGTCGATCTTTTCACCAAGGGTAGCCATCATAAAAATCTTAGTGTCATTTTCATCACGCAAAATCCCTTCAAAAGCAAATAATTATATTGCAAGCGCTGTGTTATCTGAAGCAAGAGCAACGACGGGCAATTTTGCGCAAAGCAGATGTAGCGCTCGTACGCTGTATATGCGGGTGTGCTCTAAACGTTTTACAGGGAAACGTGAGTCTGAACAACGTGCAAAAGAATCATCTTCGGTGGCACGCGACAATTCTTCGACGTCTAGCCGCCAAAAGGGGAAATTGGAGCGGTAAGAGGAAGATCATCGTCGAGCACTGTGCCGGATTTCTCAAGTTGCTTCTTGTGCCTGTCTTGGCCTACACGAGCCATGGAATATGCCAGAAAGATGGTACTTATACCTCATGATAACATACATCGTCTCGCTGGACTCGCCACTACTGCTGCTACTACTACTACTACTACTAGTGCAGACCCGTTGCCCTCCGTACAGACTACCGGTACGCCATTATCACGCCTCGACTCTGAGCTGAGTGAAATTCTAAACTCTCACTCGTATAAGAGCGAGAGAGAAATGGATAGCGTACCAGCAGGTTTTACAGCGTTATCTTTATATGGTCGAGTACGATAATGCAGTACCGAATATTTCATCGAAACGAAAAATAGCAATACTCGATAGTCACGAGAATAAATCCGACGACGTTTTATTAAACAAAGTTAAATCTCGACTCAATGACACACTTATTGTCGATAGCGTACCAAAAAAATTTTTATCTAAAGCAATATCGTTGCTTCGCAATTTGCATCGCAGCGCCGTTGATAAAAAAATGACATGGGATCGTAATGCTGTTGTTTCCATAGACGGTAGAAGAATTTCGAATTCCAATATCGTTGATCTTGTTAACGATGCTATGCGAGCTAGAAAACGCGAGAAGCCCATCGGACGATCTCACTTTGCCAAACTCCTGTGAGCGATACAGATGCCACGCGAATTAATCGGCAATCCCGCGTTACTACACGAGCCTACACCTACATCGTCCTCGACTGCGCAGCGGCGTCTTATTTTACCACGTGAAAGCGATAATAGCAGCAGCAACAGCAGCAACAGTAGCAACAACAACGAGGCGGAGACCGCACACTCAAACAGAGATTTAATGCTCACGGCTGAAAACGACATCATCCAGGGGGAGGAGGGGGATGAAGAAGAGGACGAACAATTGCAAAACATCGCGCAAGTAGAATATCGATCTCGCGCACCGTTAGAAAAGAAAAAGAAAAAGAATCCATTTAACTGGTCATCGTTAAAATTATGAAAATTCTTCAAAAATCCTATTATGACACCACTCATCCTGCATCCTATTCTCGAGCAAAAAATTTGGCCCTGGTGGATCGAAGAGTAGCGCGAAAAAATATTTTACCATGGCTCGAGACACAGGATTCATATAACATGCATCGTCTTGTGCGACGACGATTTCCCCGTCGTATGTATAACGTGAGTCATATAGACAATGTATGGAAGGCTGATTTAGCTAATCTTCGCTCGATAGCCACGTACAAGGATGGGTACGCATATCTGCTTGTTGTTATCGACGTGTTGAGCAAATACGCGTGGGTCGAGACCTTGCGTGACAAAACGAGTGCAAGTGTGGCCCGCGGTCTCACACGCATACTCGCACGCAGTAACAATCGTCGCCCGCAACAATTGCAAACTGATCGAGGCAAAGAATTTATCGGCACTCCATTTCAGCAAATTCTCAAGAAAAAGAATATCGATTTTCGCGCTGCTCGTAACCCTGATATAAAAGCCTCGATTGCCGAACGCTTTAATCGAACAATAAAAGAGCGAATGTGGCGCTACTTTACATACATTTTTTATATGCTTATAATCACACTAGACACAGCGGAACGCGTATTCCCCCGATCGAAGTAACCCTCGAAAACGCCTCTATAGCCCGAGACAATTTAGCACGGCGTTACGAGCGTAATGCGAAAAAAATTAAAAAGCCTAAATACAGCGTCGGTGACTTGGTACGTATCAGTACAGCTAAAGCAGCTTTCGTGAAAGGATATGAGCGTGGTTGGAGTAACGAATTATTCAAGATTCAACGAATATCGGTGAATCGAGAGCCATTCGTGTATATTTTACACGATCTAATAACGAGACTATCGACGGTATTTTCTACGAGGCAGAATTATCGCGAGTTCTCGTACCTCCGTCATCTGAGAAGACGAAAGAGAAGAAGAAGAGGACAAAGAGGAAGAACGCACGGAATCACCGTCCCTGATAAATATGAGCTCCAAGGATAGCTCTTTTTTGTCATACTACCGAGCAACAGTAGTATGCAGTATTTTCCGAATAATACGACGACAAAATTTATTACAAAACTACCGCGTCAGACACGTTTGTACGGAGAATGGTCTGTTTCTCTTGTGGAAATTGCTTATCCGATGACTCTTTTACATGTTCTTACTGTAGGAAATCTCGTAACTTTTGAGGATGGTGATTATGATTTATCGGGTTTAAATCTTTTAACACGGAGACGCTCTGATAGAGACCAAGTTTCACCTGGTATATATCGCTCTATAGACGCTCTTTTGGAGAGTATAAATAAGCTACCTCACGTGGCCGGTCATTTGCGCTTTAAATCGCTTCCGAGCGGGCAGATCGAAGTGGCCCGCGTATGCGACGATCTACGATACCATGACTTTCGCGTATCACCCGCTATCGCGAGGCTCTTAGGATTCTCGGAAGAGGCTTGTAGGTCTGTAATGATAGAGCCGCATTGCGAATACACAGGGTCGAGGCCAGCATCTCTCACCGGTGCTATACCAGTTAGCATGTTTCTATACACAGATATCTGCGAGAGCTATATTACAGGCGATGTACAAACACCCCTCTTACGAGTTGTCCCTATTGATACTGATGGCTGTAAGTATGGTTCGATAAAAATTAAATCGTTTTCAACGCCACGATATATACCTCTCTTGCGCAATAATTTACACACTATCGAGATCGATATAAGAGACGAATTTGGGGATCCTATACCATTCGAGCAGGGAACGTTGACTGTGACACTACATTTCAAAAGGTCCCACGATTGATTACATCACTATGGATGATATTGACAGTATGCAGCATGGATGGGGCCGTCGCGGGTACGGCGGTATTAGCCATGTTTAGATCGGAACACCTAATCAACGAGGACACGGTATCGGCAGCTTTCTCGGGGGCCTGTTTCGTCGAGTGTTACCACTTTTAAAGAAGGGCGCTAAAGCAGTTGGTAATGAGACATTGCGCGTTGGTGTAAACGTAGCCGATGATATCCTCGATAGAAATATAGCTGTGGAAGATGCTATTCGCGAGAGCGCGAGAGAATCAGGCAGTAATCTCAAACGCAAAGCCTCTGAAAAAATTGACACTCTCATGCGGGGGTCTGGTTATAAAAAGCGCAAAATTTCGCGAACTCCTCATTCATCGGACGAACGTAAACCACGACGTATCTCCCGTAAAAATAAAAGTGTAATAAAGAGAAAAGTAATAAAGAAGTAGAAGAATAATAAGAACAATAAGAAGAAGAAGAAGACTCGTCAACGAACAGTTCCAGATATTTTTGGATAGCTGAAACAAGATAGCTTTTCTACATGCGCACTCGTGCGAGTGTCTTAAATCGGAACTTGAATTATTTTCTCTCCCACCGACGCAAACTACTATCGAAGGCTCCAATTAGGTGTATTACAAACCAATATCTTCGCTAACAGATGATTCACCGATTGAATTTGTTATTCCTGGACAGGGTGATGAGTATATCGATCTCGCGCATACTATGCTTAGTCTGAGAGTGAAAATAACATCTCCTACTGCGGAAAATGCCGCGGGTACAGCATCGAAAGTAAGTGCCGGCCCTGTAAACAATCTCTTGCATTCTATGTTTAATCAGGTGGATGTATACCTGAATCAAAAATTAGTTTCACTTCCAAATAATGCCTACGCTTATCGAGCGTACATAGAAACACTTTTGAATTACGGTCCAGCAGCAAAAAATTCGCATCTCACGAGTGTTCTCTGGTACGACGATACCCCTGGAAAAATGGATGATATAGCATCGGATAATACGGGTCTTGTGAAGAGAAAACAATTTTCAAATGTCGAAAAAACTGTAGACTTGCTCGATCATCTGCATTGCGATATATTCAATCAGGAGCGGTTCCTATTAAACGGCGTCGAGATGCGACTACGGTTGGTGCGGTCTGGAGATTCATTTTGTCTTGTGGGGGATACAAAGAATGGTCAATGCGGCTTAAAGATTCTGGAGGCAGCGCTTCTCGTTCGTAGAACAAAAATAGCTACTGGTGTGCTGCTCTCGCATGCTAGAACTCTGGCAAAATCTACGGCTAAATATGCTCTTACGAGAGTCGAGGTAAAAGCCGTTTCAATACATTCTGGTGTTCATGGAGAGACTATCGATAATATCGTGTTAGGTCAATTGCCGAAGCGTATAATTATCGGCTTTGTCGATAACAAAGCGCTTAACGGCGACTTCAGTATGAATCCATTCAATTTCCAAAATTACAAGATAAATTATGTCTCGTTGTATGCAGATGGTGCTCACATACCTTCGAAACCGTTACAACCTGATTTCACGAAAAATCATCTATATGCGGATGCTTTTCAAACGTTGTTTTCGGGAACTGGAATACATTTCTTGAACGACGGTAATTCGATCGATCGCGATAATTATCGCGATGGATACTGTCTGTTTGCTTTTGATTTGACACCTGATCTTTCGGCGAACAGCAATACACATTGAAATTTAATAAAGCACGGTAGTGTGAGAATAGAGATACGATTTGAGGATGCGCTTGCTTCAAAGATAAATTGTGTAGTCTACGCGGAATATGATAATGTCCTTGAAATTGATGCCTCTCGGCAAGTAATGGTGGATTTTACCGGATAAGCGAAAAATGTGCTGATGTCGGCATAAAATTATTTCGTGTTAAGAGACGTAGAAGCGTTTCTGTGAGTAACTAATCAGTCGAACTCAAGCATCTGTAGGGATTAGACGTGAAAATGCATATCGTCGTGGATACACAAGGAATGCGTGGTAAAGACTCGGAATTTATTTCGAAAGAAATTGCCGTGGTAGCAGTGGATTGACCATACTCTGTTCATTGAATCGTTGCACCGCCGTGTCACTTTGCCGAATTACCACAGCATTCGAGAAGCCAGGATAATTTTCTCTCGAAATATTTTCACGGTCTGGAATGGTACGAGGGCGATGTGAGCTGTAAACAGGCATACGCTAACTTGCGTGAAATTTCGCGAAAATCAAGACGCATCTATACTCGCGGTCACGAGAAGGCTATACTTCTTTGCGATATCACGAGTCGTGAAATTTCCAACCTGGAGGATGAGGAGGGCGCCCCATCGTACACATTTATGCCGAAATCTTTACGAAAATGCTTCAGACACGCTATGATAAACGATACAGCGTCTTCGCATTGTGCAATGCGCCAGGCTTTCCAAATAAAAAATTGGCTTCGCGAGCACCCGTTTAAAGGAGAATCATACATGGATGTTTGGTTAGCAGACGAAGAGGAAGAGAATAAGAAAGAGGAGAAATCTTCATCATGTAGTCGTGACACGATCGACGATGCTGTGAAATAAATTTTGCATATATATACGTCTTTCAAAGCGTATCGGTCATCATTTAATCATTGACTATGTGTTTAGCATGAACACTAGACAAATCTACGAGAGTCTGCAGTATCTACCACTTTCAACCGTTGGCGTATACCCGGCTGACAGAATTCTTCGTATATGGTCGTTACCTGCCGGACTCGTAGTTAACACGGATAACCACGACGGACCTGGAGAGCATTGGATCGCCAAAATATTGATCAATTAAAAACAAATACATCGTCTTACTGTGCCTCTTATTTTATAATCAAGGTCCCTCGCGGTACGGTATCATATTCTACGCCTTTTACTGCAGAGCAAGCGCTTCGCGAGGAGCACAGCGCAAAGCGGTACCCACGTGCAAAACCGCTGTCGCTGCTTTCAGAGCGCTGGACACCTTAGTTATGATTCAGAGGGCGGTTTGCTATCTTCAAAGCCCGTGATACCAACCAGCAGCATCCTGAGCATTCAGTCTGTCTTCAACTTCGTGATCGCGCAGTCAAAAACGTATTTTTCGCAATGTATCCTCGTTACGAGGCTAGCGGGTTTTCGGAGTCCTCAGTGCCGAAATAGACATCGGGTACGATGGCGGCGTCGTGGACGAGGGCTTCGAGAACCCCGAGCTTCCTGAAGCAGACGATGCTCGGTTATGAAAGTGTCGACGCGCGCGCGCGAGCGTGTGTGTGTGTGTTTGTGTGAGTGAGATAGTGAGAGACAGGAGTTTAAAATCGCCGTCGAAGGAAGGTGGACGTCAACAACACCAGAGGTAAGTACCTAATTTTTTTCCTTTTTTCAAGTATGTGTACTCCTTTGCTCCATCCTGCTCTTATCTTTAGTCTTTCTTGTTCACCAGAGTACCCACACCACCTCACTTTATCATCTCCACGTTACCGACAATGGTTAAGCAGAGTGGGGAGCGCGACGGTGGAAAAGTGGGGTGGTGGGGGTAGCCGCGTGGTGGGGATAGGAGTGGGATGGAGCAAAGGTGTGCACATACTACTATCGGGTTCTCATAGCCGTTCAATATAGAAAAACAGGCTAACAGTGGTAATTATATTACAGATTAGTAAATAAATTGGAACATTTCGTGGTCATTAAATAGCAAACGCAACATTAAAAACTTTATTTACATTTTTTCCAATGATATAATCTCATAATAGATTATAATTACAGTTTATTTAAATTCAGACACTGCAGTTTTGTTAAATAACAATGTGTTTCTAAAAATAAAAATTATTATTTTAAAACATCTTAGGATTTTGTTCTCTTCTTAAAATTTATATTGCTTTTTTTGTTATTGATTGAGGGGTATCGAACACAACGTCCTAAGGTGAAATGGGACTACTCTCTCGAATGTCAAATTTGTAAACTGAATTTCTTCGTTATGGTTGACGACATCGTCTTAAGTTGATGTGCTATCCCTCGATCTGTAATAAAAACTGTAATGTAAATTCATCTGCTACAATTGATCTTTCTATAGAACTGTAGAGTTGTGGGACGCAGTTGACCATTCTCCTTCCTTATATTTATTCAAAAGGATAATTGTGGCGGAGTAATTTGCGATAGGAAAATAAAAATTGCTGCACTGCGTTCGATTTTCAGATGAAAGCGAAGAATAGTGAACTGCGTCTAATCTTTTCTACGTTAACCATAGTCATCTTTTAATCGAGAGATAAATGATGACGGAAACTTTCTGAGAGGAAAACTCTGCTCTATCGCGCTTATGGCGATCTAAGAGCAACTTAGAACACATAGCATATCATTTTTAATTAAAAAATAATTATGAAATTGTATCATTTATATCTATAATTAATTAAAAATCAAAGATTTAGAAGTTTGGTTTAAATAAAAAAAACTTTTATTTGAAATATAATTATCACTTAAATAGTTTTTGGTATCTTCTTATTTTATGGCATATAACTATATATCTTCTAAAAATCAGTAATATTTTATTTCTTGGAGCATAAAAATAAAATAAGATAATCAATTTTGTTGAGGATTGCCTTGCCTGGTGACTTTCGATTTGAAATATATTGAAAAAGGATGAGTTTTCACTCACTTAGATAGGTGCGAAATAACCAGACCAAAGATGTTGGTAGAGAAAGTAACGTTTATTCCACCTTAACTTGCTTTACTACAAAAAAAAAAATAAAATAAATAACCGAATGAATTTAAAGTGAATTTATGGAGCTGCACATACAATTATATTAATTGCGTGCCGAGATATGTGAGGTGAAAAGTGAAGCAGCCCGTGCTGCAAAGCATGTCACGAGGTGAGACTTTTGAGGATGCACAAACCGAGATTTCCCCACCTCACCGACATTGAATTTAGTTAAATTGTGACGGTACACGCTTACCGAGTATTTTGAATTCTGTTAAGCACTTCTGAATTGAGTGAACTTTGAGATAAGCGGTGAAAAAGTTCGAGGTGAGAGCAGTGGTTGAAGCTGTCTATGCGGTTTTCACGAGACTGTCAAAATTTTCAAGATGGCTGAGCTGTATAAAAGCGTCGTTGTGAGACGCTGAAGTCAAGCAAGAGATCGCCGTTTCTCGCTTGAGTAGCACGCCTACGAAGCGCTGCCTCGGCTCTTCGCACGACAGCCGAGCGATTATCGACCGCCGTGCGTCAGCTGATTTGCCAACAAATTTTCATTATATGATTTTTTTTCTTTCCGTTTTCCGTTCTTGCTTAAATTCTTTCTTACATTCATTTCATTTTTGTCGCATAAATTTTCCTCATCAATCCTGTGATTGCCTTCTCAAATGTCCCAATGGAACGTTTCACAGTTTTTAATTTTAAGAAGTACTTGGTCTTCTTACATAGTATCTGTATATAAAAATATACCATATACAGCTGAACGTGGACACACGAATCTTCATCATATGTTGATGAAAAAAAACAAACTCGCCAAGTACTTTTTTATTATATTTTTAATATTTCGAATATATTGTTATGGTTGAATTTCGGTTCCTAATCTAAATGATCACTGCACGATTGAAAATGATAAAAATTACATCAGAAAAATACAAAATTACATTAGGAATAAATAAACCAATATACTGTGAAGTAATCACAGCCACGGACCCGCGATATTCGAGTCGCTGTGAAGGAAGGAACTAAATACAATAAGTTATAATCGAAAGGAAGCAAGAAGGATAGGTAGAGACAGCAAACGGCGAGTTTCGGAGAGTTTCGCTATAAAGAAAAACGGGTCGGCGACTAGCTGGCGCTAAGTAGCAAAGGAGAGATAAAGAGAATAATACTGAAAGCGAGAGGTCCCAGAGACGCATGAGCTATGGGATCGGTTCAAGCGTACCGAGGTTTGCTGGCACTAAGCCACCGAACCCGGACCTATGAAAAACTAACTACGTCACAGCTCTGGAATTCCCTCGCTGCCGTAAACAGCAGGTCAGCGACCAGCTGGCCTCGCTTGGTGGCGAGGGGAAGACGGGTGATGCGGGAACGGATAGCCGAGAGATTATTAAGACTCGTTAGATTTAAAAATTGGAATTGAAAATCATGAAGAGGGGAAAGAGGCAGTGGGGAAGCCTATAAAAGAGCCCGTGCGAAAGGAAGAGCTCTCTTGGTCTCCTAGCTCAAGTCACTAAGTTTAAAGCGATTAAAAAACGGAGTTGTGCATTTTTTTTGAGTTCTAAAAAATCATTCACACTAGCATTTGATTGGAATGCGTGATTTTGCGAGCTAGAAAATCGAGTCAGTGAGCGTGGAAAAACGAAGAAAACAGAAAAAGAGAGGACAGGCGAGTTATTTAAATAATATAGAAATTATTAGTGAAATATCGAGGAAATTGACATTGATCTAGATTTAGATAGGTTTTGAGTGAATAGAATTAAGTGGATAGAATTAAGTGTATATAATTAATTAAATAGAATTGGGTGGATAGTGTTTAAGCGATTAGAGTTAAAGCGCGTAGCATTATAAACCAGTACAATATGCTAGAAGTTGTTATGCATATGGCTCAGAAAATGACACGAATCCAACTAGCGTTCGTTATTAACTCTGTCCTTGTGCAAAATACACATCACAAGGGAACCCGTCATAATAAAGAACCTAAGGTTTTCGAATCGCCAGGTTAAGTTTTTTGATGAAGCCTTTCCAAGGCTGTATTACGTCGTCAGATGGTAATTCGCGTAACAATAGGTCTGTAGCCCAACGGTGTCTTTATCGACGGCGCAGTCTTCTTTCGATTGTCAGAGTCAGGATCAATATGAGAAGCGAGTCGAATGGCGTGCGTATGAATATACTTATCTAAATGTTGATCAAAGGTCTCGTTTCCTTGGACTTCCGTTACAGCAAACAGACGATGTTTTCAGAGAGGGAGTAACGAACCTTGATGATTACGATGCAAAGCAGGCGAAGAATCAGAGCTGTCTGGAATCAGAAAGATGTCTTCGGGCTTTACACAAAGGAGAGGATCACGATTTATAAGCGAATGGTGATATTTATTCACGTCGATTATCACTTGCTATCGGATATAAATAACAGTTTCTCGGAATAAACGCTTCGTAGAACATTGTAGCACATGCACCGCGATTATTAGTTAGAGTCTCTATTATTCCGTTATTAATACGTAGCAATTAGCACAGCAGCTAATTGCGGCAGAGAGGACCTCCGCACTCTATCGCATCACAACGACTTTTGTCGATCATTCCTCGCCTCGCGATGCATCTCGCTGCAGCATGCAGGGGGAGAGAGGCGGAGGTGGCATCTCACGAGACAAAGAATCAATCTCGGCCCTTTCTCCACGAAGTGGTGTCTCACCGCGCGCCGATAATTCGCAGCGTATGCAGACCGGATGCAGCGAGAGATGTTATATGTCCTATGAAATAAATCTGTGGCAGAGGAGCGCGACACCAGAGCACCGGCAGACAAAACTTCCCGAGTCGCGTTCGTCGAAGATAATCTTATCCTATGATATTATTCTACGAATACGAAAGCAAAGTCTTCTTGTTTAAACGCGAGGCTTAACATCCCCCACGTTAGAGTGAACTTCGGCAATAGTGAAGCTAGATACCGAAGGTCGTACACCTTTTGGTTTTGGTCTGATGTTCTCTGGAATTTCTGAGAAATCGGATTGTTTTCTAAGTTTTTTCAACTCTATTTGGGTTTTACTTTCGTATTTTTCGAGCTTCTTATTGGCTCCAGGACAACAACATTTGAATAGTCCCTTCCCAATGAAGCCGAGGATAGGCATTAATGCTCCGAAGCGCCATAAAACTAAAAGTACACTTATAACTCCTATTGAGGGTAAACCTATTTTTATAAAACCGTCGAATAATCTATTCATGGTGTTCCAAAAATTATCGTGCTTCAGCACAATTCTAGCTTTCTCAAGATCTTTACAGATGCTATCCAAGTCCTGACCAATATCTCTGAGATACGTGGCGTCTATTTGATTTGCTACCTCTGTAACACGAATAGTTAGTTCCGAAAAATTTGTGACAAAATACGTTTCACT
This sequence comes from Cylloceria caligata, assembly GCA_963942595.1. Taxonomy (NCBI): domain Eukaryota; kingdom Metazoa; phylum Arthropoda; class Insecta; order Hymenoptera; family Ichneumonidae; genus Cylloceria; species Cylloceria caligata. The sequence goes on along the minus strand of OZ012703.1, from coordinate 40,628,706 downwards.
CGGATTTATTAACTGATATTTCTCTGGAAGACCATTCAAGACCATTTTAGTATGATCCTGAACCAGAATACATCTTTCCGTAGTTTTCAACAGTGTAACTTCTTTGATATAAATTTCGCTCGTATAATTCTTACAATTCACAAGGATCAGAATAGATTTTCCAATTTCCGGTATTATCCATACTCCGTGCTTATCATACAGGGATATGAAACTTACATTATCCACGTGAATTTGGCTGAGCTTACATTGGTTGGTATTGTTTTGACAAGTCGGTGTATTAATTCTGTTGTAAATCGGATGTGTGTAGTGCGTGATCGAATAGTTGTCAATTTTTTTCATCTGCCTGATTTCGTTCTCGTTAGTTACCATGTAATTCTTTCCTTGTCGCAGTGAGAAAATCATGGTGCAGTTACAATGTAAGTATCGTTGTGAATTTTGGGGATAGGTATGATGTTATACAAGTCCCATTTGTCGTTTTCTAGTATCGGAATAGTCAATACGAATATCAGATTATCTTTTCTCAGTAGTATCATTCTATCCGCAATATCTATGAAGTGTTGGGTTCTAGTGTCGTTAAATTAATTGAACACGTGGTCGTTTTTCGACTCCTTCAGCAATCGGTCGATCATCTTCAGAACGATGCTCGGCTCCACCAATTGGGGCAACTCTGCTTTTGTTACTATAGCCAAAATTACGTTACTTACGAGGATAAGCAAAATATCGACGCATGGCATTAGTGAAAATGCATAGCCGAGTCCGAGTTGTGCTTGCTTCAGGTCGGCCATGGAATTTCCTATTTCGGTTGCGAGTTTTTGAATGACCGCGGACTTTTTCTGAACTGAGATTTTTATAATATTTACTGAGTCTGTCATGTTTTGAATATTACTGTAGATTCGTTCTATGTCTTCATTAGTAGGAATTTCGTAGACGAATTTGAGGATTTTTTCGCAGAAGTTACAAAGTCCTCTCTTCCGTCTTCTTTGAAACGTTATAATGCAAAGCGGAAGATAGGCCGGATTTACCGTTTTCGTGACATACTTTTTAATTTTTTTTAAACTTTGGAGTGTAGATATTACCTTTTTTCGGTTTTCCGGTGTGTTTCTGATATTATTGAGTAGTAAGAACTTTGTCTGAAGGTTTAGTATGATCTTTTTGGTGTGTAAGCAAGTGTATTCATTATAAGCGGGTGTGATTGCTCTTGTCTTACGGGGAATCGTTCGCGTGCTTCTGAAAGTATAGCATCGTGTGTGAGTATCCATTTTTTCAAGAAATCATCGTATGTTTATGATTTTTTATGAGGTAAGCTCCATGGTTTTCTGAGTTTTCTATTGAATGCTAATTCGTCAGGTCGATATCCAGTTGCACTGTGCTTCGAACTGTTATAAGCGAAAGCTATTAATTTGAGTATATCTTTCCAATTATCGATGTGTCCTTCGCACATATGGTAGTTTTGATTGACTCCCTCAACAAGGCATGCATTCTTTCGATGCTTCCGTTACTTTGAGGGTGGAATGCGGTGGTTTTGATATGAGATATACCGTGTAATTGTTCGAAATCTTGCATTAATTTTGACTTAAACTCCTGTCCTTGATCTCTGAGGAAAACATCGGGGACTCCATGGATCAACACGAAGTCATCGTTTAGTGCTTGAATAATCTCTGAGCTTGACTAAGTCTCGGGCGGGCACAACACGAGATATTTAGTTAAACAATCCTGTATACTGAGAATATACTCGTGACCTGATCGCGCTCTTTGCAGTGGGCCAAATATGTCTAATGCAATTTTTTCAAAAGGTTTGTCTAGCAGTTCGGGTACGATAGCCGGAGCTATGTCTCGGTTTCTTACAGCTTTGAATTTCTGGCAAATTTTACAATTTTTTGTGTAATCCTTCACGTCCTCCTCGAGATGTTCCCATTCCCTGTGTTCTTTTGATCTTTGTATCGTTTTATATTCTCCAAAATGCGAACTCAAATTAGTTCCGTGGCTTTCAGATATAATTTTCTTTATATCCGTGTACTCGGGTTTCTCGAACGTCGAAAAACAATATTCGTACTGCGTTTCAGGATCTTTGATACTGAAGAATCTTAATATTGACAAAATTTCTTCCTTGTCTGCTTTCATCATTGAGTTGTCGGTGCAAACCTTGATGTGTTTGGTACCTTTAATTTTATTGGTAGTCAATCTAGTTCTTACTTTATTGAGTATCTGATAATATAGGCTTTGGGGTTCATTATCGGTCGGTGAATTAATTTTTATCCAATTCTTTCCCTTGACATTAGATTTCTCTTTCAAGAGTTGTCCAAGGTTGTTTGGGTTGTATAGCTTGTATGTTGAATATTGATAGAAGTTGAATGGTAACTCGATCTCGGGATCTGTTTCCGGTTCCGCTTCTGGTTGTTTGGAGATTTTGTCTTCATAGACGTCTGTATCGCTGGAAATTTCCGAAATTTTCTCAACAATAGTGCTTTTTGATCGTAAATTATAATCGACTTGGTTATGCTCATCGAGAGTGCTATTTATTTCGGGGTTTTCCATATGTGCTTCTCTAGATAACGCGTCAGCTACCACGTTGTGCTTTCCCTTGACGTACTCGATCTCGAATTCATACTCTTCAATTTTGAGTCTCCAACGCAATAATCTGGATGCAGGGTCTGGTTTATTGGCTAACCACTTCAAGGCTTGGTGATCAGTTTTTATCGTACATTTTTTTTCGAGTAGGTATTGTCTGAATCGTTTGATTGCCCAAATTATAGCAAGCAACTCTTTTTTTGTTGTCGTATAGTTTGCTTCAGCTTTATTCAATGTTCTTAATATATAAGAACAAGGATGTCCTTCTTGTGATAAAACGGCTCCTAATCCTTGATTAAACGCGTCTGTCGTCAACACGAATTTCGTTGTATAATCCGGATATTTTAATACAGGGTCGTTGATCAAAATCTTTTTGTGTGTGTCAAACGCTGTTTGGCATTTGACCGCCCATACTATGGCTTTGGTTTTATCCATCTGAAAATTTTTCGTGAGATCGGTCAACGGCTTAGCGATTACTGAAAATTTTGGTATAAACTTCCGATAGTACCCTGCGAGGCCTGGAAATTATTTGATCTGCTTCGGTGTTTTGGGTGTTGGAAATTCTTTTACGGCTTTACATTTTACGGGATTCGGTTTCACTCCGTCAGGCGTGATGATGTGTCCCAAATATTCGAGTTCTGGCTTTATGTATTCGCACTTATCTGGTTGGAGTTTCAGATTGGTGTCTCTTAATCGATTGAAGAGGATTGTCAGATTTTTATTATGTTCTTCCATCGTTTTCCCGAAAACTATTATATCGTCGAGATATACTGTGACGTAGTCACGACGTGTAAAGGATAGAAAAAATGAAACAGATAAATACAAATGAAAAAATCATATATTTGCACATAAAAATTAGAATAAATACATGAAAGAAAGTACAGAAAGCAGAAAGAATAAAAGACCAGATAATTTCACTGAAGCACAGCGGTGATGAGACACAGCGAAAACGTGTCAGATACTGAATATTCCTTCACTGCCGAAAAACAGCGGGTCAGCGACCGGTTGGCCTCGCTCGAGCAGTGAGGGGAATGGCAGGGCACGGTGGCGGGGCATCTGAAACAGAAGAAATTACATAAGCTATGATGGGGAGAAGAGTTAAAATAAGAGAGTGGGGAAGGATGGAGAAAGTATAAAAAGCCATTTCAAACAGAGAGAGCCTCTTATTGATTTTAACTGTCGACCCAGTCAGAACTCGCTTGTGCGCTAAAGTAAAAATATTGCTATTCACATTAAATCCAAGAATTTTAAGAGGAAAGGGTGTAAGTTAGCCCAGCAAACTTGTTAGAACATTGACAAATGAAAGAATACATTGAAAGTCAGTGAAGGAACCAATAAAAAGATTGCTACCGAACAGCATTGGACCGAGCAAAAACAGAAAATATTCTAAAAAACAAATTGAGAATAGAAAGTGGGAGGCATTAAATTAGATAAGTAGGGTTTAGTCTAGGAGACTTAAGAAAATAGCATAAGGAAGTTTAAATGGGATAATTAGCAATAAGTAGGAATAGTCTGTAAGGAAAATTGTTAGCGCAGCGCATCGACAAATGTGACAAAAACTTATTAGTGACACCAAGAGGTTGAAGGATAAAGCTGGGTGGAAGAAATAGTGGTACAACACAGAGAAAGGAGGTAGAATAATAAATAATATTTAAGGAGATTATAACACACAGGCATGGTACGATAGACTTAAAATATGTAATAAGTCTAGCAACAAGAAGGGATAGATTTATGGAGTAGAATTATAAATAAAGAGTAGGAAAATTAATTAATAAGTGGAATTCGGAGGCAAATACCAAACCAGACTTAGGAAAAGTTAATTGAGAATTTTAGGGCAAATAGAAAAATAATTAGGGAAGAAACAATTTAATTAGCTCTGTCAAGAGCGTCGGATGAGAACAAAACCACTCAACAAGACATAAAGAAGAAGAAAAAGATCAAATAAAAGACCACCACACCAAGATAGAAGAATAACTGGAACGTCCAAATCCAACATCGACGATTGCTGGAGAAATCCATGAAGTAAATGATAAATAATTAAGAATCACTGAAAAATAGTGATACTGTAACTGTCATCTTCTAACACATAAAAAACATCACTCGCGAACCAAGAGCACTATTACCACTGGAAAACATGCTGGAAATTCACGGGAACGGCACGACCATAACAAACAAAGAGCCCGGACGCGAAACAACACGAAAAACAAATTATTTTGATTAATTAATAAGACGACGCGGACACGGACACAGACCGGGCGTCTATACCAGCTGACCGACGCGCCAGCAACAGCAAATCAAGCCCAGCAGACCGCGCAGCAGCAGCCAGGCGAGCAAGAGATCAAGACGGCTGAGCTCGATTCTGCCTACTTGGGACATGCACCGCTGAGTGCATAAGTCAAAATCCGATATCATCGCGGATAAAGAAGAACACGAAACCTTCAGAAAAATTCTACGTCACAAAATTAATTGTACGGCCAACGGCGCCGAAAAGCCGAACACTGAATAACTTTATATCAATTATTGAATAAACCCTACTTATACCTCGTACAGAAGTCTATAATTAATTATCTTAGTGTTCGAGCCCGAATTCTTCCCCTCAGAAGACTAAAATTTAATGTTAACGTGAAAATACCGTTAAATTTGGCGCTCGAACAGGGACTCGAACCCTGGACGAGAAAGACTGCATAGGTAAGGTAGGGCACGCACAAGGCATAGCAATTTGGTGTAAGAATTAAAGCATGGCTACAGGGGGCGAACAAAATATCTCGACTGAGCTCGAGGAAATGAGGATGATGGAGAGTATGGAGGGCCATCGTCAGCAGGAAGAAGGTAATGAGATAAGTCAGGTATATCTTTGGGAATCTACAACTGCTGAACATCTGTTGGACGGCCGGTGACAGAGAGATCGGAGAAATATAAACCGACTGTCCGAGATCGAGCAGATCGAAGAAAGCGAGAACGCATCAAAGGAATTCACAAGTAATGAGATAACCGGTGAAGACGGTAGCACACCGAGAGTCACAGACCGAATTGCGACGATTGCACTTTGCATTTTGCAGAAAATGGAAGAGAATGTGATTAAGTCACAGCAGAAGATGGAGGAAAAGTGCGATGGAAAGTTCGCCGAAGTGATAAAATATCAGCAGGAGATGAGAGACGAGCGTTTGAGCGGGATCGCAGGACGGATAGAAAAATTAAGGAAGCCCAAAGAAGGATACAGGAAAGTCAGAATATTATGATACAAATAATTATTTTCAACAACAGGTCGCCGGTCAGAAGGTGACTGTGGAGAAGCTCGAAAGGAGGACACACGAGATGATGGCTGAAATCCGTGCAGCCCGGGAAATTACTGACGACCAGAATAAAAGAATAGAAAAATGAGAAGAAACTACACAAAGAACGAGTGCATCTATAAATTTTGGTCAGACCATCGGAGGAGGGCTCAATGTGACCCGACTATACACAACGGCACAGAAGCCTCCTACATATAATGGCGATGGAAAAGAGAGGCCAATGAGATTTCTGAAGCAATTCCGTGAATTTTGTATCGCCGGGGGTATTGAAGATACCGAAATTCGACACACCATAATAATATATGTAATATATTACATATTATTATATGTATATATACATTATATATATATATATATATAATATAATACGCCAAATACGTGAGATAGACGAATTTCTGGAGCTATTGGAAAGCACGGACGTGGCAGGTCCTTTAAATTACCAGAGAGGGACAGGTCGTACAGGGGGATATACATCACAGGAGTCACGAAGACATTTTAATAGAGGAGCTGTGCGTGAGCAGACAGCGCGTCCATACATTAGATATGAAAATCGGGAAAACTCTGCAAATAATTGTGGGAACCGATTTCCACCATCACCAGGACGTCAGGTTGACAGAGGAGAGAGATCACCATGGCAGAACAACGGACCATGACCTCCAACAAATCCTCCTCGGGAAAATCGGTCAGGGCAACAAAGACCACAATGGCAGGAGAACCGACCAAGATATTTCCAGGGACCAAACCACAGCCGACCAGGAGAAATGACACCACCGAGGCAGGAGCAACTACCGAGTAACCCGGTGAATAATATAAGTCGTGCTCTACAAGGTCCATTTGTGGAACACAGGATACCGAGAGAGCCGAAACCAGGATGCTCAGGAGCGGGAAACACGAGCTCGGGAAACGCTTAGTCGTTGCGCCCGAGGAAAAACGAAAAATAAATAATAACGAAGAGGAGCGGAGCGCAACGGTAAAATAGGAAGAAAAGAAAAGCACGAGACAACGAATGAACGCGAGGAAGAGAGAGAGAAGAAGAAGATGAGGGATCAGCGGAGAAAGGAGGAAAAATACAGAAGCAGTGAACAGTCAGTAAGAAGGGATGAAGAGGAGAGCACCGAATGGCGAGGGCAGGCTGAGTCGAGGGAAAAAAGAGTTCAGGAAGACGGTAAAGGCGCACTGAATACGACGAAGAGTATGTGGCCAGAAAACGTTGCCAGAGTTCAAGGAGTACCTGATATCGGAAAGCCAACACCAGGGAAGATGGACAAGGGGGGAGAAGACAAAGTAGTCTGTTCAATCTCGATGGAGAATCCTCGAGAATATTTATATGAGGAGGCGGAGGAGTTACCAAGCAACTGGTATGATGAAAGACATCCGAGATACCCTGAGATACCAGTGACAGTAGCAGGTATATCGGAAATGAGTTTAATAGATAGCGGAAGTGAAGTATCATGCATTTCAGAAGAGTTTTTCCGGCAGAATGAAGAAATTTTGAAGAGCTGCCCGATGCTACCAGTCACATCGACACAGGTCGTCGGAGCATTTGGAGGAGAGACTGAACGCGTCAAGAAGCAAATAATGGTGGATGCAGAAACGTATGGCTCAAAAGGGGTATGGCAGGTGCTAGTTGTGCCGAAGTTAGTAAGACCAGTGCTGATCTGTATCGACGGGATGTTGATATTAAAAAGTTCAATAGATGCCCACCAGCGAATTTTAGCGGTAGGAGAGAAAATTATTGCGAAATTGAGTGAGGGATTGTGGCAACATATAAATCCGAAGGAATTTCTTGAAATAAGACCGAATGAAATGTGTGTCGCCGTAGCAGCAGAAGACACTACCAAGGGAGAAACAAGTATCAGCCTGACAGAGGAGGAGTTTAACGACAAAATGACCGAATGCACAGGTTTAAGACCGGAAATAAGACAGAAGTTCAAAAGGATCGTCGAAAGCAGACGAGAGATTTTCGATAAAATTCTAGGACGGATGACGAAGTACGAACATCGACTCCTACTAAAAGATCCAAAACAATATTTTCATCGCTCATACCCGATTTCATTAATGCAACGAGAAAGGGTGCAGAAAGAAATCGAGAGAATGCTTAAAGTCGGGGTGATACAGAAATCAGAAAGCATTTATATCAATCCACTGATGCCGGTTACAAAGGATGATGATTCGGTACGTTTATGTCTTGATGCCCGAGAATTAAATAATTATTTGATAAATGACTACAATAATGCGCCACCTATCGAGGAAATTTTTTAACGATGCGAAAAAAAAGGTAATGTCAACGCTGGATTTGACAACTAGTTTTTGGCAAATATCGCTGCATCCAGACTCGAGGAAATATACTGCAATTCTACATAATAGGAAATGTTATGAGTTCACGGTAACACTATTTGGGCTAAAAACAAGCACTGCAAGTCTAATAAGGGCACTCGACTCGGTCCTCGAGAGATTAGACTTTGTGATAAACTTTGTGGATGATCTTTTAATTATGTCAACATCACACGAAGAACATCTCGACCATCTACGGAAATTGTTTGAAAGATTTCTCGAGCATGGGATGACGCTAAAATTTAGCAAATCGCATTTTTTTCGTCAAGAAGTGATATTTTTCGGACACATCCTGACGACGGAAGGGTTAAAGCCGGATCCTGAAAAAATTAGAGCAATTCAGGAATATCCACGGCCCGAGACAATAAAGGAATTAAGGCGATTTTTAGGATTAATAAATTTTTACACGAAATTTACAAATCGGCATGCGCACGAAACCGCGCCATTGCTAAATCTCTTGAGGAAGGGTGTTCGATGGAAGTGGGATGAAGAGATGGAAAAATCGTTTGGGAAAGTAAAGAAATTATTCTGCAAAGAAATAATACTGCGATTTCCAGATACTCGTAAACCATACACACTTACCACGGACGCAAGTGGATATGCGCTAGGAGTGATCCTTTCGCAGGAAAATGAAACTAATGAAAGCGAGGTAGTGACGTTTGCGAGTCGGACTCTGAAAGGAACCGAGATTGGCTATATGACGACAGAGAAGGAACTACTAGCGATTGTGTGGGCTCTTCAAAAATTCCGAACGTATTTGAAAGGAGCACAAATACACATAAAAACCGATCATAAGTCATTGATTTTTCTGAAGACTTGTCGTTTCACCGCGGAAAGACTCATGAGATGGGTATTATCGATACAAGACTATGATTTGCAGATCGAACATGTTGGGGGAAAAGCTAATGTAGTAGCCGATACCCTAAGTAGAGTAAAAGAAGACGAGGAGTTATCCTCGGCCGATAAGAAAGGGATCATCGTTGTCGCAGGAGTGCTAGCAGAAAAACTCCCGCGATATCTAGCAAAAAGACTCAAATGCATGGAAAAAATGCAGCGAGAACAAGAAGATCTGCGAGTAATCGTGGATTTCCTCGGTGAAGATAAGGAAGGGGAGGAAGAAAGAAAATTCCGAATTGAAAAAGGCATCTTAGAAAAAAAATCAAAGAATGGTATTTGGCGAGTAATAGTGCCAAAAAGCATCATTAAATAATTAATTAAGGCCTGCCATGCCATGTATGGACACCTTGGTGCCCGGAAGTGTTTACGGATGCTGGAAGAAGATTTCACCTATCCACATCTGGCCAAAATCACTCGGAATACACTAGCAACTTGCGATACATGCCAAAGGAATAAAATAGCAATACAAACGAGTTACGCGGCAATGCAAACGACTATCCTATAAAAAATATCCTATGATATAATATAAAAAAAGCTAACACGTCAACTGTAATAAAATATTGTTATAAGATTATTCGAGGACTATATTTCAAAGTATGGAAAGCCACGTAGAATCCAATTCGACCATGGCACGCAATTCACCGCGAAAAACTGGCTTAAGAAACTCAAGGATGAGGACATCATGGCGGTATTCTCATCAATCCGTCATCCTCAAGGAAATATCGTCGAACGAGTTAACCGAGAGCTGGGGAGATTTTTCCGTACTTTCCTGACTGAAAACCATGCAGGATGATTTAAATGGGTAAAAGTGATTCAGGACTGCATTAATGAATCTCACCATGAGACGACTGAATTCACACCAATGGAGCTACAATGTAAGAAGAAGCCTACCAGGGAATGGAATAAGCAAATGGGTCTAAGAAGAGACGAAAAGGATGCCACCACCTACGAGATGAAGATCGAGATCGTGAGAGAGAGAATTTCGAAAAAAGGGCGGCGGCAGGCAGAGAAATTCGATGCGACACATAGGCTAACTAATTATGAGGTAGGGGATTTAGTTTTAATTAAGGCGTTAAATGTTTCGGACCCGTTGAAACAATTAACATCGAAATTTATGCCTTTATATGAAGGGCCATATAAAATTAAGAAATTTGTAGGAATAGCAACGTATTTAGTAATAGATGTAGAAAGTAAGAAAGAGCGCGGTAAATTTCACGCGAATATGTTTAAGAGGTACAGGACAGAGACAGAAAAGACAGATGAGACGAAAGAAAAGACAGCGAATTTAGCCGCTATGGAAGAGAAAGAAACAGAAAGGGGGCAGAGTCCGAAAGTGAGACAACAGGGCCTACACTTGGCATCTACAAGTAGAGTGCAAGCAAAGGAACCGACGGTCAGCGTACCGAGCATATAGTCAAATCAACTAGGAAACTATATGCAAAACTGGGTGAGAGTACACCAAAACAGGCGGCAAGATATATCGAGTTATGGTTGGACAAGAAAAGAGGCGCGACGAACACGTAACCCGATAGGCTTGACTTATAATGGAATTCGGAGAAAGTAAAAGATTCTACGAATATGACATAATTTCCGGGTACTGGTGATCGATTCTACGATTGGGTAATCGATCGAAGGCCAAGAGAGAGTGCTGGAGAAAGGGGTTCGGGAGATAGACAATTGGCGCAGAGGCCAAGGACGACACGAAAATCGGCCGAAAAATTACGAAGAAGGCGGATATCGGAAATCATGAATTTACATTGGCCAGAAATAAAATTTATGGATATAGATATAATGATCTACAACGATATGTCTATAAAAGGGACCGAACACAATGAGCGGCCTACAAACCGACAAGTGCATCAAAAGCGAAAAAAAAGTAAAAAGCATCTAAAATCAACAAGCATTGTTCTCTTTCGGAAAATACGACCAAAATTCAAAAATCAACCAAGTGCCAAATCTGCGGTAAATTAAAAAAAGACAGTACCGAAAAAGAAAAATATATATATATATATATAGCCATGCAAGTGCCGCGCATGGAGGGGAGGTGCTGACCGCAGAGGATCCGGGAAAATTTTACATGTGGCTAGAGAAAGACCGGGCAAGGCGAGATGAATTTTTGAAAATGGTGGCCAGAACAAGCCGCACGCACGCAGAGATCCACCGCCTACTTGAGGAGGAAATGTACCCGGGGAGAGCCGCATTGCTCTTGTTAATAAACGATGAAGACGACCAGGAATATACTTTCCTCCGGGGGACGGTAATGGAGAGAAGAAGTGACAGACAATACGCAATGTGGATGGGGGATCTGGGGACAAGAATCCATACTGAAATGGAGAATTTGTACACGGCGCCATCATTGTATCTCAGGGAGCAGTATTTCGCGGTCACATGCGCCCTGCACCAATTGGCACCAATCAGTCGGACATGGAGTAGGGCGGCATGTGACCAATTCATCGCGATGACAGTTGGACAGACCGTCGATCTATATATCGACGAGCTCGACCTTATTGTCGAGGTAATATGGGTGATGATACACGCAAGCCTCGACAACAGGGGCTATGACGTAGGTCAAGAGCTAAGGCGAAGCGGCAACGCGAGAAGGGTGCCCTCCAACCCGTCGTTTGATTACGGCTGGGACGGGGGGCACCACGGTAAACATTACCGGGTGGAGAGAAAGAGGGAGAGGCAAGCGGCCAGGCTCACACAGCAGAGAACCACGGACAACGGAGAACGAGGATCCCGTACTAACGCCGGGGAATCAGAGAACTCGAGCATGACGACCCATCGAGACATGGACGAGCTGCTCCGGGAGCTCGCCTCCCTCATAGACGAGTTCCCGGAGGCTGAGAACAGCGACAGCAGTGACGAGGAAGACGACCAGTGGCTGGCCACGCCACCACCCGACGACGCGGCAAGGACCACGCTGATGGAGTCGGGCGTCATCGCGCCAAGCGACCCCGACGTGACTGACAGCGACGAGGACAGATCAAACGACAGTGACGGGACATAAATAAAAAGAAAAATTTAGAAAATATATATCACTATGCGTTTGCGTTTTATTTCGAGTAAAATTATTATAGAGTAAGTGTAGTAATAAGTCGTAGAAATAAGTCTAGCATTAAGTTTAAGGATAAGTTTAAAAAAAAAAAAAAAAAAAAAAAAATATTAACAGATAAAGATAAAGAATTCGTTCATAAAGTCCTAACAAATCTTTGAATCGGTCGATGACATAACCGATCAAAGATTTGGGGGGATAATGTGACGTAGTCAGGACCTGTAAAGGATAGAAAAAATGAAACAGATAAATACAAATGAAAAAATCATATATTTGCATATAAAAATTAGAATAAATACATGAAAGAAAGTACAGAAAGCAGAAAGAATAAAAGACGAGATAATTTCACTGAAGCACAGCGGTGATGAGACACAGCGAAAACGTGTCAGATCCTGAATATTCCTTCATTGCTGAAAAATAGCGGGTCAGCGACCGGTTGGCCTTGCTCGAGCAGTGAAGGGAATGGCAAGGCACGGTGGCGGGGCATCTGAAACAGAAGAAATTACATGAGCTATGATAAGGAGAAGAGTTAAAATAAGAGAGTGGGAAAGGATGGAGAAAGTATAAAAGGCGATTTTCAAACAGAGAGAGCCTCTTATTGATTTTAACGGAGAAGAAGAAATAGTGGTACAACACAGGAAAGGAGGTAGAATAATAAATAATATTTAAGGAGATTATAACACACAGGCATGGTACGATAGACTTAAAATATGTAATAAGTCTACGCAACAAGAAGGGATAGATTTATGGAGTAGAATTATAAATAAAGAGTAGGGAAATTAATTAATAAGTGGAATTAGGAGGCAAATATCAAACCAGACTTAGGAAAAATTAATTGAGAATTTTAGGGCAAATAGAAAAATAATTAGGGAAGAAACAATTTTATTAGCTTTGTCAAGCACGTCGGATAAGAACAAAACCACTCAACAAGACATAAAGAAGAAGATAAAGATCAAATAAAAAACCAACTCACCAAGATAGAAGAATAACTGGAACGTCCAGATCCAACACCGACGATTGCTAGAGAAATCCATCAAGTAAATGATAAATAATTAAGAATCACTGAAAAATAGTGATACGGTAACTGTCATCTTTTGACACATAAAGAACATCACTCGTGAACCAAGAGCACTATTACCACTGGAAAATACGCTGGAAATTCACGGGAACGGCACGACCATAACAAACAAAGAGCCCGAACGTGAAACAACACGAAAAACAAATTATTTTGATTAATTAATAAGACTAAGAATTGAAATGTTGCGGGTGCATTTTTTAATCCGAAGGGCATTTGTAGGGACTCGAAATGTCTGGTAACGTACCAGGCTAGAATTCTGGAGTTCCCAATATTTTCTAAATTTAAAATAGTGGTTTGTGCTACAAGTACGTAACGTGGCGCATTTTTTGACTATCGCGAAGTTGCAACATGAGCTTATGGCTTACGTCACATTGACATGAGCATTGACATAAAGCTAATATTGTAAAGTCACGATAGTAATATTTTATTGAATCACTAGTGCGTTAAAGTAATGCGGATAGTGGGAATACGTTAAGGGGGAATCCTGCTTTAAAAAACCCAAAAATAACTTTTTTTCGAGGATTTTTTTTGACGGGAAAAAACAACCTAGCACAGCGAACTTTGGGGTATATTTTCTTATGTTTATGAAGTGTAAAAATATATATTTTTTTAAGCAGATACAACAATAAACTGCAGAGATCATTTTCTTTTCAGGTATGAAAAAAAAGGTTTTTTCAATAAAAAAATCAATTTAACGTGCTATAAAAGTTATTTAAAAATACTGTTTTAACAATTTTATCGGCTAACCTAAAAGAGAATTCAATACTGAAGAGAACAAACTTTGGTTCGAGTCGATAGGTCGTTTAGTTTTTTTGCTATCACGCCCGCCAATTTAGAAAACTCGAAAAAATGAATACACGAGAAAACGCGCTTTAAGTTTTCAATCGGGGAAAATATAAATTTTTGGTTTCTTACGCTAATGATCGGCAAATCAGCTATTGCTGGTCTATATAGTAGTCCTTCTACTTCCTAAAATAGCTCGTTCTGATGCATTTGTTCGAGTCTACGAGCCGCACAAGCGTCCTTGATGCTAAGTGACTGGCGCCTGTCCTCTATTCCGATACGTTGCGCGTCAGCGGTATCACCAAACATTTTGCATTGCTGGCTTATATTCAAATCCAGCAACTGCATAGTATTCAAAATCGCTGAATATCCTTCGATGAACATGCCCGCAGCCAAGTAGGCGGCAAATTCAACGATTTTTTGGCAGGAATCAAATAATTCGGATTCATGCGTCAACTGTTGAGTTCAACGACTCGATTGAATTTTACGAGTGACCACCTAAGCATCTCGTTAGCAGTGGTGTAGTGGGGCGGGAACGCGGAGGGACGCCGTCCCCCAACTTTTTTGCTCAAATCCATGTAAAAATCGGATTTTGCCTTACGCCACTGATCCAGGCGTCCCCCCACTTATTTATTTAGGACTACACCACTGCTCGTTAGAAGGTCTTTATTTGATAGTTGTACATAAATCGGGCAAATATGCTTCTCAATTTTTTCGTGAATCAATCTAGCATGATGCTTAAAAGATCGTGGTTGATTCATGCATTCAGCTTTGCGCCATTCACACCGGCTATCGACGCCTGTTGGGCAATTTTTGTGTCGAGGAGATTGGTCTGTGGAGCAATAATGTTCCAGCGTTGGTATTACGGCTTTTTCCATTTCTTGGACAGAATAAATATTTCTTCTAATTGCCAAACCATAATAAATTGTTAGCTTTTTTATGACATCTTCCATCAGCCGTTTCTTACTACCGAGCTTCTCTTTCTTCCTTATATTTCGGACTCGGCTACCCGTTCGTTTTTGTATGTACGTTTTTGTATAATGCACATATAATTCAATACGTATAATTAATACGTATATTTCATACACATATTCGATGCATATATTTTATGCGTATAATATGTACGCACATACACATGCACACATTTTTCAAACGCTCACTAGGGTATATGCGAGAAACGCTGAGCGAAGCATCGCGCGTTAATCACCCGTGCGACTTTGTTTGTCCTACGACTAGGGTAGCGCATAGATATTGGATATGACTTTGTATTCAGCGTAGCAACGCACAGCCTCTCTCGCACCCTAAACGGGATAAGGTTGCTCGTCACATTCCAATGTTATCCATTGGTGAGTAGCCACTTCAAATCTTTAGCTAACGTAAGCAGTCGCACATACTGGGCTGTGGTGTTTGGTCCAGGCGACTCTCGAACGGAAGCGATAAGCTTGACACCCGGCCGGGTTGCGTCGACAGACCGGTGAGTCTGCGATGCCCGTTGTTCTGATTCTTAGAATCTAGATAGAGACCCGCGGGACTCGCAACTCCGCACTTTTGAGAGTAGGCGACTGGAGGGGCACTTAGCCACCCATTATATCGACAGTCGTTGTCTTAAAAAGAGGCAGTCCTTACGGTGCAGGCACATTAGAAACGTCGCTCTTCAAAATTCCTATTCGTTGCGTATTCGAAATTATCATTGTTCGCGCAATTAACATTTTTATATATTGTGTAATCTCGCACAATTAACATTTAACATTTTAATACATCGTGCATTGTTCGCGCATTTTACATTTTAATATATTGTAACGGTAATTTTTATCGTCTACAATTATTTTTATTTTTCGTGGGAAATTCGGGCTCAGACACAGTACTAATTAATATGAGACTTCAAGGTGTGTGAGAGTAAGGTTTATTTACAACGAGAATAATTTCATGAAATGTCATTTTATGGTTTTCGGCCACTAATACCTAGGATGATGCATTGAAATTCGGTAATTCCGGCGATTATTTTTTAATTATTTCGTCTTACGCGTGTACAAATTCTCGGTAACTTCGGGCTCGAATATCTGTTACGTGTCAATGCGTTGGTATTGACCCAGTGACTTCAAACACGCACACACACAGCCGCTCGCATCAACCTCGTTCCGGTGCAGGCTCTTTTATAGACTCTCCCCCCAACCTGGTCCCCTCTACGTCATTAGTGGCTTCGATTTTGAAATCTGCCGAGTTCTAATGATTGTGCGCTACCGTTGTCATGCCCCCCCCCCGTCTCTCCCTCGCCGCGGAGCAAGGCCAGCTGGTCGCTGACCTGCTGTTTTCGGCAACGAGCGAATTCCGGAGGCGTGACGTCACCTGTTTTTATGCTAGGTCCGGGTTCGGTGGCCTAGCAACCGTGGTACTCGTTGCTTCCGAATATAATTCCGGCTCTTATAGCCGTTCGGAATAATAAAATTACGCTAGCGCATGTAACTATGTTACAATATCGTGCATTGATCGCGCAATTAACATTTTTATATACTGTGCGTTGTTCGCGCAAATAACATTTTTATTGTGATTCGACACTTTTATTTGTCCGCACATTTGACCTTTTATAGTTGTGCGCGTTCCAATAAACAATTCCAAAGGTAAAATGCAAGGAATTCTCGTGGTTTCATAAATCTACCCACCAAGAATTCCCCACGTTTTCCTCACCCTGGGCTTCTTTACTGTTTTTAGTCGCCAAGCCAGCCGCGATTTCTCTTTCGTGGGCCAGCTACTTTGTGTGACGCTTGGTCGTAGGGCCCCCGTGGCCTTTGGCTTTCATTTCTGACTAGGTGATCTGAAGCGCGCATCTCGTTGCACCTCCACGTCACGTGTTGTTTGGTCCCGCGACCCTGGTTGCGAGTCGGCAGCACCCTCCACCCTGGTGGCGCTTGGAAACTCGCGCCGGGGGACCTGTCACTAGAGAGCGTGGCGTCAACTAATAGTTGCACACTCCTCTCGATTTCTTTATTTCACGAATCTGCGTGGTACCTCAGGGTCCTACACGCAGGTTCCGTTCTTTTTCTAAGCGGTTTGTGCGCCCACGCCGAATGTGGACGTCGATCCTCTGATTGTGTATACCCAAACTCCCGTTTTCTTTACTGTTTTCTGTCGCCAAGCCAGCTGCGATTTCTCTTTCGTGGGTCAGCTACTTTGTGTGACGCTTGGTCGTAGGGCCCCCGTGCTCTTTGGCTTTCATTTCTAGCTAGGTGATCTGGAGCGCGAATCTCGTTGCACCTCCAGGTCACGTGCAGTTTGGTCCCGCGACGACAGTTGCGAGTCTGCAGCACTCTAGACCCTGGTGACGCTTGGAAACTCGCGCCCGGGGGATCTTTAACTGGAGAGCGTGGCGTCAACTAATAGTTGCACACTCCTCCAGCCCTCTTTGTTTCACGAATCAGCGTGGTACCTCAGAGTCCTACACGCGGGTTCCATTTTTTTACGTGGAAACTTCGTATGACCACGAAGAAAGTAGACTCCGACGTTTCCTGATTACCCACCCTAACTACCTTAAAATTAGATGGGCAATACCCGTAAACGTGCAGGACAGCAACATCAGGAAAAGCAAAATAAATTGGCGCACGGAGACGAGTTGGCACCCGTAATCCCTGTCCCGAATCCTAACCACGGATTGCAGAACGCGACGATTGAATTGTGCGATTGGTCCGACGGCAAAGGCGGGCGAATGCTCAAAAGTCTAGCAGTGACTGTGGTACGACCCATGGTCGTTCAGCGTTGTACGGTATGCCCCGATAGCGAGCGAGCGGTTCCCCAACCAGGACCGTCAACGGCGACCCAACATCCGGAACCAGAGCCAGAAAATTTTTCGGATACCACTGGATTCGATTCGGTCAACGACCAAGTCGTCGTCCTCGATTAAGTTTCCTCCACAAATTCCAACTAGTTTTAAGGTAAGTGAACGGGTATTTTCTTTATAAAATAACACATTATCGGCAGATCAAACGTGCTCCAATCCCGAGCCAGCGCATTCTGGTTCAAACTGGAGATAACATATTATTCCCTCGTCGCGTCTCTTCCTTTAAAGTCCAGGACGTAACAGTTATACACTTTTATACACTTTTATACACGTTTATACGCTTCTATACATTTTTATACACTTTTATACACTTTTATATTTTTATATTTTTGCCTGGCCGAGTGTGCACACACCTGCTCGAATTAGCATCTATAACTTTGCGAATATATTCTTGGATAGTTTATCTATCGATTTTGGCAATAAAAAACAATTTTTTGGACCTTCTAAAGCAGGATCCCCCTTTAATCGACCACTTTGGCCACGACACACACTGCTCGAGGAGTGAATTCTCCAAGTAGGCGTCGCATAAAGCCACTAAAGCGCTAGGCACACCTGTTTTCTGCATATTTTAGGCATAAAGTAAAAACAAGGAAGATGTTGATTTTATAGAATACGACGTTTTATTGATAAGAGAAAGACGATGGAGTAGTTTGGTATTTTTGTTTATACAGGAATAACTCACGAAGCGGAACGAAAAAAGAGTGACGCACTGAATATAAATTATTGTACTTGCCACTTGTTGTATTCGGATGCAGTAGTATAGTTGAATATGATTTTGGAACAGGGAATGTCTCAAACAGTGCGTACGGTAAGTCCTTCGGGACTTACGGGATATGACTGCACTTGTACACACTGTTCGAGTACCTATAATATAACGACCGAAGTGTGTGTAACTGAGTTCTTCCTCGCTACAGTGAGTTAATGAATTCTACGGAAACCTGCGACAAAAGTGTTATCTTGCACACCGCAGTGACTTCCCGTTTCCTCGGGTGGGAAGGGTTGGTCGCGAAGAACCGAAGACACATAATATACATCGGGGAGAAATGAGGCAAGACTCTATTAATTTAACAGGATCTGTTCGCAGGTTTCGTCGGGAGTAAAAGTTCGCGCAAGACAAACAAAAAAAGAATAACCCTCTGCGGTCACACGTTTTGAAAATAACGCGCCGGTCATAGGGGGTCGCAATGACCCCAACCATGTGTAACCGATTACCGCGTTACCAGTATCATTCCGAACGACTCATAAAAATTCAGGATATGAGTTTGAACCTTTCAGAATGAGAATATCATAGCAAAAAATTTTTATCAAATTTTTAAAATGGCGAAAAAAAATCAGCACGAAGGCCAATAACTTATAGTAATTCTAGCTCAAAGTTGCGCTTGGGATCATTTTGACCCCAGGGGACTGCGAAGGGTTAAACAGTAAGGAGCGCGTGAGATCCATTCATCTCGATTTCAGTAACAATGCCCTGTAAAATTGCCGAATGTGCAGAAAGAGTCGAGCCTCGCAGCTCGCACGGGTACTTGAGCAACAGCGCGTGATCAGTCACTCTCGTCTTTGACCATAAGTGATGGAGCAATTGAAAAGTTCGATGTGCCGAACGGTATCAATTTTTGAAATATTCGCGTTGGGGTATTTCCCTTTAACATTGGGTCTGGGAAAAAGTTCTTGGCGTTTTTCATGATAGATGGCATCAATTGCAAATAAGTCAGAAAACACAAATCGCAGGGACACCACTAAACGCTCGTTGGAAAGGTGACACTTCGAGCTTTACTTTGAGTGTATAAACATCGAAATTGGTGCAGTGGTTGGAAAGTTGTTTGCGTTTGAAAATGGAGAAAAGTACTGTATATTTTGCAATCGTATTAGGACAAAGGGAAGAACGCTGCGCAGGCTTGTGAAAAAATTTGTGCTGTGTACGTTGAAGGTACTTTATCAAAATCTGCTGCGCGGAAATAGTTCGCTTGCTTCCGCTCTGGTAATTTTGATGTGAAATATGAGTCACGCTCTAGTCGTCCAATCATTGAAAAAGCTGATGAAATTCTTGAAAAAGCCCAGCAAGACAAGCATATCAGCAGTGTCGATATTGGTATGGAGCTAGGCATTGATCACAAAACTGTTTTGAACAATTTACACAAAGCTGGCTACAAAAAGAAGCTCAATGTATGGGTTCCTCATGAGTTGAGCGCGAAAAACATGATAGACCGAATTAACATCTGCGATGCGCTACTGAAACGCACTGAAATCGAGCCTTTTCTGGAACGTGTCATAGCCGGTGATGAAAAATGGATCACGTACGACAATCGAAAGCGTCAAAGATCGTGGAAAAGGGATGGTGAGCCGCTACAAGCGTTCGCGAAGCCAGGATTGATGGCGAAAAAGGTGATGCTGTGTGTGTGGTGGGACTGGAAGGGAATCGTCCACCATGAGCTACTTCCAGTTGGTCAGACGATTAATTCTCAACGCTACTGTGGACAACTAGAGAGATTACGCCAAGCAATTGAAAGAAAACGGTCCGAATTGATTAATAGGAAAAGTATTGTCTTCCATCATGACAATGCCCGACCACACACTTCTTTGATGACCCGTCAAAGATTGCGAGAGCTTGGTTGGGAAGTTTTGATGCATCCACCGTATAGTCCAGACATAGCACCCTCTAACTACCACTTATTCCGATCTCTGCAGAACTCTCTCAATGGAATTAAGCTGCTTTCAAAAGAAGCTTATGAAAACCACTTGATGCAGTTTTTCAACCAGTATCCACAGAAGTTCTTCACCGATGGCATCATGGCTCTACCCGAAAAATGGTGAAACATTGTCGATAATAATGGAGCATATTTGATTAAAATAAATTCATTTTCACACAGTTGGATAATCAACTGGCGCACGGCGATCGATATTCGCCGTGCGTTGACCTGTTGCTGTGGTGTAGCACGCTGCGTTCGTATACACCGGAGCTAGCCAAGGCAGGCCTTGCAGAGCCGAGGCTGTAGCTCGCATGCATGCCGCGTTTAGCGAGAGGTTATCTCTCTCGCTTAACTTCGGCTTCGCTCACCGGCTATCTCACTCATTTGACTCCAGCGCTCAACGTCGATTTCATATCTCGCAGCCATATTGAAAAATCAGGCACTTTTTCGTGACAACCATAGGACAGCGCACGCATCCACGAGACTCTCGCAATTTCATGTCTTTTCACCGGACCTTGTCAACCTCTGTGCTCACCAGGACTCAAAATTAACGGTAAGCGTTCACAGACATAATTTAGCATAATTGACTGTCGGTGAGGAGTAAAGAATTAATCGGTGCTCTTCATAAAGGTCTCACCCTGTGGCATGCTCTGCAGCATGGGCTGCACCACCTTTTCACATCACTTGTTGCGCACTCAATTAATATAATTGCGTGTGTTCTTACTAATTCACTGTGCTTTCCCCCCAACTGAACTTGCTGGGAAAGCACTGTGAACCTATTCGTTTCATTCTTGTGCATCCTCAATCCATATCTGTAACGTGCTACGCAGTGCTGACTGCGTCATGCTGCTCATATCTCACTCACAGCACTCAAGCAATCCAATTGCTAGTGCTCTCACTTATTCACTGCAACTTCTCTCAGATAAACATGCTGAGAGCTTGCTGTGAATAAACGACACATTCTACGCACTCATTTCTCTCATTCCGTGGCGTGCTCTGCAGCGTTGACTGCATCACGTTTACTGCACAACGCATACCCAGCACACAATTAATATAATTGTGTGCTGCTCAAGTTTCATAGTCAAAATTCAATTCACTTTTATTTTTGTAGTTATTCTTAACATTAACATTTCCTAAATTTGATACATTTTTTTGTAACTATTGGAAGGTAGAATAAACCGCTTCCTCAATATACCATCTATGTGTCTGGTTTATTTTACACCCTGTCTCGAGTGAGGTTACATTATTTTCAATATATTCACAGATTCATTCGACCACGCTTGGACGGATTCTTAACACACACGATAAGAAAACCAGTTGAATTTTACTAAAAAAAACGCCACGAACTTTTTCCCAGACCCAATATATTGAAGCTCGCGGGTGCAGTTTTTGTGGTTCAAGAAAAATAATGAAGGAAGATAAATTCATACCGGAACGGTAGCAGAAACTAATCGAGATAAGAAGGAAATAGTGATTGACCGCTGAGTGCCTGGCGACGCGCTTTTACTTTATATTTTTGATGATGTGTGTGGTTGCAAGTGTCGGTTAATATTGTTAATCGCTCGAAAATTTAGCTTAGATCTCTGCCTATTTCTCTAACATAATAAGAGTATTTTAAGATCGAGAGCCAATACAAAAAGGAATGTATATTTATTCGTGTATATTTATTAGAACTATGAATTTATGCGTCAATCCCGATCAAATTGTTTTTCTTAGATGGAATTTTTGGCATATCGCAACTCGGGGTGTGAGCCAGTGCTGCCCGGATTCCTGCGTTATCGATCTTTTGGTTGAAAAATTTCTAACAATCGAATCATTTATTTTTGTCAGCTTCGATTGCCTCGCTCATTCATTAACAATCAATAAAGAAGCCCGACCTGACGATTTTCAATTTCTAAAGAAATCGTCAAAAAATATCGCCCCAGCCCGCGATCGAACGGAGAACTCCAGAATTCCAGTCTGGTACGTTACCAATTACGTCACCGCGACGCTGTCGACATTAATTCACGATTTCTATTTTTAATGACAGTAATGAAATAATGAAATAATAAAAAATAATTAAACGATAGATAATTAATGATAAGTAAATAAATAAACGATCGCTAATTATAAATAAATAAATAAATGACCGCTCATTTATTATTAATGAGTTATTTCATTACTGTCATTAAAAACAGAAATCGTGAATTAATGTCGCCAGGGCCGCGGTGACGTAATTGGTAACGTACCAGGCCGGAATTCTCGAGTTCCCCGTTCGGTTCCGGGCTGCGGTGATATTTTTTGACGATTTTTTTAGAAATTGAAAATCGTCAGGTCTGATCACGAGTATGCATTGGCTTGTCTCTCCCACGTATAAATGTGTCATTAAAGTTGCAAATGGCCGCGACGTGATGCTAGTAGTAACTTTGTCCCAAAAAACAATGTGATGTATAGGAAAAATTCGGAAGAGATACGGAAAATACTAGAGTAACAAGAAATAATCGTTTGAAATCATTTTTCCGCCTCGTCGTATCAATATAAGAAACAAATAATAATAAATCTACTTCGTAATTAGTAAACAATGTAGAAAAAGTAGCACATTTCTACACTTTCATTAATTACAATGGTTTCAGTTTAAATAGAAACTGGTTTTTATTCATATGTTACATGAAGGTTTACTATGAAATTTCAATAATATAAAATATAATATAGCAACGGAATATAAATATTTCAATAGTATATAAACTAGTGAGAAAACAAAAAACAAATATTTGAACAGTCTTATTAGGTGAGATGCAGCTAATTTAGCTTCTTTTTCTTTTGTAAGTTAGTTTTCTTTCAATCGGCTAAAGAGATTTTAGCAAATTGTCGCATTCTGTATTATAATTATAAATGAATAATGTAGACCAAAACTTCTCTACCATGTTTGACACAAGTGAAATAAAATGTCTTCTTCCTCACTTCATTTACGACTAAGATTCTTCGATTGTTTTTAAAAATTGAAATAACTTGAAATTCGGATGGCGAATGTTGTTATTTTCGTCCGCAGTAATCAATGTAGGAACTGGATGATAAGTGTGACATGCTCCTGTATCGTTTTTGGGGTAAAATAGTGTTGAGCGACAAGCGGTATAATTTCTCTTATTCAACTTTTTGCAAATTTGACCGGTGATGTAATAAATTTAAAAATCCACAACATATGGTAGCTGATAATTCTCGAACTCGAAATTAAAAAAAAATTTAGATACAGTATGGACGCTTCCTAACGCAGAAGAAGACGTTTTCCGACTGCAGTGACAGCGGTAAATTCATTATTGAATTTCAACTATGAAGTTATCTAAAATGACATTGGAACACAAAGACGAGCAAACAGAATGGTAAGAATATTTTGTAAATATTGTAATCAGAAATGCTATGTATGTGTGTACGTATGTATGTACTTTGACAGGATATTTTTGGGCGCCTGTCACAAAGTCGGTCGGAGCAGGGCTGACACCGGTGTTGACCTCTTCGTTCGGCCAAGAGTCCTCCTCGAGGCAATCCAACAGGGCATTTGTTAACCGTAACGGCACAATACAATCAATTTCGTGTGGTTTTTCGTCTTTTTAACATGATTACTCCCGAGCTGGCGTAATCGAGTCTCCGTAGTCGCCAAGCTGGGAGGCCCTAGTCGTAGCTATAACGTCAGCGCTTTTGTCGAGAGGACCATGCTTGAGACCATCCCAGCATCATCTCAGGAGGACCGGAGGTTGAAACCATCCTCAGCAGCATTCGGTTTTCTCTGTGCTACCGAGCCTATCTTGCTTCATGCTACTGCTACGCCCGAGGCACTGAGGCTCTCGCTGGTGTCGTTGACAGTCCTCATATTTAAGTCACGCCCAAGTATTATTGGAGTAATTTGAATTTTACTGGTACACAATATCTGGAGGGTCGGAATTGGTCGGCTCAAACGGCTAGCGTTAACGTATTATCGAGGACCCTTGCGTCGCATATCGCAGAACGAGGACATTTTCACCGTATCGCTGTCGTGTTAGTTTGACGAGAACCGGCACCTGCCACCGCGATTCTGGACCACTGCAAGACCATTCCTCGAAAGGCTCCTGTTATTCCAACCTTCTGGTAAGGCCGTCGTTCATTTCTGGTTTAAGTGGCGGAGTTCATTAAGCTTCGTTATTTTTGGTGAGAAAACCCGAGAGATATTGTCGTGACGGCACGCTATCATACCGGAAATTTAACGTCTGTTCTTGTGGCTGTTGAGTAATTGAGTGTCGGAAGCGGAAATCTGTCCTGGGATATTTCTGGCTATTTATTTGGGGATTTCTGTTTTATTTATTCATCTGACAACGGATAATTTGTTCCGTTCATTATTAGATTTTCCTTGACCTAGTTCTTTTTTGTTGTTACTTTTATTGTTTGTTTGTTGGTTATCTATTTGACTGTGTTGCGAATTCCTTGCCTGATGATTAGTACGATATGAAAGATATTGAGAGAGAATGAGTTTTCACTCATGACAGGGGTGAAATAACCACATGAAAGATGTAGACAGAGAAAATGGTCTTAATTTTTACTTTTCTTCACTCAACTACATAAAAAATATTAAAATAAATGAGAAATGATTTAAAAGAAAATTAAATGAGCCGCACGTACAATTTTATTAATTGAGTTCCAAGAAATGTGTAAGTGAAAACGTGAAGCAGCCCGCGCTGCCAAGCACGCCACGAGGTGAGACTTTTATGGATGTACAAAATGAGTTTTCTCCACTTCCTCAAGATGGAATTTAAGTAAATTGTCAAGGTACTCGCTGACCGATTAAATTAAGTCCTAGCGAGCACGTTTTGAGTTGAGTAGATCCGATAAATGCAGTGAAAAGTGTCCTAGCTGAGCAGAGGCTGGTGTAGCGTTCTTGGCAGTTTTTACAAGAGTAGCGTCAAATGTCAAGATGGCCGAGCTCTACGAAAGTATCGTTGCGCGACGCCACCGTCAAGCGAGAGATAAATGTTAGTCTTCCGCTTCAGTAGAGGGTCCACGAGGTGCTGCCCCGGCTGCACGCACGGCAGCCGAGCGGAGCACAGCACCAGTAGCAACGAGCTGCCGCACGGCGATCAAGGTGGCCGCGCATCAGCTGATTTCTCAACAGACTGGGTTTGGATAATTATTTATTATATTTGCTGTTCGATTTTCATTTTAATTATTGATCATTATTTATTATATTTTATTTAATTTCCGTTTTAATTCTTTTTCCGTTATTTATTTTACTTTATTTAATTTTTGTGAATCAGACAGATCGGATAGGGCGAGTAACTGTGTGTGTGGAGGTCAGGACGAATGTTTTATTGATGTCACCAGTCCGAAATTTCCGTTAAATGATTTTGCGAAATCTGAATTGTCGGGAATCCAGCACGTGACCATTTGTCGCTTTACGACCGTGCTTCCGAGAGTGGTGACTTGGCTCTCGATTAATGTTTAATTCGTTAATAAAGTGGATTATTTTATTCCCACTTCTTAAATACTGTGTTGAAATTTTCTGCGAGAAACTTTCACTGACCCCTCCCAGACCCTCACAGAACGAAGTTCCGTGAAATAATTTATTTTGCGGGACTGGCACCCAGCACGCGAGTGCACGGGCCTTTGTCATCAACCGCGAGGACTTGAAATGTTTAGTTTGGAATAACGGTTACCAATTTAGCGCACAACGTGAGGCGTCATTATTAAATAATTTCACATTTCGTGGCTTACTTTTGGTAACGAAAATTTCAACACGATCATTTAAGTGGTATTTTATAATTTATAAATTTTTGGGATCACTGTGGAAATTTCCTAACCATTTCCGTTGGTACTTAATTTATTTATTGGCTGTATGGGTTATTGTGTCCCATGTCTTATTTATTGGTGGCTGGTGGTCCTATTCATTAAGCTAAATATCGAGAGAATAACGGGCATATTTTCCTAGTTATTGTATAGTCCAGGCGTCGTCGAGCTAAGCCTGTGTATGGTTGGTATAGCCGGTGACGCTGGTCACTGCGTATCGGTATGTAGTTGCGTGTTAGTGGTGTCGCGCCGTAACGAATCAGCGGGGCGCGAAGCGTCGCATACACAGGTAGGCGAGGCTGCAGGAGCCTTGCTGCTACGCTGTCTGGAAGCTAGACGCACCATTGTCTTATGCTATCCCGAGCCATGCATAACGGCCAAGCTTTAACAGCCTAAAACCGCAATTACTCGCGAAAAGTGCGCTGGAGAAGTCGAAGAGAAACCACAACGAGCGGAGAATATGAGTGTAAACGGTGCAGTAGTAGAGTCGACAGGGCTCTCCTTTTGTTGATTGATACCCCTGGATTAATCTTGATTTATCGTATTGGTGGAAAATTTAGAGAAAGAAAAAGAGCGGTTAGATGTAAAAGAAAAAGGGAAACGATCGTCGACGCCACCGTGCTGCGGGATTAAAATGCTACTGTGACTCGAGAGCTGAAGGTCCGTGAGGAGTTCCACTCAAGGATATTAAGAGCAGCGAGGTAACGTTGACGTTATTGTTCTTTGCATGAGGTGCACCGAGTAATTTCACGAGTCAGGCCGTTGCCGTCGAGAAAATTCACGTTACGCCAGAATTTAACTAATGGATTTATTTAAAATTGGTTCTCTCACGAGTGATTATTTATTTTATTAAAATTTAATGTTTTATTTGATTTTCTTTATTTCGAAACTGGTCAAAGTCCATATTATAATTGACGAATATTAATTTTATTTCAATATTCCATATTTTCTTTTACTAAGTTTCATTTTTATATTTCATATTTTATTTTACTTTATTTTCTTTGAAATCTTGTGATAAAAACTTGGTCAACATTAGCTTTCTTGCTCGGTTAATTATTCTGGACTTGAATTTTGAGCTAATATCATAGTTGAAATTATCTGGCATTATAAGGCTGCAAGCGTGAGACTGCTCGGTCGTTGAGAACTAAAACATAAAAAGCCCGGGCGGACGAACCAGTCGCCTCGCAATTTGTTAACAACTGGATCTCGAGTGTAGCCAGATATCTGAGGAGCTTTTAGCAAGCTCTCAAAACTTATAGCCTACCGAGGGGACATAAAATTGTAATATTCGGAAATTCTCGTCTTGCGTGACTGCGCGTTCGGTTCGGAAAACGCGGTGTTGTGAGTGTGCGTTGGTAGTGGAGTTTGCGCCGCGATTGTTGAGCGCGTCAGTGCGTGGTCGAACGGGAGATCCCGTTCGTGTGTCGATCGGACAGCTTCGTGCATCATCGCGCTATAGGTGTCGTCGAATGCTCTAGCGTTATGCGAAGCGGTGCAAGCAGTAGTTACTGCTACATCTACATCATAGTTCCGCTACCCCTTCGAGTCATCCCTACAATGAATTTTGGGGAAACGATTTCTTTTCTGCGTGGGAAACGAGCTATACCGAATTTCCATTTTTCGCCGCGTACTCTTGGTGATCATAATTCAAGAAGAGGAAGGTTTTCTACCTGAAGATCATATTAGTTGATGCGAAAATTAAATTTTTAATTTTCCGGTGCGCACGGGGAGGACGCGGAAACATTTATTACTCGATTAGAAGAAGGTCGCGCTCTAGTTTCAGTTACCACAAGGAAATTTTCCTTTGTTTACCGTTCTTCCTGTTAGGTATTGCGCTAGTATGGTTCCGCAGCGGGAGATCTCGCTTTATTAATTTCGGAACAATTCGTTTGGCGTGGCGCCAGCGCTTTGGGAATCTTGATTTTCAATTCGTGCTGCAAGAAGAGATTCTGCGTCATACCCAGGGGGAAAATGAGTTGGTGTCAGATTATTTTACGTGTCTGCGAGGGTCGTTGGATCCCGTTATACCACCTTTCACGACAGTTAAGCAGTTGAGCCATGCTCATCGTAACATGTTACCGCGTCTACAGATCGCGATTCAGCGGCACCAAGTGCATTCGTTCGGGGAACTAGAACGCGTCGCGATACGCTTTGAACCATGTTATTTTACCGAAGAATATTACCGTCCGCCGCCCAACCCGAGCGTTCGTTATTTCCAAACCTCGCGTATCATGGACCCGTAAGTTGGTTGGCAACACGAGCAGCAAGCTTCACTTCACTAAGTCCTCCGCGGCCGCGAGACTCCGCAAATACGAATTTTCCAGCGGGGGAGACCGGCGAGAGAACCTCGCGTCGAGATAATTCCCCACTTCAGCAATCGGTTAGAGGGAAAGGTACACCCACGAGGGAACCACGGGTATCGTTCTCTGAACCGCGCGGCGTTCCTCCACGTCCTCCTATTTCGGATAGGTCAGCAGGGCCGAGTACCCCGTCGCGTGCGATTTCAGCAGCAAATTCGGCTTTGCAGGGAGTAAACAACGGCACGTTGATTGTTTGTTCGAATTATCGAGATCCGGTGCATCTATCAATTGGTTGCTCCGCACCTCGTACAAGGTTTTGTTTTAAATGCCGGAAGCAGGATGTAATGACGCGTAACAGGCACGATTGTCCGAGAAACGCTTCTGGTGATCGCCAGTTGGAGCTGCGGTGATTCCACCTCTTTCAGGAATAGCTGCACCTGCATTATTAACTGCGTCTGTCGATCCCCCGGAGTATTCGTACAGTCTATTAAATAGTGCGCGATCCCAAACCATTCTCATCGTTACATCTTACCTGCGATAGTGGATAGTGGTTCGACGCACACATATTCGGGTCAGGATGAGATTTTAACTACGTCGTGGTTAGGTTTAACACGTCGCGAATCCCCTCCGTGTTCGAGTACCATTGCAAACGGTGAAAAAGTTTTGTGTACCGAGGAAATCGATTTTCCTGTGAAGCTCGAGGATCGCGAGAGGCCAATGATAGGTCGAGTTTTGTCCGTATTACGCGTACCACTGGTTCTCGGATTAGACGCACTTGAGGCCCTAGGGCTAGTTGTCGATCACGAGCGTCGGGTATGGAGTTTAAGTTTTGAGCGTGATCGCGAGTTCGAATTTATCAAACGCGTTACGGAAGAGCACGCGGATTTCGGATCTCGAGCGTGCGGAGACGGAACGTTTGATTGAATTTCTGGATATAGAGCTACAGAAGCTTAAGAACATGTCGGGATTGACTTATCTTACCGAGCATAGAATCGGCGTCGGCAACGCAAGGCCGATTAAACAGCATTATTATCCCGTGTTACTGATTATGCGTGAGGTTATCGATGCCGAGGTAGATCGAATGTTAGAGCCAGACGTTATCAAGCCTTCGTGCAGTGATTGGTCTATACCGATTACGATGATAAAGAAACCGAACAATAATTATTCGTTTTGTCTCGACTTTCGTAAAGTCAACACGGTTGCAAAGAAAGATGCGTATCCGCCTCCGTACATGAGTCAGATTCTTGATGAATTACAGGTGGAAATATGTATTCCCATTCTCGATCTGAGTCAAGCTTATAATCAGATACCGTTAAACGAAAGCTCGAAAGAGGTTACGGGCTTTACGGTACCGCAACATTTAGTTTGGTTAAAACGCGTTTTCGATCGTATCACGAAAGCAGGTTTCGCGTTTAATCGGGAAAAATATGAATTTTGTTATTAGGAAGTGAAATTTCTCCGTTTTCTCGTGAATTGTCATGGGTTACAAGTCGATCCGAAGAAAACTTCACCCATTAAGAATGTTCCACCTCCCGATAGGATTCAGGCGTTGGACGATTTTTGGACATGGCTTCGTAGTACCGTCGGTTCATTCCTCACTTCGCCAAGTTTGCATAGCCGCCAACGCTTTTAACGAGGAAAAAGCAGAAGTGAAAGTAAAGGGACGACCAGAAGAAAGCATTTTCGCATTTAGAGGAAACGTTCGCCAGTGCTCTTACGCTGGTTGTTCCGACTTCAAGTCCAAATTCACGCTGCAAACTGACCCGAGTATGAGTGGCTTAGGCGTTGTACTCACGCAGGAGGTGGACGGCAAAGAACACTCGATCGCCAATGCAAGTCGTACTCTCTCTTCTGCTGAGAAAAATTATTTCATTACGGAACAGGAGTGTTTGGCCATTCTCTGGGCAGTGCGGAAATTTCGCGCGTTTATAGAGGGTTATCGTTTCATGGTCATTACCGACCACTACACCTTCGGTGGTTACGACGTGGTAGATCTCCCTACTTGCCAAAACCCTGGGAGGGTCGAAGCTCCCGGGAGAAAAGTAAGGCGGGGAGGATGAGGAGGTCGACGCTACCGCGTCGCCCGGTATGGTGAGCGGGTGCAGGGTGTGGCTGAACTCCACCCCACTGGTGCCGAAGGTCCTGTTGCTGCGGTCTCAGCCCGGTAGCGGAGACTTTAAATGTTGGAACTGCGAGGAGTACAGCTACGACCGTGGCCTCTGCCCACCCAAATCCCGAGGTCTCTTATGTTATATTTGTGGAAAAAAGGGCGTTACAGCCCGGTCCTACCCAGGTTGTGGATCATACTGGCGCAGCCTAGGTAATCGGTCACTAATAAAAACGATACCGAGACATTGTCGGGTTTTCTTCATTTGGTAGCTCTACCTTCCGAATCATGTTCAGGTGGATGATCAAAACAGGAGGAAGGAAAAAAGAGGCCAATGTAATCAGGTTTTTGGTTATTTGTGTCTGGATGTGGTGGTATTATTTATTGCGTGGTTATTATTTATTATCGTTTTTTTTTGTATGATTACTACTGAGCGGGCGGCATCGGGCGGACCTTGTCGCCGCATTTCGACCGCCAACGCGAAGGGCTCCAGTGGGATCTCAGCCAAAAACTATTTTATCGACTAGAGGTAGAGTCTCCATAGCCGCCGAGCTGGGAGGCTCGAGCCGCACCTATGACGCCAGCGCTCTCGTCGAAAGGAGCACGCTTGAGACCATTCCAGCATCATCTCATGGGGACCAGAGGTCACAACTATCCTCAGCAGCACTCGGTTTTCTCTGCGCTGCCGAGTCTGTCTTGCTTCATGCTACTGCTACGCCTGAGGCACCTAGTCTCTCGCTGGTGCCGTTGACGATCCTCACATATAAGTCGCGCGCTAGTACCATTGGAGTAATTTGAATTTTACTGGTGCCCAAGAACATAAGAGATGGAGTTGGTCAGCTCAAACGGCAAATGTTAACGTATTAACAAGGACTCTTGCATCGCATATCGTAGAATGAGAACATTTTCACCGTGTCCGCTGCCGTGTGTGTCCGACGAGAACTGGAGACTATTTCTCCAGAGGCTCCTATTACTGTAACCTTCTGGTAGGGTTTGTCTCTGGTTTGAGCGTGGCAGTTAGCTCTGTTATTTTTGGGGAGAAAACCCGAGCAATATTATCGTGACGGCACGCTTTCGTGCCGGAAATTTAACGTCTTTTCTTGTAGCGGTCGAACAGCTACCGCCCGGTATTTCAAATTCTGCGAAAAATTCGCTTCACGAAAACTAAAGGATCGCCGAAGAAGTTCAATTTTCTTATTGTTTTAAATATTTTATGAGGGTAAATTTAAGCGCGTTAGTGCTTACGTATGTAGTGTGAGTGTGACTTAAAACGAGAGAAATCGTGTGTAAGAGTGCGCGTCTGTGACTTTGAGAATATCGTTGGGAGAATCGCGTCCTCATTCGGAATTTTTGGATGTAATTTGTTGTGTGTTCGAATCGAATTACCTTTTCAGAGAGTGAGTGTCGGACGCGGAGATCTGTCCTGGGATAATTCTGGCTGTTTATTTAACGGTTTCTGTTTTATTTATTCATTTTTCTGCCTATAATTTGTTCCGTTCGTTATTAGATTTTACGTGACCTAATTCTGTTTTGTTGTTACTTTTATGGTATCGTTTTCTTTGGTCATTTATTTCACTGCGTTTGGATCATTATTTATTATGATATCTGCTTGACTTCCGTTTCAATTTTTAATAATAATTTTTAATATTATATTTTATTTCCGTTTTAATTCTTTTTTTCATTATTTATTATATTTTATTTTATTTTTGCGAATCAGGCAGATCGGATACGGCGAGTAACTGTGTGTTTGCAGATCAGGGTGAATATTTTATTAGTATCTCCAGTCAGAAATCTTCTGTTAAATATTAATGCAAAATCTGAATTGACGGGGATCCAGCACATGACTATTTGCCGCTTCACGACCGTGCCTCCGGGAGTGGTCACTGAGCTCTTGATTAAGGTCCAATTCGTTAATACAGTGGATTATTTTATTCCTGCTTCTCAACTACCGTGTTGAAATTTTCTGCGAGATACCTTCGACTGACCCCTCCCCTATACCATTCACCAAGGCTGCAGCAAAGCCGAGCCAGCCGCGTGTATTTTGCATTCACATCGAATTCGTTCCGTGAAATAATTTATTTCACGGCACTAGTGCTCAGCATGCGAGTACACGGGCTTTTGTAATCATCCGCGAAAACTTGAAGTTTCTAGGCGGGAAAAACGGTTACAGTACGTTAGCGGTATAAGAGTTATTGAAGTGTAATTTTTTTGGATAATCAGCTGGCGCACGGCCATCGATATTCGCCGTATGTCGACCTGTTGCTGCGGTGTAGCACGCTGCGTTCGTCTACACTGGAGATAGTCGAGGCAGGCCTCGCAGAGCCGAGGCTGTAGCTCGCATGCATGCCGCGTGAAGCGAGAGGTTATCTCTCTTGCTTGACTTCGGCTTCGCTCACCGGCTATCTCACTCTTTTGACTCCAGCGCTCTACGTCAATTTCATATCTCGAAGCCATATTGAAAAATCAGGCACTTTTTCGTGACAACCATCGGACAGCGCCCGCATCCTGGGACTCTCGCAATTTCATCTTTTTTTCACCGGACGTTCTCAATCTCTGTGCTCACCAGGACTCAAAATTAACGGTAAGCGTTCACTGACATAATTTAGCGTAATTCACTATCGGTGAGGAGTAAGGAATCAATCGATGCATCCTCATAAAGGTCTCACCCTGTGGCGTGCTCTGCAGCATGGGCTGCAAGACGTTTTCACATCACTTGTTGCACACTCAATTAATATAGTTGCGGGTGTTCTTACTAATTCACTGTGCTTTCCCCCCAACTGAACTTATTGGGAAAGCACTGTGAATTTATTCCTCTCATTCTTGTGCATCCTCAGTTTTTGTCTGTCATGTGCTACGCAGTGCTGACTGCGTCACGCTTCTCATATTTCACTCACAGCACTCAAGCAATCAAATTGCAAGTGCTCTCCCCTATTCACTGCAGTTTCTCTCAGATAAATCTGCTGAGAGCTGGCAGTGAATAAGTGACCCATTCTACGCACTCATTTTTCTCATTCCCTGGCGTGCTCAGCAGCGTTGACTGCATCACGTTCACCGCACACAAACACACACCTAGCACACAATTAATACAATCGTGTGCTGCTCAAATATCATAGTCAAAATTGAATTGAATTTATTTATTTATTTATATACATTTTGTAATTCTCTGATTTTTTGGTGTATTTATTTTTATATCATTTTTATTTTTTCTAAATTTAATCTATTTTTGTAATTGTTTGGAGGGTAGAATAAACCGCTTCCTCAATATACCATCGATGTGTCTGGTTTATTTTTCACCCTGTCTCGAGTAAGGTTACATGACTTTCGATATATTCACAGATTCATTCGACCACGCATTGGACGGATACTCAACAAATTTAATTATTAGAAGTCGTTTTGGAAGCAACTGCAAAATTGGAATTTAAAAAGCGATGATTAAATTGAAGAAGCGGGCGAAAAAATCAGACGACAATACAGGTGGTGTAGTTGTTGCATTAACATTAAAATTAATTAAGCCAGTTGCTGCATTATTGCCTTTTGTAGCTGCTATGCGGCAATTCGTACAAAGAGTGAAAGTGAAAGATCTGCCTTAAATTCAAAATCCAGTTGATCGAGAGAGTTTGGTTGTGCCTGAGTCATATACAAAAACAATAAAAGGTGAAGTTTTTTTAATACACGATAGTGGTGGAAAAAGTAAAATGTAACTATTTTCGCCAGAAATGAACATTGCTAAATGGGCTTCATGTAATATATGGGTAGGTGATGGTACTTTCAAAAGCGAGCCTATCATATTGGGTCTGGGAAAAAGTTCGTGGCATTTTTCCCGATAGATGGCATCAATTGCAAATAAGTCAGGAAACACAAATCGCAGGGACACCACTAAACGCTCGTTGGAAAGGTTACACTTCGAGCGTTACTTTGAGTGTATAAACATCGAAATTGGTGTAGTGGTTGGAAAGTCGTTTGCGTTTGAAAATGAAGAAAAGTAAAGAAAAATTGCGCTCTATTTTGCAAACTTATTACGACAACGGGAAGAACGCTACGTAGGCTTGTGAAAAAATTTGTGCTGTATACGGTGAAGGTACTTTATCAAAATCTGCTGCGTGGCAATGGTTCGCTCACTTTCATTCTGGTAATTTTTATGTGAAAGATGAGTCACGCTCTGGTCGTCCAATCACTGAAAAAGCTGATGAAATTCTTGAAATAGTCCAGCAAGATAAGCATATCAGAAGTGTCGATATTGGTATGGTGCTAGGCATTGGCCACAAAACTGTTTTTAACCATTTACACAAAGCTGACTACAACAGAAGCTTCTACAAAGAAGCTTGATGTATGGATTCCTCATGAGTTGAACGCGAAAAACATGATGGACCGAATTAACATCTGCGATGCGCTGCTGAAACGCAATGAAATCGAGCCATTTTTGAAACGTGTCATAACCGGTGATGAAAAATGGATCACGTGCGACAATCGGAAGCGTCAAAGATCGTGGACAAGGGATGGTGAGCCGTCAAAGCGTTCGCGAAGCCAGGATTAACGGTGAAAAAGTGATGCCGTGTGTGTGGTGGGACTGGAAGGGAATCGTCCACCATGAGCTACGTCCAGTTGGTCAGACGATTGATTCTCAACTCTACTGTGGACAACTAGAGAGATTACGCCAAGCAATTGAAAGAAAATGGCCCGAATTGATTAATAGGAAAGGTGTTGTCTTCCATCATGACTACACACTTTTTTGATGACCCGTCAAAAATTGCGAGAGCTTGGTTAGGAAGTTTTGATGTATCCACCGTATAGTCCAGACATAGCACCTTCTGACTATCACTTATTCCGATCTCTGCAGAACTCTCTCAATGGAATTAAGCTGCTTTCAAAAGAAGTCTGTGAAAACCACTTGATTCAGTTTTTCAACCAGAAACCACAGAAGTTCTTCACCGATGGCATCATGGTTCTACCCGAAAAATGGCGAAACATTGTCGATAATAATGGAGCATATTTGGTTTAAATAAATTCATTTTCACACTATAAGAAAATCAGTTGAATTTTACTAAAAATCGCCACGAACTTTTTCCCAGACCCAATATTTTCCCAATTGTATAAAATTTATGGTATTGTCGAAGGTAACGTTTATCCTCTTGTTTACTTATTACTACCAAATAAAAGTAAACGAATGTACCGAGCAATATTGGCAGAATTGAAAGTGTTAGGGCCTGGATTGAGTCCAGATGTATTGACGATTGCTTTTGAAAAGGCATTCGAGTCTTCGCTTCATGAAGAAGTTCCCGATACAAAAATAAACGGCTGTCCGTTTCATTTGGGCGTGTATCGAAAACTGCAATCTCTCGAATTCCAAAGTCTGTACTCTAACGTACTGGCCATATAACAACGCTCGAGGTACACCTCGAGCATCGTTACCGCACGTTACCCACACCGAGTAAGACCGGCCTATACTTATTAGCTCATGACGCGCGGCGCACACTATGAAGCACTGCTACCGCGCGTCACTCACCCCATTTAGGCCGGCACCTTGGAGACCAAGTCCCGTTACTCGTTTCAAAATGCAACAGTGGAGAATTAAAGACCAACGACAAATTTCAAAAAGACCAAGGCTAGCAGTGGGTTACAGGAGATGGGCTACAGGATTGCCACCAGCTACAGTTATATCAGAAGCATAGGACGAACAGAGGGGATACTGATATCAAAAGACGAGTAATTCGGCATTCGGGGAACAGTTTTGTTCACAGGTCCCGCCAACGCAGAAGTCCAGCTACCAAGAAGGAAGACCAAACGAGCCCTCGCTCGCTGCTGCCGCACCGATACACGCAGAGCCCAACTGTAGTACCGGACACACACTTGACGGGTAGCAGCTGAGCCTGTGCTGCGCTCGAGTTCAACGCACCACGGGCCATCCAAAACATCAACAAAGCGGACTCTCTCTCTCTCTCTCTCTCTCTCTCAGTCTCTTTCTCTCTCTCTCTGGTAGCCAAGGATAGCACAATACAACAGCCTATGCTCTCAAGAACAAAATTGATAATCCCCACGTATTGAAATACCGGACATAAAATATCACGATATTAAAGACCCATAAAGCACGATAGCGTAGGGAATAAGATAGGGAAATAATTTAAAGATATATCAGAATATCTCAGGGAAAATATAAAAGGTGATAACTTAACAGGGTACGGCCCTGATATGTCGAATAGCTGCACATGCACCCAAAGTGCATTCCACAGACGCCGGATCGCAGCGGCCGTCAGGTGGACGAATACGTAGGCCTTCACAGGGTACCAGGCGGGAGCTCTACTCCCACCAACGGTTCTGTGATGTAGAAAAACATCGATCTACTCTGTGGAAATTCGAGGCTAGTCCGGATGCTACGAGCAGCTGCCAGCCACTTACCGACGGTTTGCGTGCTAAAGTACCTTACCTAGCGAACGCGGCGGGTAAAACGTTTATCGACCGACGTTTATATTTTCATTATGAATTATCAACGTTTATCTTCTCATCATAAATTACATTATTGATCGACTTCTATATTTTCATTATAAATTATATTATTGAACGTTTATCTTTTTATTATAAGGCAAATCAGATTATTCTTCAGCATACACGATTATAAAGGCATTCAAGAGCCCGGGAAAAACTTATTATAAGGCGCGTGGTAGCCAAAATATCAGGAAAACGGGATCAAGATCATAAATCAGATTTCATATTTATTTCTTTTATTTAATTTGTCGCATAATTTACACTTCGTTTCTTGAATAAACCCTACTTTTACCTATTACTGAAGCCTAGATTACTTTTTTCCCTGCTCGAATTCGAATCTTTGAGGGTAATGTTAACGATTAATACCGTTACAGCACGCTAATAGTTGTCAATTTGCGCAAGCAATAAAAATGTTTGTAGCGTTATCAATAGTTCCTGTTGATGATGTCATCTAGTGGTTTGAAAAATTACTGGAATCGGAATGTTATTGTGAAGAAGAAAATGAGTCAAATTATATAATTGAGTATATGGAGATAACATGGATCGGGAAATCTACCATATTTTAAAAAATGCCATGCTCCATTGTATTCAATTAGAATGTGGAGTTGCTATGATGCGGGTTTGAACGATAAAGCACGCACAAATAATGCTATTGAAGGGTGGCATAGAGGTGTTAATGACCATGTCAGAAGTAATCACACAAACATTGGCAAATTCATTAATTGTGTAAAAGAAGAGTAAAGCATGACCGAGATGAAATTAGCGCAGTCAGTCGTACATGTACGCTTTTGCTCTATCCCACTCCTATCAACAATCCTTTCCCTACCATGAAGCTACCCCCACCACGCAACTTTTTTACCGCCACGCTACTGACTCTGCGTAAACAATGTCGGTAACATGGAGATAGTAATGTGGGGTGGTGTACCCATAACACGGCAAGGAGGTTTTAAGCGTCGCGTTTGTTGTCGAGTGATTTTGGTGGAAAGGGTGTGCATGTGTGTGCTAGTGAGTGTAAAATCGCCGCGGAAATGAAAGGCTGTCAACAACAGCGGAGATGGTAAGTCCACAATTTTATTAATTTTTCCAAGAATACCCTTCTTTTTTCTTCTCTATACTTGACCAGAGTGGGCGAACAAGGATGAGTAGAGATACGAACAGGATGGAGCAAACGCGTATGCATCAGCACAATATCTTCTCTCGTACAACTATATTCGTTTCCTTATTTCTATAAATAATTTATTTTATTTTTTCCCTTTTTTTCCTTTTATCCGCTCCCCAGTTCCTCCTCTCCCTCTCCTTTATATATTTCGCTAGCAATTTCTTGAATATTATTAATCTTTTCTCATTTCTAATCTTCTTCGGTATTACATTAAACATTTTTATTCCATCATACATTAACATCTTTTATTCATTCCTCGTTATACATTTATCTATATATATATTTCCAGTTTGTCGCGTTATTCTGTATTCCGCATTCTGTATCAAATCAATTTTCTTACTCAGACATTTTGGATACAATCCATAAACCATCTTGTAAACTAGTATACAAATATTAAACTCAATTTTTTCTTTTACTGACATGAAACGCAATGCCTCCATCATATCACAAATTTTTGCATATTTGCCGTACCTTAGTACGATTTTCATTCCCTATTTTCGTATCTTTTGTAGATGCTGCACCTCAGTTATACTTGCCCCTATTAAGACAGCGCACATAATTCAAACATTGGTGCTATAATTGATCTATACACTATACATCTCATTCCCATTGACAGGTCTGTCCCTATCCTTTTCATGCCGCACCTAACTATACCTCTACTTTTTTACTCATGTATTCCGCGTGTGCAGCAAAATTCATATCTTTGTCTATTAAGATCCCTAAGTATTTAATTTCACTCACTATTTCCGGCGTTACATTTCGCATTTTTACTTTCATATTGCTCTCCATTCCTTCTTTCCTCACACTTCTCACCAACATAACTTTTATTTTCTTTACATTCACTTGTAGTCTATTCTCTCTCAACCATCCATCCACTCTTTCAATTTGCTCATTTAAAGTTTTGTTTATTTTTTCACTCGATTTTCCGGTACAATATATGTTCGAAGAATTCAGTTGTTGGAGGGAAGTGGACTGTAAAATTGTAGCAGGTGAATTGATACGCAGTACGCAGATGTGGTTTACAGTGGCATTTATTGTTCCACCTGTCAAATGCCGTGGACGAAAACATACAAATAAAACAAGTAAAATATAGAAAATAATGTATCAAAATGAGCATAAAAAATAGAGTTAATAAATTGAGGTGAGCTTGTTACCACACACGATCATATTAATCAGTGTAAGTGATGAGATGTGCTGTCGCGATCGGGGCACGCGGTGTAGCTGAAGCCGGGTGCACGACACGATGAGCCAATATGTTGATGTACTAGTAGGCCGACGTCAATATATTAATGCTGATATGATGGATGGGTTTTGTAGTGACTGTAGGTCGGCAAAGTGGAACGATCAAAATTATTAAGATGCACTGAACTATGTTGTGAGCACACGAGTCACAGAAACGGTCAAAGCCGTGCAAGAGCAAAACGCAAAATGGCTGCGATATACGAAGCAGCCGTTGTCTCGCCAAGCAGTCGTAGAGCGCGTGCGCGCAGCGACCTATTGCTTGGCACGCTGACCCAGTGTGAGCTTACTGCTCCTGTGACGCCTTGCCGCTAAGCAGCAACAGCAAGCAGTTGCCCACGCTAGCCTGCAGTACGCAGTAACAATGCGTAGCAGAATGCTCAAGCATTCTCAAACAGTATATAATCGCATCATCCGCAAATAGTCTGATCGTACATGTATCTACAATTATATATATATAATATCATGAATATATAACAGAAATAATAATGATGATGTATTGCTTTGGTCGCATGTTTGATTGGTGTGGTGAAGCTTCGTATCGTTCGTTGCCGAATCTTTACCACACCAAAGAAATAATAATGGTCCTGCCACTGATCACTGTGGCATCCCCATCTCTAATTTTATCGAGTCTGATAGTAACCCATTTATTTTAACTTTTTGTGTTCTATTTTCTAAGTAACTTTGAAACCATTTTAATAACTTTTTCTTTATTCCAAGCCCCTGAATTTTCTTTAGGAGAATATTCCTATTGACAAATTCAAATACCCTTTTTAGATCCAGGAACACTACCCCTATCATTTCTTCTATCTCTATCATACTTTAGCAGTCCAAAATTATCCATTGTAATACTGTTTCACATAAGTGCTTTTCCCCAAATCCAGATTGACACTCATTTATTAGCCCCTTATCTTCCAGATATTGCACTATTTGTTTCTGCGCTACGATCTCCATTAACATTTCATACACTAGCAGTTTGCTTATTCGCCTAAATTCTTCTATTTTTATTATTTCCCTCACTTTCGGGATTGGCACCACTATTGATTCTATCCATTTACCTAGCAATTTTCTTTCCTCAAATAATTTATTTACTAAGTAACACATCTCATCCTCCTTTTCTTCTACAATAATTTTAAAGATTCCGACGGTTATACCCTCTTCCGTACCTGCTTTATTGTCCCATTCTTAAACTATTTTGTTTATCTGTCCTCTCATTACTTTTTTAAACTCTTCCAATATCTCTCTAGTGTGCATTTTGATTCTTGCTCCAGATTGTTCCTCATATTCCGGGTCACACATCTCTCTTATAGTGTTCACTATGCTAACTTTAAAAGCATTTGGCATTTTTCCTGCCTCTCCAATTCATTTATCCCCATCGTGTATCTCTTTATATTCTCTATCTACTACCTTTCCTTTCAACATTTCTTTCAATACTTGCCACATTCTCTTCGGATCATTTTTGTTTCTATCAAACTTATTTTCTGAATTCCCTCGTTTTGCTATCCTGCATACATCAACTATTCTATTTCTGATTTTTTTAAACACATCCCAATTTTCCTCAATCCTATTCATTTGCGTTAACCGATATGCTACGTCTATTTGTGTAATCATTTGATTGATCTCTTGCGAGAACCACTGTTTCTCTTTCCATTTCTCTTTTATTTTTACTTCTTTTTTCGGTGCTACTTCATCCAACACGCAATTACATTATCCACTATTTCATTCGCCACACGATCGATAGTAGAAGGGGCCCGTTATAGAAAGACAGGGCGTGGCCGGCTGGCGCCAGGGCGTGTCTAGACTAACCCGCCCCCTCCCCACCACTACCCCCTTCCCTGCTGCATCCTTATTGGTTGTTCCAGGGAGCGTGTCTACCCCCACTACCCCACCCCTGTTCCTGATTGGTCCCCACAACCCCCACCACCCCTACCCCCATCCCCGATTGGTCCCCATCAGTCCCTACCCCCAGTCCACCTATCCTAGTATTCTGATTGGTGCAGCGTCGTAGCGCTATCTGCCGGATTTTGACCCGAACTTAATTGCCGATGCGCCATCTAATGTCGGTAAACGTGTTACCGATCGTCAGTAAAGAAGATTGAACGTAAGCAGTTGGTCTAGCAGAAAATTACCGACACGCCATCTACCGTCGGTAATCGTGTAACCGACAGTCGGTAAAGAAGATGGATGTTGACAGCCGGTCCAGGAGAAAATTAATGACCGATACGCCATCTACCGTCGGTAATCGTCTTACCGACAGTCGGTAAACAAGATTGAATGTTGGCTGTCGGTCGGGCAGAAAAATACCGATACGCCATATACCGTCGGTAATCGCGTTACCGACAGTCAGTAAAGAAGATCAAAGCATGGTTGCCGGTCAAGTAGAAAAATATTCACCGATGCGCCATCTACCGTCGGTAATCGTGTTACCGATCGTCGGTAAA
Source organism: Cylloceria caligata (assembly GCA_963942595.1). Lineage (NCBI taxonomy): Eukaryota > Metazoa > Arthropoda > Insecta > Hymenoptera > Ichneumonidae > Cylloceria > Cylloceria caligata. Next base: position 40,586,666 of record OZ012703.1, on the reverse strand, counting down.
AAAGAATGGATGCTGGCTGTCGGTACAGTAGAAAATCGATTAGCGATGCGTCATCTACGGTTGGTAATCGTGTTAACGACAGGTGGTAAAGAAGATTGAACGTTGGCAGTCGGTCTAGTAGAAAATGTATGGGCGATCGGCAAACCGGATCGGTTGTCAACCGTCAGTATGTAGCCGACCATCACTACAGCAAATTTGGGACTTACGGAAGATAAGTAGATTGGGTCTCGCGGTAAATAATAATCTGCACCAATAATATTCTCAACTGGTTTCCCCCCAGTCGTCGATAACCGAGACTCCTCCGTAGCTTTTTAAAAATGTTTGTTAATTAAAAAATTTATTAATTTAAACGACTATTAACAACAACGGTAAATGAAAATGCTCGTTATTTTTTAGTTTAATAAAAAACTGTTTTATTTTAACATTCTCGTCCAACAAACATGTATTGTTCATCCGTAATTTTCAATGACATCCGTGGCAGTCACGGCGAGCTGGTATTCGACCGTCAATTTGTGTTTTCGGACCTGGTTTGATGAGATGTTTATAGCACGGTATGTACGAGGAGACCTCACGGTCAACCTTCAGATGCTCCGGTAGTTTGTTATACAGAATTTCTATTTTTTCGCCCCAATGTTTCAGCAGCAGCGGTTTCGATATGTACGCAAGCTCAGCTTTGGTGAAGTCTCGGGGATCCTTGCAGCAGTCGATCACGAGTATACTGTCAATAGTATCCATTGTGGTTGGAAAGAGAGGCAAAGATACTTTCACAACGACGTTTCCTTTTCAACTAACTTTTTTTCACAGCTGTTACCATTAGATATATACATCTCGCGTCAATGGCCATCATAGTTAAATATGAAAATGTGTGTAGTGGGAGTACTTTCGAATAATAAGACAGGAAATTCAAAAGTTTCGAATTTATTTATAGTAATTCACAAGTAGCATCCAAATCGATCTGTAGAAGTTTGTATACATGTGTTTTTATTACAACCGTAGCCCTTAATATTATTTCGTTTTACATTTTTCACACGTTTCTTTCTGCGATTTAAATATTTTACGCGTTCGTAGTATTTTGCAAATATGCGATCGTTTTTTACTCTGTTAGTCGTAAAATTCTTATGAAAATTATCGAGAGTATAACCACGAGCCATAAAATCAAGAAACATAATACAGAATTCACCGCATACTTTAGACTTGAGTGATTGAAGGGGCTGCGTGTTCCACTCGTAGCTTCGACAGTTTCTGCGTAGACGGTTATGGTGTTGGTTAATGAGTAGGGGCAATCCATAACTATCGAAAAAGATTCCATGTTCATATTTATCAACGTAAGTGGCAACCCAGGGTCGCCCAGGTAGATTATGCTCGTCTGTGTTAAGAACCAATGCTGCGGGTCTAGACCAGCGACTGGGGATGCGATCGGCCAGAATTACTCCTTTCGTCTGAGCAGATATTCGTTCTAGAGAGTCTAATATCTGTAAGCTGTTCATGCTGTTTACACAACTGGTGGTGACGCTTAGAGTGTGATTGACGCTGTCTCTGCTGATGATAATGATGGTTGCGCGGTGGTGGTTGCTCTGGCTGGTGTTTGTTACGTGGGGGTGGTGATGGTTGTTTAGCACTCGGTGAGATTACTTATTTTTCTCTGCCACGGAAAAGTACAGTTATTTCATCGTTAGCCGGTACAGTTCCTCCTCGCAGCGCCGACTCATCACTGTTGTACGATAGTGTCATATCGTTGAATATATACTCTACGCTTTGTGATATATCTCGAGTATTTTCCTCATTTGATGCCTCGTTGTTCGGTTGGCTTTGTTGATTTTTAATAGGTGTTGATTTATCGACAGGTTGTGAATAAATGTGACTAACCGCGTCGAGCGCTTTAAACAGGAGCCACGAACGTATTTTTGCCACGTTATTTAGAGCACATTTTACATCGTCTTCTTTCGAAATACCAAGGTGAATACAGTAAGCGTTGTTAATTGGCATATTTTTTAACGATGGACCCTCGTATTCTTCCAGATTGATGATTTCGCGCCCCATAACGTCACGTAAAAGCTCGGCTTTTTGCAAGCCTCTTGTATAAATATGCAAGGCATAACGACACAGTAAGCGTAGATTGGTGTAGATTTTTTTCAACGGTGTATCACCGTCAAGCCATTCCAATCCATGATGAAAACACGTTAGTTTATTGTTGCTCGCACGTATACTCCTTGGTAGTTCACCAAAGTCATATAGTGGTTCGACAAGCCAATAACCATAATGTTCTTCCTGAAGAGTCGTCACAGCAATCTCCTTTGGTAGAAAACGGCTGTTTGCATCGTAGAGCGCTTGAATATCCACTATAACGTCCATTATGAGGGTTTGATGTAGACTGATACCAGGTGTGGTTGCGTAGACGAGTTTAAATATTACAGCGTCGTGTGTGGCGCCCCCTCACGCACTAAAATCTGTAATGACCTGACGTGTGGAATCTATCCCTATTACATGATCATACTCGGCATATACCACACAATATAATGTAGATGTCAGAGCCGTTGCAAACCGTACTTCGATCCTTACACTACCGTGTCTTACGAGATTCCAGTGACCGAAGCAACTTGCTGATAAGTCCGGTGTCAAATCGAAGACATACAGACAGTAGCCTTTGGGATAGTCGCTCCTGGTAATATCTAGACCCTCATCCTGAAAGTGTATATCTGTACCGCTAAAGAGCGTGTGATAACTGTCCATCTACTTTTTGTTACCATCAAACACCGTTTGAAGAGGCTTGCTCGGTATTTGTTGACCATCGACATACAGAGAGAGGAAATTTATCGAATGATTATTAAAGTTGAACGGATTTAACGTTGTACTGCCATTGAATGCTCGATTATTCACAAAACCAAGAATTATTCGTTTTGGTAACTGGCCCAGAATAACGTTATCCAGAGTATCGCCAATGATACCGCTATGCATCGTAAAAGCTTTAACCTCAACCCTTGTTATAGGATACTTGGCGGTTGTTTTTGCAAGCATTTTGGCGTAAGCTATCAGCACGCCTGGTGCGATTTTTGCTCGACGGATGAGTAATGTAGCCTCGGTGATATGTAGTTTATGTGTCACACCGGCCGTAGGAGTCTCCATAAGACAAAAAACGTCTTTTGAGCGTACAAGCCATAACCGTACTTCCGCACCGTTCAGCAGAAATTTATCCTGATTAAAAACATCGCAATGTAAATGTCCAATCATATCTAATGTCCGACCATTCTTTATGTACTTTTTACGATTATTCAGACCGATATTAGGGCTATTCGATGCACTTGGTAGACTGTCAAACGTACCGGGCGTGTCAGCGTACCATAGCGCGGTCGTTAATTGAGAATTTTGAGCAGCCGGTCCATAATTGAGTAACGTCTCAATATATGCTCTGTAGGGGTATGCATTGTTTGGTGGTGCCACGAGTTTCTGGTTAAAATATACATCTACCTGATTGAAAAGGTTATCCAGAAAGTTATTAACAGGTGTTACGTTGTTCTGTGATTCAGCTGTTGGAATAACCCTAACATTTACAATAATCATTGTATTAGCTAGGTCCAGGTATTCTTCACCGTGGCCAGGTATGACAAATTCCAAGGGCCTGTCATCCGTGAGGAACGACACAGGCTTGTAGTGTATCCATTGTGATGCTTCTATAGCCGTCTGCGTTGGCGTTGGAGGTACGGTGAATAAGTCGAGCTCCGACTTCATACAGTCGGAGGAGTGTGAGTGTAAGAACGACATTGTTAAACACCTCCAAAAATATCGTTGGTTTTTGCTCGTTTGCGTCTACTACTTTCGATACCTCTTCTCTTTCTCTTTGTTATCCTTTTCTTCTTATTCTTTGCGACACCGCGATGTTTCCGTGCTGCAATGCGTCTACGTCTTGCAGACTTTTTCTTCTTCTTCTTCTTCTTTATTCCTAACGATTTTTTCAAAATACCAGTACGCCTTTACCTCGTCCTCGTAGGCATGCGTCCCGATAACGACTGTATCATGCAAGTGGTACCCACAGCATTATATCCTGAACCATTCATGAGAAGAGAGATTTTTTCATTGGCTTTTCGTTGTAAATTATCCCCAGATTTAGCTGCGCATCGACGCAATGACTCCTTGAATGGTATTTTGCGACTGCGATAACGTGTAAACCCGTGCGAATGGCTTCTTTCCTATAGCTTTAGCACATCTGGTCAACAGTGGTAAAACACTCCGAAATAGACCACCGAGAAAACTACCGATGCCGTGACCGCGCTGATGCGGGGAACCCGCAAACACGTTACCTATATAACCACTTCCGCCACCTATTTGATTCTCATAATACGCCGTATAATGAGCACACATATTGTCTAATTGAGTCGTTTGAAATGAAGTGTGAGCGTTAACGTTCCATACTCGAATGCAATAGGATTACCCAGATGATCTCTTATATCCACCTCGATCGTTCTGAAGCAATTGTTGAGTAAACCTATGTAATTTGACGATGAGAAACATTTTACTTGTGTTGTACCATACGTGTAGTTTTTTGTATTTAAATTTACAATCCTGAGTAGTGCTGTCTGTGTATCACCTACTGTATACGGTACACAAATATTGCTATATACAAAAATCTGATCGGGCAGAGCCCTATTTATACACGCGGGTACTCATCCTACGCGTGGAACGCGTCGCATAAGCTGCAGGTAAAAACCCCCTGGGGTTTCTCGGTCAACCAGCAGCAGTTCTTCGTTATTCGACTCTCTTACCTCAGACTCGAGGGCAACGTACCCTTTAGCCTGTTCAACATTTACAATTTTTATGCCTACTTCTCGCAGCCCCGGTAAATCATTGATATTTTCCACAATTTCTTCGTGATTTTTATACAAACCTCGAGGTATTCGGTTTGTAGTAACTTCTTTATTCTTACAAGTAATCCAGCCAATTATCGTATCTGCTTCTTATAAATGCGTCATTGTACAGGGTATATGAATTTCCGATAAGCCCACAACCCAGCGACCCTTTAACGATATTTCACGCGGCAATTGAGTTATAAAATGTGTTGTTGTATTTTCGGGAAAATACTTCATACTGCTGTTACTCGGTAGAACAAGAAAAAAGTTATCCTCGTCATGCATCGTTTGGACAAAATTTCGTTTATTCGATACCGTGAACGTTTGACGCTGGTATCCACGAGGTAAATTTCGCCGGATATCCCACCCAATTTACGAAAGTTTGTTTTTTCGCACCGTGTCCTTTTGTCCGTAAAACTTGATCAATCTTGAATTCTTTATTCTTCTCCATACGCTTCTCATGAACGCTTGTTAATTCTTCGGGGTAAAAGAAACCATCGATAGTTTCGTCTTTGAGATCGCACAACGCATACACATACAAGCTCTGTCTATGTAAAACTTTTTTGATACGAAAAATTTCTTCACTCCAATTTTTCTCGTAACCCTTTTCGAAGGTGCCTTTAGTTCTACTGATTCGAACGTAATCGCCGGGTTTGTATTTATACGTTGTGAAACGTCTCTTTTCACGTTGCTTTATCGCGCTAATTGTCATATTGCGCACCGCTGTATCGGCATTATATAGCGTTACGGCGGCCGGTTGCATTTTAATGCTCGAGTGTACAGCATGATTGTACGCATAAACCAATTGTTGTAGTATATCGATGTAACGATGAGTATTACGATGTGTAAAGTAGTGCCACATCCGTTCCTTGAGAGTGCGATTAAAACGCTCGACAATCGAGGCTTTTACATCAGGATTACGAGCAACACGGAATTGTATGTTTTCATCTTTGAGAAATTTTTTAAGTTGACCACCGAGGAATTCTTTTCCACGGTCGGTTTGTAGTGAAACAGGTGTACGACCATCGTTACGCTCGAGAATACGTTTAAATGCCTTTGTTACTTCGCTCAGTCTTGTCCTGCAAGGGTTCGACCCAGGCATATTTGCTAACAACGTCAATTACCGTAAGGAGATAGGAGACGTTGTCGTTATAGCTACTCAATGAACGTAGATCCACGAGATCGGCCTCCCAGACAATATTTGTAACATTGTAATACAGTCGTGGAAAGACACGGTGCACGGGTCTATGAATGGTATAACTATCCTGTTGAGTGAGCCAGTCATATACGGTGTCTGCCTTATTTTTGCTACTGATTAAACGTCGCGCACCAGCGTATCCAGCAGGATGCGAAGCTGATCTTTATCCACTTTTCAAATACTTTTATTACTTTTGTTTTCCGACGTTTTGAAGAAGTATTTCCAGGGTGTGTATCGTCGTTGTCGTCGTAGTCGTCGTTGGAATTATCGCCAACCGCATCCACATTCATAGAATGCGAGCCGTTATGTTGCATCATCTGAACATTTTTTCTTGGTCGTTTAGTACCTCTAGATATTCCTAAATCCCACAATCTACTGTTGCCTATAAATTCACGCGGAACGCTCTTTGTGCGTAGACTAACGATAAACTCGTGTCTGCCTGTTGCTTTAAAGTTTTTTCTACCTCGTACTGCATCGTTTATAAGGTCGACAATATTAGAATTTGGAATGAGGATACTGTCTATTGTTACACATTCTTTTTTATCCCATCTTATGCTTTTCGATTCATCACTCGTGGGTTTGCGTAGAAACTATAATTACGCAGTCGCTCGGCGTTTATACATATTTGGAACGCTATTAACGATGTCAGCATCGCTCGTGGCTTCTGCATTATCTATCTCAGACGATGTTTCGGGTAGTGCTGGTAAAAACAATGCATTTTTCGTACCAACGAGATATAGATAACGCTGCAGTACTTGTAAATACTCTTTCCATTTACTAGCGTCGTCTTTACCATACTTGTTTGATTAAAAAATTTTGTATAGCGCAGTGTCTAGTCTTGAAACAGGATCACCCTGGGTTTGTACTGTTTTCTCGTTTGCCGCTGGTGCATGATTATTCCCGAAACCGAACATAGGTATTTCGTCGTAACGACCGTCTGCATCACCATTTTCGTCCTTTACCTCGGACATTGGCACTGAAAACATTTTTTTCGCATGCTCCATTACGAGGATGAATTTTTTATCCTTAACACAGTATTGTTTTGTCAATCGTCACTACCACTGAAAAATTTACTAATTAAAGTTGTGATTATGGGAGCCAGTAAAAGTGGTAAAAAAGCACCACCCCGTTTTTGAATTATAAAGCGTTTCTTCGCTGTTCAATTATATTTCCGCTGCTTACGAGCGACTGTACAAACACCACCACCACCACGTTGTTTTGTCACACATCCTGAGACAAGCTGTCGAAGTATATTTTTATATTTTTTTAAACGTTTTTTAACAATTGACTTGGCACAAACAACGCCTTGTAAAATGTTTAACGCGCCTTCACAGATACAATTGATTAGAGGCTTATCAGCATTACGCAATATTGATTTTCGTTGTTTTTTATTTGAATGACAAATAGCGTTAAGTAGGGCTATACAACGTTCATCGAATGGAATGTAATGTGTATTTTTCTTCTTCTTTTTCTTCGCGCTGGTGCTATCCCTCATTATTACAGTTTCACGGTAGATATATTACGGGTGAATGCCCCCCCGAGTCTTTTCGCGTGATGCGTACACGACTCATATCCATTAGCGACTGATGTGGTGTCTACTTGTGCTTCCAATCAAATACGTTGACGAGTGCTTTTCGGCATGTAGACCAGCATTCGTGGATCATCGGGAAATATCATTGTACGACATTGACAATAATCGGGTGTCGATTGTTTAAGATCCAAGAGTAGATAACCGTGTGGCTGTGCGGTAGCATCGTAATATGACTCGGTTAGAAATCGTGGATTCTCGGGGTACACTCGTCTCGTTAGATGTGTAATTTGTGCTCGATCACGTGGATTTTTAAATATCACCATATAATTGGCGTTTAATGATATATCACGTTGTCCGTGTCCCTGATGGAAAATATTTTGTGTGATAAAAATCACACTAATATTTTTATGATGGCTACCTTTTGTGAAAAGGTCGACAATGGTATTATTTGAGGATTCGCGCATTAAATCATCGATAATAACCAATTTTTTCAAGTTATTGTCACTCAAATAATCCTCCTGTTGCGGTAGACCCTCGTTAAATTCAATTTTTGGGATTTTGCATTTTTTATTACTCCCAGTCTTAGTAATTAACGACGACGGTTGTTGTTGTTCACATGTGTTATTCAGAGCAGCGATATCAGAATCGAGAGTATCTCCATAATAAAATATAATACGGTCAAATTCAACGTTACTCATTGAATTGAGAAACTTTAGAAATTTTCTCACGAAAACTGTTTTCCCACTTCCAGTAGGGCCACAAATCAGCGACGTCCACGGATGTTTCCAGCGTACAACCATTATTTTTACTTATAAAGCGTGACAAATCCACGATACTATTGATGATGATGATGATGATGATGATGATGACGGTGAATATCGTAGAGCAACGAGATGCAAAATCGCATACACCATGTGCACAATAAGCGTGTTACCCAGCCGGACGGCGGCGGCGGCGCGTACCCACACGTCGTTATTAGCTTGTCAGACGTGTGCGCGGGCGCGGTTCAGCTCATACAGATACACGCTCGCCTGGTCATAAACTTATGAGCGATCGTGTGTCACCGCGGCACACGCGCACAATTTAGCTTTTTAAAGCGCATGTGTATTCAGAAGATTGTGTTTTTTGTTTTTCACTATTTGACGTACATTTTTAAATAAATTTTTCAAAGCAACTATTAATGCCGATGATGCTGAGTAAAAAACACGTTTAAATAGCATACATGTTTCTTTATTGTAGAGAGAGAGAGAGAGAGAGAGAGAGAGAGAGAGAGAGTATTATACATAAAAATATTAATAACTTCAATTTATACTGCGGCGAGACATGGGTGGGAAGGGTTATCGACGACGAGCCACGTGTGTATTTAAGAAAAGTAACACAATAATTATCTTAACATCTACAACTGGTAAAATTAATTATTATCATCATAATCATGTGTTATCGCGTGAATTATGAAAAATTAATTCTTGCGTAACCAAGGGCAATCGTTCTCCGATCATTCTTCAAACGGTTTTGAAGCCACCAGAGAAATGTCTGTGATTCATTTTTTCACCTCCTGTGTTATGAACGGAACACAAAATATCTGCAACTCAACGAACAATATATCGAAATGTTCAAGGAATGAGGGATCCACTCGATGACGTACAGCTTCACACAGATTAGAGCTATTTTGTGTTAAAAGAGTTTTAATACGCACTTGGTCCACATTCTCGACTATTTCTTTAGCGGGAATATGTATAACTAATTCAGCACATAGAACATCGATACAGCTTTTCACATAAACGACGTAGCGCTGGAGCCGCCTGAAGCGCTCATCGACACACGGTGTTACGATGCATAGTCCGTCAAAACATTTCTTTTGCATAACTATACTCGGTGAATAGATGTTTTTCTTCTTCTTCTTCTGTGGTGGTGGTTCCAGCTATGTATTTTCATCGTTACGGTTGACGTCCACGGCGACCACATCGTCCTTGGCTTGGTCGAAAACAATGGATTTTGAGCCAAACGAGGACGCAAAGTGAATCTTGCAGTCATCGATGTTGAGTATTTTACGGATGCGTTGATCAGCTTTCCAGCCATAATTCGTACAGGCCCCGAAATATGATGCTATCTCGGTCAAGGCATCTTGTAGTTTACACCACTTTGTAGATTCAAAGGTAATACCACCCGACGAGTTATTATGCTGCAGCTTAACGACCGGTGTAACGTCACCGCTTGCGTGTACCTGAAGACCCACAGTTATCCTCTTTGTTTCCGAGTAGTTCAAATTGTATGTTGTAGCAAGCAACAATGGTGCTTCAAAATGTTTCATGGTTGATAGAAAAATACAACAGAGCGACACGGAAAAATGAATAAATCATGAGGGAAACGAAGCTACGATAACTGTATTTCGTAGCTTGTCACGGGGTGGACTGCCACCCGATCCTCTTTACAAATGTTTTTATAGACGGGTGTGAATCGTCTCATATGTTGGAATGGTGGGGGCAAGCGTTTACCCCCACCAACGTAACCTTAGTAGAGCATATAGAGAGAAGTTATACTTCTGTATACTACAAATTATTGTAGTGTAAAAATTGTTTATTTCATCACAAATAGATATTTCATAGCGTAAAATTTGAAACATTATAGCAAGCCCCCTCTGGCCTGATGTAGTTACGTTTCAGTGATGGTCGAGAGAATTTTGCATTTTAATGAGTCTACGGTAGATGGAATACACTTGAACGTAATACGTATAACAATAAATATACGAATTTTCATATTGTGCGTCTACCTGTACGAGAAAGTATCTATGACCCCCCCCCTCCCTCTCTCGAGGGTCAGCGCCGTCAGTACGACCGTTTGTAAGTATGTATAAACAGGCGCCGTATTGTATATTGACCATATACAAATTCAATAGCTAGCGTCTGTACATTGGAACATAATTTATTACGTCGCTCGAGGGTTTTCAGTTTTCCACCAAAGTCTGATAATTATCATTGTCGTAGCAGTGTAAGGGTTGATTGACAATGAAACGTTTGCCGGGTATACCATTTTTGAATAAGTAAATATGAACATAATTAAATGTAAAGAGAGTAGCGAGAACGAAAAATTTCTCGTAATATATTTTTGAAAATGAATTTATTATAAGAATGTATACTGAATATAATTATGTAAAATAAGCTAGTTCACAAGCGTTTATGTAAATGTTGGGTACTTTATGTTTGTTTTTTTTTTTGTAAATACACAGTCCCTGATGGAAAAGCTATCGTAGAATTTGCGTTTATTATCTTGTGTATACACGTGTTACAGATGTATATATAAATGGAGCCTGTCTATTTTGTCAATGCAGTCTAGTATATTAACGGGAGACGTTTCGTATTACCGTATTGTAAATAGATACCAAAAGTGCGTATATAAATGTAAATTAAGAATGTCTGTTTCAGACAATACAGCTTTCTTAGAAAAACGGGTGGAGTGTAGCGCTTCATGTTTACACTCTAGCCAAAGTGCTAGTACGAATTAAATCATCTTTAAGAAATAGTAGGCGCCTACGCTAGTTGGCACTGAAGCAGCGTTATCGTTGTAAGAATGTCTGTTTAGACAATGCAGCTTTCTAGAGAAAACGGTAGGCGTGCATGGGTTCATGTTTACAGCATTTCCAAAGAGGTAATACGAAATAAATTATGTTTAAGAAATAGTGCACAGCTGTGTGTAGCCCTCAACCCCTTGTGAAGACACTCTGTCACTGTAAAGGGACTCAAGGTTGATATATTTCAAAATTTTTCTCGATTTCTGCATTTATGGTGAAGTCGAAATATTAAGACGACAAATTCGTCTTATACTTAAATATACGGCCTAAATGACGAGCTTAAACGATACCCACACACACAAACATTGAGATCCATGCCACACAGCACGCACACATATAAAGACCAACTACCGTTACTCGAGCTATAGTTATACTACCAAGCAGTAATGCTATAGTCTCAAGTAACGTATGAAGAACCATCTAAAAGGAACGCGCTAACTCACGATAACCAAGAAGAGGAAATTAACGGGACAAATGTGCTACAGGAGATGGGCTACAGGATGACTAGAAGATATAGTAATACCCTGCTATACCGACGGAAAGGAAAGACGAGCGGGGAAGCCGGTATAAAAGGGCACGGCAAACCACAGTCTCGGAGCATTCTGTTCACAGACTTTCGCCAACATCCGGAATCTATCAAAGGAGGACCACCTAATCAACCAAAGGAAGACCAGCTAATCGACTAAAGAAGGACCAGCCATCCAGCTAAAAGAAGGACCACCTAGTCAACCCAAGGAGAAGCATCTTCAACTGCACCACTCCAAAGATCAGGCCTGAAACCGCTGGCCCAGGGAAAAACGAACATCTCTAAGGCTAACTACAGAGCCACCAGTCATCCAAGTCGTCCAGCATCCCAGCCGACGAGATCTCCCATCGAAATCAAACCAAGTGGTATGGATCAAAAATATATTAAATCCATAGGGACTAAAAAACACCATAGAAACTAGCTAGAGCCGCTCCTGTCGCATTTCCGATGCGCCGATGCACCGAGGATGCACCGCGCTGACGCCTTCACCGGAACAGCGGCGGGACCAGTGCGTAGATCGCTTGGCCAGGTGAGCTCGAGTGAGAGCTCTGTCCCTACTACAGTCCACGCGCTATAGATATAGAATAGGCTACCTCCGAACACCGAGGAATAATAACAGAGCCGATATAGATGTAGAAACGATAGCAAGCTCCACAGGCTCTTTCTATGTGTAGGAACTATACTAGCTTATAACGAAAAATTTTAAGTGATTCAATAGAAATCTCCTACTTCATGCGAACACGATTATAACGGCATGCGTAAGCCCGGGTCAAGTCTTTTTTATAAGGTGCATAATCACCAAAACTAAAAAGGAGTATATTTAATCACCATATAAATTATTTATCTGTCTCATGTGTTTAATAAATCATACTTTTACCTAATACTGAAGCCTCTATCAATTTCCTCCCTGCTCGAGTCCAAACTAAAACCCTTAAAGGGTGATGTCAACGTAAAATATCGTTACAATACCATATATATAGAGGGTTGTGGGGGGGTTATTCGAGCTAAGGTATAAAATTGCGTGAAACCGTAGTTCTCGTATTATTCAACGTTCAAACGTTCTACAACTATCATCCTGACAGTGTAGCATCCCTATTTCACGTTTTAAAAAAATGGATTCACGTAGACGTGTCCTTCTGTCCGTAGTGCGCGCAACGGCTCGCGTATTCATACGTCGGGAACCGCGATTGGTGCGGCGCTTACACGGCGTTGGTTCGTGAATATCGCGAACTTTACGTTCCAACGTCTCCGCGCAGAGTTCAGCGAAGTGTTGCTGAGTGGTGATGCAGATTCGATTACCGCTGCTTATGTGAGTGGCCCGTTACGGCGAGCACCCGGTTTTGTGCAACAATATGTGGTCCAACATCTTAGCAATTACGGTGGACTCTTACACGGACCGCTAAACGAATTGTTTATGGCCGCTGAAAATCGACATGGTAAGTACAATTTGAAAAAATTTATTTGTCGTCTTAAAAGAAAAAAGTTTTGTTATGTGTTCTTTTTTACTTTCATTCTGTATTTTTTATTTCATTGCAATAATTTTTATTATTTAAATATTTATCAATCTTAAAATGATTGAACGAGTAGAAGATAAAAACTAATTTTTTATAATTTAATAATTTTTATTATTGTTGTCAAAAATGTAATAAAAATACATTGTGAGCGTCATATCGTTGAGAACCAAGTTTTATTTTAACTGGTTGACGAAAAGTGCCTTAATTTTTAATCCACTTTCACTTTGCTGCGCGAAAATTAATACACTTTCATCAATCAATGTAAAACTTGGTTCGTTAAACTCGTCGGCGTCGGCAATGTATTTTTTCAATTTTTGAAAAATAGTAAAAATATTTTTACGTAATGAACAAATGTTAATAAAAACAAAACGTTTTTCTTTAAAGACGATACATTTTTATTTTTACTCGCTCATTTTTTTAAGATACTGACACATGTAAAATCACTCCCTTACAGTGTTCAGCTATAGAGTATTTGTGTAGAAAATTTGGAGTTTTTATCGTCTTTTTGTTATTTGCTCTTTTGTATTTTACTTTTTTGATCTAGAAAAATATTTTTTATTATTCAAAATTGTATTATTTTTTTTACTTTGATTGCTTGACTGAAAGTGGTTTAATTTTGTACTTTTTTAAAACCGTAAAAATAATTTTTATTAAAAAGTTTTTGTATTATTTTTCAAAAAATGTAATAAAATACATTATCGACACTAGTGAGGGTATGAACCAAGTTTTACTTTAATTGGTTGACGAAAAGTGAATTAATTTTTAATCCACTTTCACTCTATCTCGCAAAAATTAATACACTTTCCGTCAATCAATCAATCACCGCTAAACTTGCTTCGTAGACTCGTTAGCGGTGGCAATGTATTTTATTCAATTTTTGATAAAAAAATTAAAATATTTTAGCTAGAATAAAAAATAAAAAACAATGAGTGAAAAACAAAATGTTTTTCTTTAAAGACATGATAAATTTTTTTTTTTCCGTACAGCTATACGCTCGCTACTTGCGTCAAGCAGCAGCAAAAACGACGCTGGACCTCCCAGCGCCAACTCATGCTTGGGGTCACTGTCGTCGTGCACGGTTTCACCCAGCCCCGACGATGACGACAACGCCTCAATGTCAGGCATGTCGACAGACGACGGTGACGAGGTTGATATGTTTTTCATCGGTGATGATAACGACAACCAGGAACCCGAGCATTTAAGAGACGCCGATGATGAGGCCATGGAGGAGGATGAGGAGGAAGACGACAACGACAGCTCCACCGACGATGATGTCCCCAATAGTCCGGCTAGCCCGGATCCTGAGCAGCTGGGGATAGAGGAAGACGAAGAACCAGTGATGGTTGCGCAGAGGCCTGTAAATATAGACGAGGCAACTACAGAGTCCGCGGATGACTCGTATTATGGTACGTAAAAATAATTAAAAAATATTTAGTATTAGCTTATTTTATGAAGATGAATTAACAAAATTTATTTTCTAATAGATGATGAGCCGCAAGATGTTGCACATGTTGTCGTACGCGAGGTCGCAAATATCCCTGATAGTCCCGAGTCACCACCGCCTCACGAGCAAGGTATTGCCCTGCACGAAGAGGCGGTGTTTATTCGCACCCGCGTGATACCTTACTATCACGTGGATGGTACGGTCGGGGATGACTTCGACTTCTGCGACGAGGACGATGACCTTGTTGCTGTGCGGTTGTACGAGGCATGCCTTGGGCCCCCTGAAGAGTGAGCGTAAAATAAATCCTGAAATCTGGATATTTTATAGCTCACTGGCCTCTGCTGCTGTCGCCAATACCATCACTGGCTTCCACCATGTCCTCTTCGTCGTCGTCGTCGTCGTCATCGGTGTCGTCGTCGTCACCATCATCATCATCATCATCATCATCATCATCATCATCATCATCATCATCATCATCATCATCATCATCATCATCATCATCATCATCGTCGTCGTCGGGGTCATCAACGTGCTCGTCGTCGTCGGATGAAGCGGAATCATCGTCATCGGCATCGTCAGCGCCCCCAGCCTTTAGAGCGTCGTCATCAGCATCGTCTTCGCTCGAGGTATGTCCCGAAACTCAAATAGGTAGGGGTTTAACTGGTGCTGGGGGTAATAGCGTTAATCGCGTAGTAGCAGGCGTAGTTAATATTTGAAATCATAGCCCAGGTCCAGAGATCCGAGACACCGTAGTTAGCATCGATGATACGGACGATATTTTACCGCCGGGAAATCGTTTTGTTGTCGCGGGTGAAGAGCAATATAAATAGTGACGGCGTTTCGGGGTTTCAACACGACAGATCAATCTAGCGTTAGTACAACCACCCGTATCTATAAATCCGGTCACGTGGATTCGTAACTTCATCCGAGATATTCACGATTATTTCGTAAAGGATCGCGATGACACAGATTTAATAGGTGTGGGTTTTGTTACTGACGGGATGGCAGACGGCAGAGCGGGTATATCATTGAGGCCTATTTCACGGTTCACTGATGAAGCCCTATGGGCTTTGATGTGTGCCGTGAATCAGAGCTCGAGGGTCCTCGCGGCCTCTGACACGTTGCGATTCACCGTTACGTATTTAGCGGTGCCTACTGGTCAGGGGCTCCGTGTGTCAATGGTAAAGAGTCGATCCGTGGTTTGTATAATACAAAACGGTGATAATTTGTGTTTTCCTCGCTCGATCGTTGTAGCTCTTCCAAACAACGTACATAAACGCGAACGTAGCAAAGACTCGCAAATACGACAAGGGGGGTCGCTCGACCAACGTGAAAAAGCGCAATCTCTTGTTCAGCTGGCTGGTGTGCAAATATCTCTAGAAGGCTGTGGTATTCCGGAAATAACAAATTTCCAAAGATACCTCATGCCTTTGAGAATTGCTAACACGGTATACGATTGGGAGTCACTCGGTATGGGCGCAGCAGGTGGTAAGAATTATTGTATACCGTACAATAAATCTTACCGTCGTCAATTCGAGCATCGTTGCACGAGTAAGTGTCCACGATGCTTCAGTGTGCCGCCCTGTATCAAAGAGTTAGTCCCAACGGCTGATAAAGAGCTCGTGCCCGGTCCGGTGGCGGGTACTAGTCAAACAGTGCCCCCCGCTGTGAATAGCGAGAAGTCGTGCGACGATTGTGGACGAATGTTCTACAACCCCTTGTGTTTCGCTAACCATTTAAAACCGTTAGTTAACCGCTATAAGGTGCAACAGCTTCAAAAATCTATTTGTAAGACTTACCGTATTTGTAAATCTTGTGATAAAGTTATGAGTAATCATCACAAGATTCACGAATGCGGTGTTTCGTTTTGTCGTTTGTGTCGTAGTTCACATGGCTATAATGATCGTTGCTATATGCAAATTGTCAAACCACGGAAAGAATTGGAACCGGTCGCGGGACACCCTGAAACGCTATTTATATTTTACGATTTTGAAACGCGCCAGGATAAGCCGTATATTACTCCAAATACGGGAGATCACTCGTTCGAGCACGTAGTCACTCATTATGTAGCGCAACAGCTGTGTGAGATTTGTTTTTCAGCGGGAGAGCATCCACCCTTGAGCAGTTGCTCGTGGTGTAGTGTACGAGAGTTTTTATTCAAAAATAATCCAGTAGATGAATTTGTAGATTTGGCCGTGCGACCTTCTACGAAATTTCATAATATAGTGTGTATTGCACACAATGCCAAGGCATTTGACAGCCAATTTGTATTGCGAAGTATCGTAGAACGTTCCACGGATATGCCCACACCCAGTATAATCTTGACCGGTAATTCAATAGTTTCAATGCGAGTGGGCCGCACGACTTTTATAGACAGCATCAATTATTTTCATATGCGACTCAGTGCACTACCCAAAGCCTTCGGGCTTAGCGAGCAACTGACCAAGGGTTATTTCCCGTACCTCTTCAACGCTAGAGATGCACGAGGCTATAATGGTGTTCTCCCCGCAGCTACGTATTACTCGCCCGACACAATGAGTAAACCAGACCGCGCGGAATTTTACGAATGGTACGCTGAGCAAGTCGATAAAGCCGTAACATTTGATTTTGAAAAAGAAATTTTTAAGTATTGCAAGATGGATGTTGACATACTCCGTAGAGCTTGCTCCGAATTTCGGAAAATATTTTTATTCGTAGGTAATACATGCCCATTTACCGAGGCCACTACGATAGCATCGGCTTGCTCGGTCGTGTACCGTCGTAATTTTCTAAGACCCGATACAATTGGTCTTATACCTGCCGGTGGTTATATGCGTGCGGAAAATCACTCACAGCAGGCCGTCGACTGGCTATTATGGGTCGAGCACGAGCTCGGTCATGCGCTTATTCACGCGGGTCGCACCCGTGAACATAAGCTACCCGAAGGGCCACGTGTCGACGGCTATATAGAGGTAAACAATCGTCTTATTGTTTATCAATACCATGGTTGTTACTGGCATGGATGCCGTGAGTGTTTTCCAAACGATCGCGCGAGAAACTCTCACGCTGGTACACTCGATATGAGCGTACTGTGGCAATGAGTTTAAAAATTCGTTCGCATGGTTACGAATTGGTGGAGATGTGGGAGTGTAGCTTCAATCTACTCCGCAAAGTCGAGCCACGCGTAAACGAATTTTTAAAAAATCATCCACGGCGCACCACAGAGAGTTTGAACCCTCGTGCAGCGTTTTATGGTGGTCGCACAGATAATATCGTCACCTCCTACGATGTCGCACCAGGGGAGAAGATATCGTACATCGATATCTGCTCGCTGTATCCTTATATATGTAAGACAGGTCGCTTCCCGGTGGGGCACCCGAAAATATATATCGGTACCGAGTGCGACGATTTGTTGGGGGGTTCACTCGATGCTCTCGGTGTAACGGTCAACGGTTTGGTCGAGTGTTCCGTATTGCCTCCGCGCCACCTCTTTCACCCCGTGCTACCTGTTCGAATGCACGAGAGACTGCAATTTACTCTGTGCCGTAAGTGTACAGAGTCTATGGCTCAAGCCTCGTGCATTCATGAGAACACTGACGACAGGGCTTTCACCGGTACCTGGGTTACGGATGAGGTGCGGAAGGCAATAGATATGGGCTATGAAATCTTAAAAATTTCGATGATTTGGGCGTACAAAACAACAATGTACAATCCGGGTACACGCGAGGGTGGACTGTTTGCCTCTTATGTAAATACATTTTTGAAAATAAAACAGGAGGCGAGTGGTTGGCCCGAGCACTGTATCGATGAAGCGTCTCGCGAGGAATATATAGATTATTACGAATGCATGGAGGGTATCCGGCTGAACGCTAACAACATTACGCGTAATCAGGGCTTACGCTCAGTTGCTAAGCTTTGCTTAAATTCGTTCTGAAGTAAGTTCGGTCAGCGGGATAACCTGACGCGCACGGAAATAATTAAAACTCGCGAGAAGCTATTGTTG
Source organism: Cylloceria caligata (assembly GCA_963942595.1). NCBI lineage: Eukaryota > Metazoa > Arthropoda > Insecta > Hymenoptera > Ichneumonidae > Cylloceria > Cylloceria caligata. Next base: position 40,568,062 of record OZ012703.1, on the reverse strand, counting down.
TATTTGTACGACAATGAGAAAGAAATTCAACGCCTGCTACCGGTTAACGACGATTTATTATATTTAAACTGGATATCTCGCGAGGAGGCTATTACCCCCAACCCCTTAACTAGTATGCTTATAGCTGCATTTACAACGGCCTTGGCCCGTCTGAAACTTTATAGCTACCTCGAGCTATTGGACAGACGGGTTTTGTATTACGACACGGAGTCTGTTATTTACGTGAGTACTGGTGATGATGTTTGGGAACCCTCGGTAGGTAATCTCCTCGGCGACATGACCAACAAGTTGATATCGGTGGCTCCGAACGCTTATATCAACTCGTTCGTCTCCGGTGGCCCGAAATTTTATTGTTATACGGTTACGACTACCGAGGATCCTGAAACGGTGGTGGACACTGTTTGTTAAGTGAAGGGGATAAGTTCGAATTATGCAAACTCGGAAAGAATTAATTTTAATTCAATAAGTGAACTCATAAAATCGGAATTACCGTCGTTTAGTAATACGGTATTTAATTAAAAATTTTATTCAATTCAAAGAACGCCCGTCCACAACGTCATCACCCGTACAATGTACAAAACTTGTCGTGTTGTATGTCGTAAATAGAATGCGCTCGCCTCTGCGTATGTGTGTGTGTGTGTGTAAATGCGTACATTTATCTGTACAGCGTTGTAAATTATTTTTATTTTTTATGAATATTATTGTTTATATGTATATGTGTAAAAATGATTAAAATATATGGCTTTATTTATATAATTTTGTAAAATGATAATAAAATCACGTATATACAAGCGTGTACAGAACGATATTATATGCGGATTTATTTGTATAATTTTGTGAAATTATAATAAAAACACGTATATACAAACGTGTGCAGAAATTTGTATGAATAAATTCGAAACTTTGAATTTCCTGTCTTATTATTCGAAAGTACTCCCACCATATACATTTTCATATTTAACTATGCTGGCCATTGACGCTAGATGTATATATCTAATGGTAACAGCTGTGAAAAAAAGTTAGTTGAAAAGGAAACGTCGTTGTGAAAGCATCTTTGCCTCTCTTTCCACAATGAATACTATTGGCAGCATACTCATAATCGACTCCTGCAAGGATCCCCGAGACTTCACCAAAGCTGAGCTCGCGTACATAACGAAACCGCTGCTGCTGAAACATTGGGGCGGAAAAATAGAAATTCTGTACGACAAACTACCGGAGGAGCTGAAGGTTGACTCTGAGGTCTCCATTGACTGCCACGGATGCCATTGAAAATTACGGATGAACAATACATGTTTGTTGGACGAGAATGGTAAAATAAAACAGTTTTTTATGAAACTAAAAAATAACGAGCGTTTTCATTTACCGTTGTTGTAAATAGTCGTTTCAATAAATACATTTTTTTAATTTACAAACATTTTTAAAAAGCTACGGAGAGGTCTCGGTTATCGACGACTGGGGGGAAACCGGTTGATGGTGGGGTGCAGAATATTATTTACCGTGAGACCCAATCTACTTATCTTCCGTAAATCCCAAATTTGCTGTAGCGATGGTCGGCTACATACCGACGGTTGACAACCGATCCGCTTTGCCGATCGCCCATACAATTTCTGGTAGACCGACTGCCAACGTTCAATCTTCTTTACCACTTGTCGGTAACACGATTACCAACCGTAGATGACGCATCGGTAATTGATTTTTCTACTGGATCGGCTGTCAAGATTTAATCTTCTTTACCGACTGTCGGTAACACGATTACTGACAGCAGATGGCGTATCGGCAATTTTCTGCCGTCTGACCGACAACGTTTAATCTTCTTTATCGACTGTCGGTAACACGATTACTGACGGTAGATGGCGTATCGGTAATTTTCTGCTAGACCGACTGCCAACATTTGATCTTCTTTACTGATTATTGGTAACACGTTTATCGACATAAGATGGCGCATCGGCAATTGAGTTCGGGTCAAAATCCGGCAGATGGCGCTGCGACGCTGCACCAATCAGAACACTAGGATAGGTAGACTGGGGGTGGGGAACGGTAGGGACCAATCAGGGATGGGGGTAGGGGTGGTGGGGGTGGTGGGGGTGTGGGGACCAATCAGGAACGAGGGTGGGGTAGTGGGGATAGACACGCACCCTGGAACAACCAATGAGGAAGCATCAGGGGAGGGGGTAGTGGTGGGGAGGGGCAGGGCTAGTCTAGACACGCCCTGGCGCCAGCCGGCTACGCCCTGTCTTTCTATAATGGGCCCTTTCTACTACTATCGATGTTCTCTCCTTCAGTATAATTTACTTTTTCTTTTATTAAGTTTCTTAATATCTGTGTATCCATATTTTTGTAGTCGCTATAAACTACAACATGATCACTTCTTTTCCTTCTCCTAACTCCGCACGTCAAAATTACATCAAATTACATCAAAATTACCAGAACGAAAGCGGGCGAACCATTTCCGCGCATCATATTTTGATAAAGTACATTCACCGTACACAGCACAAATTTGTTTACAAGCCTGCGCAGCGTTTTTCCCTTTGTCGTAATAATATTGCAAAATACAGCGAAATTTTTCATTACTTTTCTCCATTTTCAAACGCAAACAACTTTCCAACCACTGCACCAATTTCGATGTTTATACACTCAAAGTAACGCTCGAAGTGTCACCTTTCCAGCGAGCGTTTAGTGGTGTCGCTGCGATCTGCCACGCACTTTTTTTCAGACCCAATATATTATATATATATTATATAATAATATAATATAAGATAACATAATATAATTATATTATTTATTGTAACATAGTTACACCCGCTAGTCTGCTTTATTATATTTCACTGCAAAAACAGGCGAGAGTACGTTCGGAAGCACCGAGCACTGCGGGTACTAGGCCACCGAACCCGGACGACATTTGACAAAAACGGGCGACGTCACATTTAAGGAGTTCTCTCGCTACCATAAACAGCAGGTCAGCGACCAGCTGGCCTCGCTTGGTGGCGAAGGGAAGATGGGTGGCGCGGTGACGGTAACGCATAAAATTAGAAAAAGGTTATCTTTTAAAATGAGAATCAAAAATGACGTAGAGGGGAATGAGGCAGCGGGGAAGGCTATAAAGGAGCCTGCGCGAAAAGGAAACCTCTCTTAGCCCAAGGCATTTTAATCGAAGACGCTCTTATAATACGTGCATTCTCTCTTAGTAAAAGATTTTTTCCTCCCATAATACGTGAATTTTGTCTACAAGTTGGATTTCTTGAATCATTTACAACTACATTTTATTGAAATTCGTGGTTTTGTAAGTAGGATAATCGAGTCGGTGGGAGTGGAAAACGAAGCCTACAGAAAGAAGAAGGACCGGCGAGTTATTTAAATCATATAAAAAATATTGGTGGAATTTCGAAGAAATTTACATTAATCTAAAATTATATAGGATCTAAGTGAATAAAATTAATTGCATAGAATTGGTTAAATAGAATTAAGCGGATAGTATTTAAGCGAATAGAATTAAGGCGTGTAGCATTTAAACCGGTAGATTGAACTAGAAGTGTATAAGCAAGTGGATTTATCCTCTTTAAATAAGTAAGGAAGTGGAACGAGTGATAGATAGCGAGAACTATAGGTATATTTGAGACATCGGCTTGAAGAGCAAGTTCGACGCGGTTCGTGTGCGTGTGTGTGTCGAGTGATAGGCTCACTACTAACGCACGAAACAATAACAGACTACCGAGCTGGGTGCACCGAGATTCTACGTGAACGCAATAACCGAAAAGAATTGTAAAAATAATCGCAGGAAATAACGAGTTTGAATGCATTGTACTGGCCACCGGTGCCAAGCAACCGAACATTGACATTTTATTTTTAATTGTCTGTATTAATAAACCCTACTTTTTATCTACCTCGAAGTCTAAAATTAATAATCCCTGTGTTCGAGTTCGAATTTCCCCTGGGAAATAAAAATTAATGCTAACGATAAGAAATTACCGTTACATTATATATAATATGATATTATTATAATTTAATTATATTATTTATAATATATTGTAACGGTAATTTCTATCGTTAACATTAATTTTTATCTTCCGAGGGGAAGAATTCGAACTTGAACACAGGGATAATTAATTTAGATTTCGAGGTAGGTACAAGTAGGGTTTATTTAGAAAGGCAATTAAAATAAAAATATCAATGTTTGGTTTCTTGGCACCGATAGCCAGTACGGTGCATTTAAATTCATTATTTTCTGCTATTATTTTACAATTCTTTCGTGTATCTCGTTCACGTAGTTTCTCGGTACACCTATCTAGGTAGTTTGTTATTGGTTTCGTGCGTTGGTGGTGAGCCTGTCACCTGACACACACACACGTGCGCGAAGCACGGGCGTGAATTTGGTCTTCAAGGTGATATCTATCAGGCTTATAATTCTCTCTATTTGCCGCTCGTTTCACTTTATTTCTATCCGCTTTAAATCTACTCGCTCATGTACACTTGCTTATTCTACCTGTTTAAATGCAATGCGCTTAAATGTTACTCGCTTAAATATTCTTCGCTTAAATACTATCTGCTTAATTCTATTCAAATAGAGCCTACACAATCTCGGATTACTGTAAATTTCCTCTAAATTTCTCTAATTATCTTTCTTAACGTTCTAATCACTCGCCTCTCCTTCCTCTTTCTGCTGTCTTCGCGTTGGACTATACAGACCCGATTTTCTTAATTGTTCTGAAAACGTCGTTGTAGAATTATTGAAATCTCGAGATCAAAATTAAATTTTATAATGCACGGACTGTTGACTTTTCACTGGAATGCACGAGAAAAATAAACTCAGTATTAGAAGAGCTCAGAATTAAAAGCTGAAAGCTAAGAACACAGTATAAAATGCACGTATGATAAAGAAGAGTGCCTTCGCTTAAGAGAACATTTTCCCTCCTGCCGGCTCTTTCATACCCTGCCCCGCTGCCTCATTCCCCTCCACATCATTTTTTATTTTAATTTTTAAATATAACGCTTTCTTAATTTTATGCGTTCCCGTTATCGCGCCACCATCTTCCCCCCACCACCAAGCGAGGCCAGCTGGTTGCTGACCTGTTGTTTACGGTAGCGAGGGAATTCCTTAAATGTGACGTCGCCCGTTTTTGTCAAAATTCGTCCGAGTTCGCCGACCGAGTGCCCGCAGTGCTCGGTGCGTTCTTACGTAATCTCGCCTGTTTAGGCAGTGAAATATAATAAAGCAGGCTAGCGGGTATAACTATGTTACAATATATTGTAACGGTAATTTGTGCCTCAACGCACCACGTTACCTATGACTGGTCCAAGTTATTTTTTCCTTCCTTTTTATTTTCTCTTTCGAGATGGGCGCCAGGCGCTTTCGCGCCGGAAGGAAAAAATACCGAGTTGGATGACCAGCCTCGACCCAGGCCAGCTACAGCTGTTCAATGCAGAGTGGGTGGTTCGGGCTGTCAAGCTACTTATTAGCCAAAAAAAAAAAAATTAAATACGGATAAAATCAATTAATTGAAATAATTCCTTAAAATCCACGAACCAAGTCGAATAATAAAATATTGTCAATAACTACGACCAAACGAGAACAATCCATGGAGTCAGCTAAATAAATAATAGATAAATAAATAAAATAATAAACAGTAAATAATTCAAACGACAACAGCAGGTACGGGACTTACAAACTTCTTTATTTCTCCAATAAACATCAATCTAGAATTTAACTAAGATGTCCCGTAAAATTAATCTCTCCGTTGTTAACAATCTTTCCAAATCTAGCCCAGTATCTTAATTTTAATCTTTACTTCAACGGCAGCAGTAATCCCATTCTCTCTCTCTCTCTCACTCTCATACTCTGCAGATGTTATATAACCTATCTCGCTCGCGACGAATTTCGAATAATATTCACCGACAAAGCCAAATATTCGGTTGTCTCAACGCACAGCTCGCGATACGGCCTATTGCGAGCTAATCTCAAATACATTCAAAAGAACCATAACAACGGGACGTCGGAAGGTCACGTACGCGAGGGTCGACTAGTTCAACTCTCCTATCATGAAAATCACAAGCAAGCGACGGCTAATATGTCGGGAACGAATACTGTTTAATGAAACCCCAAATTATTTAAAAAGGACCTGAGAAAACCCTGATTAAAGGACTCACGTCCGAAATAATAATAATGACATCGATAAACAATACTAACAATAATAACCGTACTAATAAGAATAACAAACAATTAATTCAATTAAGTTAGATATGGTATCGACCGTACAAGTCCCTCAAGACCAAATACCACAGACGGGACGACGGCCGAACTCGCACTACTTCCAAATTTTAAACCCGAAAGAAAAATAATGAAGTACGGTTCGATATAATAAGAAAAGAACCAATTAATAGAATAAATAAAGTATGGTAAATGACGGTACGTCCGTCAAAAAAAAACCAAGGCAATAAAATACAATAAAAGAAATAAACTAAGTCATATAAATCGAAGTGAATTATTAGGTAAAATCCGCGACACGGTCTATTCCGTTTCAATCCCACACACACAGGCTAACAAATACAGAGCACACCGGGATAACGGCCTAACGCGCGCACGGTTTAACCGTCCTCAAAACACAATTAAATAATACGGTGACTTTCTCCCGGTTTCTACCGGTTACACGATCTCGCGAGTACACTCGATAAACGCCGCGGTTCCCGATACAAATTACTACTCTGCACGCGGTGTACCAGAGCCGCAGGTGTGACCAAGCTCGAAAACTAATGTCCAATAAATCGAATGATATAATAATAAAACAATAGCGAAAGACCGTGGAAGAGAAGAGAGCTCACCGAGACGATGGTGCGGCGATGTGTTGTTCCTTGAAATCCGGAAAACCTCGAAAAGACGTCGAAAGGTTCCCTCCTTGCTCTCTTTTAGTACGGTGGCGGATAGTAAGATGACAGATTCTGACTTGGGTTCGAGAGATCCACCGCTACTGTTCCTCGCCTCGGTAGTGATTTGTGTAGTTGCAAAAGTAGAGCGGGACAAAAGAATGGGCGCTACGTCTCATTCACTCGACAGTCACCGGGAAAAAGCCCCGAAGTCCGTTCGGCACGCGTGCCCGTGAACTATGGCCCCCACTTAACCCGCTAAACTCGGTTAATTGGGGGAACCTGTGTCGCACGATGACCGTGACTAGCGCCTCAGTTGGACGAGAATAGAAAGCCCCGTATCCTTCAGTACGTCGGGCGGGATAATGATACATCCCGACCGGGAAAGGTGTGAAATGTCGGTCCAGATAAAAGGGCAGAATCCCGAAGCTCTCCTCCTCTTGGTACTCTCCCATCGTCCCTCCGGTCGTATCAATCGCATTATGCATATATATAAAAAAAAATACAACAAAAAAAAATAAAGATAAAGAATGAATAAATTACAAAAATCCCCCTCACAACCCTGAGATATCGTGCTGGTAGTCGTCGAGCGAGGAGAACGTAGCTCGAATATTCTGCCATGTTACAATATATATTATTATATTATTATATTATATTATAAAAATATTATATAATATAATTAATTTTGTATATTATATTATATAATAATAATATAATATAATTTTATATAGTACATATATAATGGGTTTTTTCTTTAGAGGTTAGGGTTGGCGAATTAACAAGGCGTAGCGTTGCTCTGCAAACAAAATTTATTATTTTATTCTAGATTCTGTGTACAATATAGTTTTCCTAACAGAAACTCTCACCTGAAAACAAAGAAACGACATTTATGTCCTTTGTTTAAGTTGCCAATTCCTCCTCCTTATCTTTATCACTACATTTTTCCATAAGTTTCTTTCTTAGCCACATGAGCTCTCTTTCATCTTCCCCCACCGGGGAGAAAATTCGCAGGTTGAATTTTCGTTAATTTCAAAGCCACGGATTACACTCGAATCTGCTGTCCTTCTCCAATATCTTCTGTTTCCTCGTCTTCTTCTGTAGGTACCGGGATAAGTTTCGTGATGTGGAACAGATTTGATTCTGGTTTTTGTGGCCTGTATCAATTCTGTATATCGAGTTTGATTTTTTTTCTACGATTGCGAATGGTCCGCAATTTAGTTCATCCAATTTTCCTCTATTTAGTTTGTTTCTGTTTTCCGCATACACCATATCACCTACGTTGAATTCATGGTTTTTTCGACTTTTATCAAATAATTTTTTGTTGTAGTCGTGTGATTTTCTTGAATTTTTGAGCGCCGTTTTCCTGTCTTCAACCCAGTCTCTTTCCGGTCTTTCCAACTTCAGTTCCTTTAGCAGAATTGTAACATCTGTTCCATCTAATAGGTATCTTGGTGCGAAGCCGGTGACTGAATGTTCCGTGTCGTTATATTTATTCGTTCATTCCTGAGCTATCGTAGTCCAAGCTTTTTTCTCACTTTTTTCGTTCATTTTACATCTGATCTTGTTCACCAGGGTTTGATTTAGTCTTTCATTCAGGCCGTTTGAGAATTGTGAATTCACAGCCGTGAAAATTATTGCGATTGATTTTTCTTTAAGAAACCCCTTGAATTCCTTGGAATTTATTCCCGGGTATTGGTCCGTGAGAAGTACTCCGATTTCATTTGTTTCCGATATATTGTTGATCAGTTGTACGAAGTCCTTTGCACTCTGTGTTCTTGAGGTTGAAATATATGCATATCTTGTTAAATAGTCCACCAATAGGTGCAGGTATCTTTTTGTGGACCTGGAGCCTCCGAAACCCCCGATCGTGTCTATTGAGTTTATTTCGAACGGTTTTGTAACCGGGCCTAAGTGGGACATTAAGCCGAATTTATGTTGTCCTCTTGATTTATTTTTTTTGCATACATCGCAGCTTCTGCAGACTTCTTATATGTTTTTTGTCAGATTCTTTGCTGTGTATACTGAGCCTATCTTTTTCCTTAGTTGATTAATACCTAAATAGCATAGGTCTCGATGTATGTCTTTTCCGAGTTTGAGGCTGAATTCTTCCAATAGAACTATTTTTTCTTTCTTGTTAACTTTTTTGTAATAAATGTTATGTTTCTGGATTAACTTCCTCTTAATCTTTTGCACTTCTTCATTATTTTCCTGGTCTTCTTGAATATCTCCCAGTTTTATTACGTTTACAATTTTTAATTGTTCTTCTTCATTTTCATTTGGTTCTAATATTAGGTTTCTGCTCAGACAATCTGCTTCCACGTTCTCTTTTCCTGGGGCGTACTTGATTTTGAAATCATATTGCGATAAATAGTACGTTAAATCTCCTAGTTCTTCGTCAGTTCTCGCTTTGATATTCATATTCTCTAACGGTTTATGGTCTGAGTATAGTGTCAATGCTTTACCGATGAGCCAGTATTGCCAATATCTTACTGCTTCTTTGATTGCTAGGCATTCTAAGTATTATGTATTGCTTTTTTTTTTCTGGGTTTCGTTCAGTTTTTTTGAGAAATATACCACCGGTTTTTCTTTTCCATCCGGCTGCTTCTGCTTTAGAATACCCCCAACGCCTTCCAAAGACGCATCTGTGTAAATGTTGATTGGTAAGTTCTGATCGAATATTTCTAAAATCAGTTGTGAACATAGCAGTTCTTTTATTTTTTCAAACGATTTCTGGCATTCCTCTGACCAAACAAATTTTTGATTTTTTCTCAGTAAATTATGTAGTGGGTCTAGGATTATTGCACTCTTCGGTATGTATTCGTTATAGAAGTTGATTTTTCTCAGGAATTGTCTGATGTTCTTTTGAGTTTTTGGAACCGGAAATCCCTTTATTGAGATGAGATTATCCTTCATTGGCCTAACTGAGTTATTTTGTATTATGTGGCCGAGGTATTTCACTGAATCTGATGCAAATGTGCATTTCGTAAACTTCAATCTAAAACCTTCTTTCTTGATTGCTTCTAATAATTATGTCAGATGGTTTGTGTGATCGGCAAAGGACTTAGAGAATATCGGTATATCATCTATGTAGTTCACGGCGAATTCCGTGAGTTTGTATTTCCTTAATATGTTACTTAATATTCTCTGAAAAATTGCCGGTGACGTTTTCAGCCCAAAAGGTAGGCATGTTCACTGAAAGTGTGCCTCTTGTGTTACGAAAGCGGTTTTTTCTTGTCTTCTATCCGCAGAGGGATCGACCAGAATGCGGAGTTTATATCCAATGTCGAGAAAAATTTGCAGTTCCTCGTTTTTACCATCAGATCTTCGATTAATGGAAACGGTTAGGCTTGAGGTACTATTCTTTATTTAGGTCTCTGAAGTCTATACACAATCTGGATTTTTTGTTTTCTTCTCTTTTAAATACCAGAGTTACTGGCGCAGCAAATGGACTGTACGATTCTTCTATCAGCTTTCTATCCAATAACTTCGATATTTGTTCTTCTATTTCTTTTTTATCTTCTATCGTGCCCCTTTAAGGCCTTTTACTACAGTATTTGTCTACTATTAGGTCTATGCGGGCCTCATATTCCTTTACCGTGCCGATGTCATATTTATCCTCCGCAAAGACTGTCTTGTGTTTATCCATAAGTTTTTCTATTTCGGACTTTTGATGGTGGCTCAAGTGCTCTAGTTTTATTTCAATGTCTTTCTCTTGGAGATGTTCGTTGAAATTTATTACGTGTTTTGTTGCCTTCGTTATCCGTACCTACTAATTTCCGATCTATTCTTTCATTACTAATATCTTTTTCTATTTCATGTTTTTTGTGTGTGTTTAAATCCTCTTTCTGTCTTATTTTTAAGTTTTCATTTTGAATCAATTTGAACTTTTTTATTATGTCCAATCCAATCAAAAAATCATATTTGAAAATTTATTTATCAATGACGTGTACGTCAATTTTTTCTTCTATTTTAAAGATATCAATTTTCAGAGTTGTCAAACCCTCGGTTTTTTTAGCACCATTAATCGTTATCGGACTTGCATTATTTGGATTATTTTCTGTCCCTTTCGATTTCAGCAACTTTGTATTAATCAAAGAGACATTTGAACCGGAATCGTAGACTCCAAATATCTCCAGTTTATCTTCCAATGTTAGTTTGACTTTTGTTAATGGTGTTTCTACTCGTTTTTTTTATCCGTTTCGTTCAACTCCGCTTCTATCACTGAGTTGTTTATATATTTTCCGAACTTTTTCTTCTCTCCATCGCCTTCTTTTGCTTTAAACCAGCATGTTGCTTCGGGGTGATAACGCGCCCCTTTGTTCAGTTTTTCGCAAATTGTAAGGGTGGTTAAATTGTAAGGGCCGATGTTGAATGTGAACCACACCTAAACGTCAAGTTTTTTTCTGCATTTCATTTGACATTTCTCAATTTCAAACTAACTCAATTTGAACCATGGAAAGATACACAATCGAGCAACGCGTTAAAGTTATTCAGGCTTATTATGAAAATGGGCGTTCAAATCAAAATGCATATCGTGCACTTCGTGATTTTTTCGGTCAATTTAATCGTCCAAATGTGCGTACAATCGGAAAAATCGTGCAAAAATTTGAGCAAACCGGGTCTGTAGGAGATATTGAAACACCAGTGCATGCTCGTACAGCTTGTACTGTAGAAAATATTGCTGCTGTTCGCGATAGTGTGGCTGAAGAGCCGTCCACCTCAAAATGAGGCCGGTCAGGCAGTTACTGTGAATGGTGTTCGCTATCGTGAGTTGATAACGAACTTTTTATGGCCCGAATTGGAAGGTATGGATGTGGGCGATATGTGGTTTCAACAGGACGGTGCCACTTGCCACACAGCTAACGAACCAATGGCTCTTTTGCGCGACAAATTCAATGGCCGTGTTATCTCACGTGGTGGCGATGTCAATTGGCCGCCAAGATCATGTGATTTTACACCGTTGGACTTCTTTCTTTGGGGTTATTTGAAAGAAAAGGTGTACGTCGATAAGCCAGCAACAATTCAAGAGCTAAAGGATGAGATAATTCGGCACATTAACGGCATAGAACCTCAATTATGCCTAAGCGTCATCGAAAATTTGGACCATCGGATGGAGGTGTGCCGCCGAGGTCGCGGCGGCCATTTGGCCGATATTTTGTTCCATACATAATTGAACCATACCATATTATCATAATAAAAACAATTGACAATAATTTCCTAAATAATTTGTGTTTTATTCAAAATCAACATCGGCCCTTAAAATTTAACCACCCTTTACATGGCTTGTGATCTTCGTTCCTACTTTGCACGTTTTGGTTCATATTCTTCTTCTTTCCCGCAAAATTTTTCTTATTCACCATGTGTTCGTGTTTACTGACCTCATTAAACAAGTCTTCCGTTTCTTCTAGCGTTTCTCTATCAATTTTATTAAGTATAAACTCTGGTAAGCCGGCTGCAATAAGGTCTACTAGGGTGCCTACGTCAGTTGACTGTTTCATATCCAATAGAAGTTTCTCCTTTCTCATTGCATAGTCTAACAACGAACCTTATTTATATTTATAAATAAGAGCGTACGTGACTGGGTTCCATCCCTCGTTTGCAAATGTTTCACAAAATTTTCTTTTCCATGTTGCCCAATCCGCGTTTGTTCTTAATTTTATGCTCATTGAGCTGTATCAATCTGCACATGACTTCTCCATGAACAGTTCGAGTACTTCGATTTTTTTGTTCATCTTCTATTATTTTGAAGCGTGTGCATTCTTTTTCAAACTTATCGATCCATTGGTTGGCATTTGGATTTTTGCTCGTAATCTTTTCGATTACAAATTTTTCTGTTACATTCTTGAGACTCCTCTGTTCATTTGTTTATGTATTTTCTACTAATTTTTCTAAGATTATTTCCCAAACGTTCGTTTCACTTGGGTGAGCGGTCTCAGGCTGTTTTTTTATCTCGTCCATCTCTTCCAAAAATTGATCCTCACATTGTGTATTCCCTCCTTCGTCTATATAGAAGTTCGCCAATTCTACTGTTATGTTTATCCAGACTCTCCTAGTTTGGTGCCTTTTTTTAAAACTATTTTTCACTTTGTTGTAAGCCGTTTTTTTTATCACCGCTTTGTGGACCTTGAGCGTTTGTAGCTCTTCCGGCATTGCATACGTTATCCCATCTTCTGTGGCAATTGAGGTTATGACAATTATGTTGGCTTTTCTATCACTTACTGGTTTTACCGTGAATTCGAAGCGAAGCTTCTCCATCCTGTGTTACCTTTTTTTTCCTTTTTGTCTAGAAATGTCATTTTATAATGGGTTTTTTCTTTAGAGGGTAGGGTTGGCGGATTAACAAGGCGTAGCGTTGCTCTGAAAACAAAATTTATAACTTTATTCTAGATTCTGTGCACAATATAGTTTTCCTAACAGAAACTCTCACCTGAAAACAAAGAAACGACATTTATGTCCTTTGTTTTAGTTGCCAATTCCTCCTCCCTATCTTTATCACTAAATTTTTCTAAAGGGTGGTTAAATTTTAAGGGCCGATGTTGATTTTGAATAAAACACAAATTATTTAGGAAATTATTGTCAATTCGTTTATTATGATAATATGGTATGGTTCAATTATGTATAGAACAAAATATCGGCCAAATGGCCGCCGCGACCTCGGCGGCACACCTCCATCCGATGGTCCAAATTTTCGATGACGCTTAGGCATAATTGAGGTTCTATGCCGTTAATGTGCCGAATTATCTCATCCTTTAGCTCTTGAATTGTTGCTGGCTTATCGACGTACACCTTTTCTTTCAAATAACCCCAAAGAAAGAAGTCCAACGGTGTCAAATCACATGATCTTGGCGGCCAATTGACATCGCCACTACGTGAGATAACACGGCCATTGAATTTGTCGCGCAAAAGAGCCATTGTTTCGTTAGCTGTGTGGCAAGTGGCACCGTCCTGTTGAAACCACATATCGCCCACGTCCATATCTTCCAATTCGGGCCATAAAAAGTTCGTTATCATCTCACGATAGCGAACACCATTCACAGTAACTGCCTGACCGGCCTCATTTTGGAAAAAATACGGCCCGATGATGCCGCCAGCCCATAAACCGCACCAAACAGTCACTTTTTGTGGGTGCATTGGTTTTTCAACAATCACTCTTGGATTATGATTCGCCCAAATGCGGCAATTCTGCTTATTGACGAATCCACTGAGGTGAAAATATGCCTCATCACTGAAGATGATTTTCTTCGAAAATTGATCATCCACTGTTGCCATTTCTTGCCACCATTCTGACCATTGACGACGTTTGGAATGGTCAAGAGGCTTTAGTTCTTGAGTCAATTGCACCTTATAAGCGTGTAAATGCAAGTCTTTATGCATAATGTTCATCAACGACGAGCGTGAGAGGTGCAATTGTTGGGCACGACGACGAGTTGAGGTGGACGGCTCTTCAGCCACACTATCGCGAAAAGCAGCAATATTTTCTGCAGTACGAGCTGTACGAGCATGCACTGGTGTTTTAATATCTCCTACAGACCCGGTTTGCTCAAATTTTTGCACGATTTTTCCGATTGTACGCACATTTGAACGATTAAATTGACCGAAAAAATCACGAAGTGCACGATATGCATTTTGATTTGAACGCCCATTTTCATAATAAGCCTGAATAACTTTAACGCGTTGCTCGATTGTGTATGTTTCCATGGTTCAAATTGAGTTAGTCTGAAATTGAGAAATGTCAAATGAAATGCAGAAAAAAACTTGACGTTTCGGTGTGGTTCACATTCAACATCAGCCCTTACAATGTAACCACCCTTTATAAGTCTCTTTCTTAGCCACATGGGCTCTCTTTCCTACTTTGTCCGCCGTCTTCAGCGGCCCCTAGTTTACCTACACGGCGCGCGCGCCTCTCAAAGAAATATGTTTTCTTTACACATATATATAATGAACGTATTTTTATAAATTCAGAGTTACTCTGATGATAATTATAAAGATGTGGCTCGGTTGGTCACTGTGCCATATTTCAACGCAAATGGAGATGTTGGTGTTGAATCTGACCCCTACGACGACGACGAAGATCTGATAGCCGTCCGTTTATACGAGGCCTGTGCTGGACCGTCTAAAGAGTAATGTAATTACATAAATAACAGCTCGTACGCCTCCCGTCACGGTATACTCGTCATCATCGTCATCGTCATCGTCATTGTCATCGTCATCGTGTTCTTCAGCCGCG